>JAQQZT010000019.1:3787800-3829104 GCA_030068275.1 Clarias platycephalus | reverse complement strand
TGATCTACTTCTCTGTGTCAGGTAGCTCCTATTTAAGTGATTTCTTGATTGAAACAGGTGTGGCAGTAATCAGGCCTTGGGGTGAATACAGAAATTGAACTCAGGTGTGATAAAACCACAGTTAAGTTATTTTTTAACAAGGGGGGCAATCACTTTTTCACACAGAGCCATGTAGATTTGGAGTTTTTTTCTCCGTTAATAACGTAAACCTTCATTTAAAAACTGCATTTTGTGTTCAATTATGTTATCTTTGACTAATAGTTAACGGTTTTTGATGAGCAGAAACATTTAAGTGTGACAAACATGCAAAAGAATAAGAAATCAGGAAGGGGGCAAATAGTTTTTCACACCACTGTAAGCTGTATGGATGATTGTTTACGTGGTTCTTCGATCCTTCTACTGGCTCTTGATTTTCTTCCAGTCTGCAGGTAGGTCATTATCTGCTTTCCAGAGTGGATTTCTTTTTCTCTGCTGCCTGAGTCAACATTGTCACACTTTGTGATGAAATCGGCACATGATCATAGTCAGCCTGGACCTTGGACACAAGACGTCAGTTTTATACGACATGATCAAACATGCAACACAATAATTAAAATAGTGTATAACTGCATGTACTGTTGTAACAGTAGCTTCTGGTATAAGGACTTTTTTTTTTTTTTAGCAGTTGTGACTATAGAAACAACAAAGTATCATAATGTCAAAATCGCTGTGCATGAGAACTTTTTTGATCTATCCTTTCTCTCGTCTCGTTCTCTCAGATCCGAGTGAAGCCCGACAACACCGGCGTGGTTACAGATGGTGTGAAACACTCGATGAATCCTTTCTGCGAGATTGCAGTGGAGGAGGCTGTCAGGCTGAAGGAGAAGAAGCTGGTGAATGAGATTGTGGCTGTGAGCTGCGGACCTCAGCAAGTGCAGGTAACGAATTGTCAATTGAGCTATTACTTGCAGATGATAATTTTATATTTAAACTTGAACCGGTTTTGTGGAACAAAAAATTTTATGATTGGGCCGTTCAGGTTAAACCAGGATTTATGGCTGTGCAGTAGAACAGAATACAAGTTACTAGAGCAGCTCCCTCTATAGAATCCTCTGCTCCACTAATGCACTTATCCCAGTTTTTAAGGAATTTTAATATCTTTAAATTAGGCACATGTAACTAAAATTTAAATTAACTTTACATTTTTATCAATAGTTCTTCATCAGAGCACAACGATAAACAAAAACTAAAATCTTTTCCACTTCATTCCATTACTGTAGTAGAACAAATTCCTACCTCATTCATGACACCTTAACTGAGTGTCCAAGTAATGGCTCTTTTTTATTCTAACTGGATACGCGCAAATGTATTGCTAAATCTTAAAGCATTTACATAACGTTTAATATTCATGAAAATGAATGACTTGACTAGATAATTTTATAGCGTGTAGGTTATTACTTTTAAATATGAAACACACCATCAGAAATGTTTTATTACAGCACTTTGCCAACCCCATTATCCTGAGAGATTTGTAGAAGTGTTTTGGAGTCTTGATCATCCTGGTGTTGGTCCAGTAGGTCAGGTATTTAGAGCACCATGAAGGAAGTGATGTAAAACTCGGCCTTTTTATATTTATGAAATGTTTTTGTTGGCATGGAAGCGAATTAAAGGGTCAGTTTGTAATTTCTGGGCGACCAACATACACAGGTGTATAAAGAAATCTAGATGGCACTGAAATTTAAACACAGCAAAACATAAAGGATGTGATGTTGGAAAAGAGTAATTTTTAGTGTTATAAGTAATAAGTGAATTTTGTTTCATCTAATATCTTTTTATCTTATTCCCGTTTTAGGTTTCCAGGATTAAGATTTTTTTTTCTTCTTTTAATTTGCACCCGTTCTCTCAGACTCGTGTAACTAATCCACTGTTGATATGTGTGTGTTCAGGAGACCATCCGCACAGCTCTGGCGATGGGGGCAGACCGCGGCATTCACGTGGAGGTTTCCGGAAAGGACTACGAGTCTCTCGGCCCTCTGCAGGTCTCCAAGATCCTTGCTGCGTTAGCGAAAAAAGAGGAAGCGTCCCTCGTTATTCTCGGGAAACAGGTAACGTTTGGGACGGAGCTCATCCAGGTGCCGATAGTGTAGATGAAGTGTCCATGGCTTCACATTCTAGCTCTCGAAAAGGTGCAAAAATACTTGCATCGTCATGCCACTAGATGTCGCAGTACACCTGAGCTGAAGCATCTCGCGTCATTGGCTGGATTTTACAAGTCGGACTATAACGTTTAGTGAACATTACACAACTTTGATCTCTGTTTCTCTTTCAAACATTCGTCATGACGTGACCGGCCATAAAACTGCAGCATAATTTAGATTCATTAATGGAGGACATCACGGACATATTTGCAATAAACTGATTTCACCTTCATAGTATTAAAACAAATCAACAATGAATGATTTCATTGCACATTTATAATACGTAAGCTTTCAGGTAAAGCAGATCCAAGGCTTATGATAAAGTGGGTGTTTTTATGACGTGTGATGCGAAAGGCTATATTTTACAAGTTCATTACATTACATTATAACATATTGTGTGCATTTACACAGCGTTATGGCAAATAATATAATTCCTGGAATTGCTAGCATGGTATCTCGCCAGGTATACGAGTTTACCATAGAGACTTTATCTTTACAGCGTGTACAGGTTAAATTAATTCTTCCATGATGTCATTAATATTGATCATGATCCCGCTGTGGCTCTCTGTGAGGTTTATATGAACTGAGCTGTGTTTGTCGTTGAACAGGCCATTGATGATGACTGTAATCAGACGGGCCAGATGACGGCTGCTCTGTTGGACTGGCCCCAGGTGTGTTTGTGGTTTCCCCCCCCCCCCCCCCTTTTTTTTTCCCTTTGTGTGCTCTCTCTCTCTCTTACACACACACACGTAGTATCTTAATTTCTCTGTTGTTTACAACATGTGGAACCAAAACAACAAATTACTCGAAGATAAACCCAGTGGTAGGAAGAACTCTAACCACATAGGGGACTGCCCCAGTTTTAATACCATAAGAAAACAATTTCTACCACAACAAGATTTAAAAAAATAAAAAACATATTCTGCAAGACAAAACCAGAAAAACTTTTACAATTTCTATCTAAAGTGCACCTAAAGAATCTAATATAAAATCTTGTTCTTCTGGCCAAGACCATCCTATAATGTGATATTTATTTATTTATTTATTTTTATCTATTATTCTTATATCCTTTTTTACTTTCCCCCAACACTCTAAATTACTTACATTATAACATAATATAAAATTGGTTTGAATAAACCAGCTTAATATTTGATATGAATCTGCCATGAAGTAACCTGAGAAGCTGATATGACAATAAATCCTAATACAAACAAACAAACAAAACAAAATGTGGAAATTTTATATCAGTATTTATTTGTGTTAAATTCACTTGTGTAGTTGCTGTTTATTACATAAGACAAAATTGTTGAGCACAATCGCAGTGGTAGGAAACTTATACAGCCTGGCCAAAATAGAGAAAAAAAAAACTTTTTCTTACACTTTTATTTGTAAACAAATAATACATTTTATGTTATACATTTTATTTTATATAAACAATTTTAGATTTGTACATTGTTTTCTTAGTGCGATTTTTCTTTTCCGTCATCGCAGGAAAATATATCTATCTTTTTATCTTCTTTTTCTATCCCATCTTTCCTTCTTTTAGCTCACGGACAGCCGTTAAAGCATTTTAACTACACATCATGCTGTGTATGGTTGTGTATGTGATAAATAAAATTTGAATTTGACAAACAAGATTTGAATAATTTTGCGTTGGACTGCTTTTAGCTGCTTTTGATTTCGGCACGTATTCAGCGCGTCATTATTTCCATCAGCGTATGCAATAATGTCGCACCCTTTTATTTCCATCCAGAGTCGCATTCATTTCTCTCCAAGATCTCGAATTTGGTGATGGCAGAGTCGGGCCGCTGTATAAAGCATTCTCAATCCCTAATATTCTCAATGGGGTTAAGTTGTGAGCCCTGTCGTGGCCGATCCAAAAATGATGCCTCATGCTCCCTGAACCACTTTTTACAATTTGAGACTGATGAATGATGGCATTGTCATCATGGAATATGACTGTCATCGTGTACATTCAGGTCATCGACTGACCTCATTTTTTGGGCACATAACGTTGCTAAGGTTAGACCTGACCAACTGAAGTAACCTGATACACCCAACTTCTTACCCTGATGCACCCATCACTCAGGGTCAATCAGACTCGTCAGATCACATGACCTTTTTTTTCCCCCCAATGCTCCACAGTCCATTCTTCAGCCTCTTTAGCAAATGTAAGCCTTATTTTCTCAATTAGTCTCACTGATGAGTGGGTTTTCTTAAGGCTACACAGCTGTGTAGTTCTCTTCACATTGTGATTTTTATTTTTTATTTTTTTTTAAACAATTTGGTTTGAACACTCTCATCACAATTTTCTTTTTTCCTGACCAGATTTCTTCCTGGAAGATGAAGGTTCACTACTATCCTCCAAAGTTTTAATAATGGGTTTCTGTTCTTCGTTTCAGTAGCTTCAGCAAATCTCCTGAGTTGTTTTCTTTGCTTGATGCAGGCCAATTTAAACCTTCTGAAGCAGAGTGCCATGTCTTCTGATATGGTTGTTTAGAAAATGAGAAGCTACTCGCTGCATCAGTTAGGGTGAAATAACTGAACCATATTAATTACTGCAGTAATAATTCGATTGAAGCCTCTTGCATATTTGCATAGTTAAATCCAGGCGGTAATTTATTTGTATTTTGTATGCCATGTGTGCGGGCACGTGCCTTATATTTAAGGAAGAAGGCATGAGCTGTTTACATAACAGTGATGCAGTGTGGTGTGATGTGGCGAATGTATTATTTTCATATAACAGCACAGTCTTGGGTGTGGTATTATTCTTATACCGCAGCAATTTGCGAATGAGTGCATAAGTTATTTATATGTACATAGCATTTTTCAACAATATATGGGTTGATTTAATGTTGAACATCCAAGAGACGTATTAGTTTTTGTTTATGTTAATGCTGTGATAAACAATCGTTCCTTCATCACACTCTCTCTCTCTCTCATTCTCACTAAATGTTAATATTAATGTGACAGCCAGAACTGCCTGTTCTTTTATAATTAAACACTCCACAGTCTGACCAATCAGATTTGATCATTCAGCTACAATGTAATAAAATATAGTATAGAGACAATATCATGGGTCTTTCTTGAAGTTCCTTGAAGAACCTGTCGTACCTGATTGAATGAGATAAGTACTTATTTTGTGAGTTAGTTTTCAGAAGACTGTGACCTTCTATCCACGGTTTAGTATTTGTATCCCTGCCTTTGCCTGAGTGTATTTATGTAGATCCTCCAGCAGATGTCAGAGCAGAGCAAGTGTACGCCCGTAGCTTATGAGGGAAATAAAGAGAAACGGGGTTTATCATCAGGATCACGTACAAGTGAACATGTCATTTCTTTACTGCAGGGGACCTTCGCCTCCGAGGTGACGTTTGAGGGAGAGAAACTGAAAGTGGTGCGAGAGGTCGATGGAGGACTGGAGACGATTAAAATCAACATGCCGGCTGTGGTGACTGCCGACCTGCGCCTCAACACCCCCCGATACGCCACACTGCCTAACATCATGGTACACGATCTGGGTTTCTTTCACACTTATTACAGGGAGTAACACTGTCTAGTTTCAGTAGAGTACAAGATTAATCTAGGAAATAGTGTGATTAATAGTACATCATATGGACAAAGGTATATAGCCAAAAATGTTAATTATTGAATTCAGTCATAATATGGGCTCCTTATCCCCAATGAAGGGCAATCTTAATGCTTCAGTATACCAAGACATCTTAACTGCCAAAGAAACACTATCTAAAAAAAAAAAAAAAAATCAAATGCACTTTACCCTTCATAGATTTAAAGCCAAATATAAATGTATACATGAAAAATTAATGGCAATCAGAAAGGGAACAACGTCTAAATAACAACCTACATGAAATAAATCCTGATGTTGTATCAAAACATACATTTCCTTTTAATAATCGTTGGGATCAAGTCACTTATACAAGATGCAGAATAGGACACTTAAAAGCTACACACAAATTTTTACTATCAAGAGAAAATTCACCACAGTGTTCATCGTGTAAATCCCTTCTGTCCATCAAACATATTTAATTTGACCTACTCCTTTTGAGGAACTTTTTATTCTGTTGACACTTAAAAAAATCTTTTTTTTTTTAAAGTAAATCCAAATTTAAAGTTCTTTTAAAAAAAATATATTTTAAACACCTAATCGAGTTTTAGTATTGAATAATAAAAACTGACTCTCACCATGAATATAACCATAGAAGCTGGCATGGCGTTAAAAAGAAATAAAGAAAGACGCACCAAGACATCTTGGGGAAGTTTGGGGAAGGCCCTTTTCTATTCCAACATGACTGAGCCCCAGAGCACAAAGCAAAGACCATAAAGACATGGTTTGATAAGTTCGATGTGGAGGAACTTGAATGGTACTAACACAGAGCTCTACGGGATGAATGGACACGAATTACCACAGAAACACACCAAAATCTTGTGAACAGCCTTCAAAGAAGAGCGGAAGCTGTTAGAGCTGCAAAATGGGCGCCGACTCCATATTAATGTATATGTATTTGAATACAGTGTCATTGCAGGTTTGGCCAAATACTTTTGTCTATATAGTGTCTCCTCTGTATGTTGCCTCATAATTCTTCTAAATGCTGGTGAAAAAGCTTTAATCCTGTAGTGGTTGTTAACGCTTAGTTGGCAGAACCTCTGCAAGATTTCATATGATGCATGACGTGAATCATGAAGACATCTTCACATATTTCTGCTGGACAAAAAAAAAAAAAAAAAAAGGCAGTTGATGTTACACGGGTTCCCTGGAAACTTTTTAAGCACCGGATGCCCTGCTGCAACAAAAATGCCAACAGCACCTTTTTAAAATGTCTGCTTTTTGTCTCCTTTAAGTAAAAAGTGTCAAGTGCAACAAGTGGAGGTTTTTTTTTTTTTTTTCCCCCCCTCCTCACATTTTTAAACATGGCTAGTTTAGCATCTGGTGGTTAAGGTCAGGCTTTGCACTTATAAGGCCTAGAAAGTACTGTTTATTATTTTTATTATAAACTTCATGTTATAATGGACAAGTTTTTTTTTTGTGCACTATGTAGAAAGCCAAGAAAAAGATGATCACCAACATGAAGCCAGGTGACCTGGGAGTTGATGTGAGCTCTCGGGTGGAGGTGCTGCGGGTGGACGATCCTCCTCAGAGGCAGGCCGGAGCGAAAGTAGAGTCAGTAGAGGAGCTGGTGAGCAAACTGAAGGAGGCAGGAACAATATAAGCGCCGAGGGAGCAGGCGGAGCAGTGGACATACTTCCTAGGGTAAGAAAGTTAGAGCGATTGTATCAGTTTGAAATATTGATAATTATATAGTCTATATATAGGAATGCATTTTTGTATGAAAGTGTTGCGGAGTTTGGCTCTGATTATTGACAGTGTACTCACGTTCATTTAAAACAGACTTGTAAAAATCCACACTATCCCTTTAATGTCCCTTTTTTTTTTTTTTCTTTTCTTTTTTTTGCTTGTTGCTGACCAGTATGACCAACTTGACCCATCTTAAACAGCGATTTATTTAATTAATTTATGTATTAATTTACTTATTGGTCCAACCAGTGTATGAATCCGATCAGAGAACATAAACTTTGACTTCCATATCTCACTCACCTGTCATCTCATCTGTGAAACCGATGTTTGCATTCAGATAAAAATAAATTCGCTATCATGTTTTCTGATCATGTAACTGTCTTTCATTTCCAGATATTTTCTCTTTTTTTTTTTTGTTGTCACCACAATCCCCAACTCGAACTCCACCCTCCGCCAGGTCCTTGCAGTACCTCCACCTTCTCTCTGATCGGCCAGTCGTCGCAGCGTCTGCTCATCTCTGAATCCTCAAACCATCTTTATTTTAACTCCTGGTCCTTCTGGCAATTTCTCTGCTGTAAATACACCTACACCGTCTGGCGTAGAGAGACTAATTTTTTCACATGTTGAGTCAGAGTGCTGACCTAGAATCACTTTTTGCTTCCTGTTTGATTATATCATGTGGAATAATTAAAATTCTAAGAGACCTTGTTTATCTCTGACGGACTGCCGATGTAGAAACAGGAAGAATTTATGCTGCGTCCAGCATATTTAACTTTTCCTAAAATTAGCCCCAAGATGTGAGCACGAAACTGCTGGCTTATCCGTCCTACAGCAGATTTTTATGATATCAGGGTGTCTTGGATCCGACATTCTTTATTTAAAAAAAAAAAAAAAAAAACCTTTTTTTTTTATGTAGATGAATCACATTTCAGATTGAACAGTTAGCGTCTCTCAGCACGGACCAGGTCGGAAGAAATTAGCTCTGGTTGTGAGTTTTGATTGTACAGTATCCAACTTTGAAAATAAAACCGATAAAACTGTCAGTTTGTTTTATGTGCGTCACATTTCCTCACGTCTAGACTTTGTATGTACATCTTATAAATGTATATATAAACACTGAGTTTATTACATGTAGCTGCCTTGTACCTGCCCTTTTCCAATTACCATATAGGTCATGTTTTTACTTTACTTTTTACATTAGACAACATACTCCATTAATAATGCTACACCTGATGAAATGACGTCATTGTGTTAAAAAAATTCCAGAGTGTACGTATTCGGTCGGTTAGTTGTTGTATTGATGTGTACACTAGTGTTGTTTAGTTGTATACACTACATTCAGACACCATGCTGATGTGTAAGTATCATATTTAAATAGAGTACATCATCTGTGTGATCTGTATCTCTCCTTTTTGATATCAGGTATCCGGGTCATTTGTTTGCAAGTGGGTTTAATTACAAGCATTGGAGAAAGTTTCACGCTTACTGACATGATAAAAATCTGTTTACCCCAGCAAAGACATTTTAAAGCATCGTACACCAGTAACTCTAGATGTTTGTGTGATCATCCAGTCAGTGAATCATGATGTAGCAGTACAAAGTTCAATAATTGTTCCCATCAAACATTAGCATGGGGTGGAAAAGTGAAAGAGCTTCCGCTTGATATGATTGAATGCTGATGCCCGGTTTGAGTTATTCAGAAACCGCTAATCTTATCAGATTTTCACACTTAACGATCGCTTAGGTAAACATCCAAAAACGGGGGAAAAAAAAAAAAAAAACATCATACACTGATTGGAATTTCTGTGGCCAGAAATGTGGTGTTGATAAAGAGAGAAATGGTAAGACTGGTTCGAGCTGACATGAAGGCTAGCGTGGTAAAATTATAAGCACTATTTATAACCGTGGTGAACTGAAAAGCATCTATGAAGTGACGAAACATCACGTGGATGATGTGGAGCAGCTGGAACCTGCACCAGGATCCACTCCTGTCAGACAAGAACAGGAATCTGAAGCTACATCGCATACGGGCTCACACCTACTGTACACACTGGAGAGTAAAAAATTAAAGCAATGTGTGTGTGTGTGGTTTTCTGCAATGCTCCATACTATACATCACAATTTAAGCATATGAGCTGCTTCCGTTGTTTATTTAAGAACATGCTATATATTAAAAGGCAGCATTGTGGCCTTGGGGTCTGTGTGCATGGAGTTTGCATGTTCTCCGAATGTTTGATGGATTTCCTCCTGGTGCTCCGGTTTAATCCCACAGTCCAAAGACTTGCAGATTAGGGTAATTCCCAAATTGCCCGTAGTGTGGGAATGTGCGTGTGTGTCTGTATGGGATAGGCTCCAGATCTGTGTTAAATTACCCTGTATAAAGGATAAAGTGGTTTAGATGAGTAAGTGAGAGAGTGAATATTAATAAGATGAGTATTGATTTACTATAAAAAAAAATATGAATAAGGAGTGAAAAATATTATTTTATTTTATTATTGTGCTGCTATTAACATTTTCTGAAATTCAATCTCAATAGTTATATTATGATTAAATTATGCATTTTTATCTTTGTTAAAAATGATACATTTATAGATGTTATAAATAATATAATATAAATAATTTAAAAAAATACAAATAATATTTTTTAACATATAAAAATAATAATAAAAATAATAATAATAATAATAATAATAATAATATAAAATAACTAATGAATGGAGGCTTGTAATACTTTTCTCATTCCCACGTATTGTTCATTTCAATCATATTTGACTCTTTGATTCTTTCCATTAAATGTAGATGAATCAGATCATTCGAATCTCAATTCATTTCATTCACCTTGGAGGAATATTTCACCCTACACAATACCTCACTTTTGTGATCTCTAGAGAATAACTAATATCAATTATATATGTTTTTTGTGTGCGTCTTAGATAAAACCAAACTAATACAATAAACAAAGGATTCGTTATTCGTGCTTGAGAATCGACTCGCGTGTTCGACTCACTCCTAAAGAGTCGCTTAGAGTAAACTGATACGCTGGAGAAGCCCTTATCAGGCTCACTCATCTGCCCTTGCCTGAAGAAAACGTGCGTATTTTTCACCTGGCTGTTTTTAATTTCACATCGTTTCTTTTGGAGTATTATCATCTTTAGGTAGACTAAAATTATTAGTGTATTTTATTTATTTATTTAATTTAAAAATCCTGAACCATGGTGTTCTTTCCTTAGTTCAGGGCAAACTTCTGGGCATCAATGTCTCATTGTTTAGTGGCCAGTTTGGCTCTTCTGCTCACATGCAGCTTAACAGGTGAGTTACTCTGTTAGCTGTATTCAGAGTCTCCTTTGTTACAATGTATTTTTTATTGTTCGAGATTCTAATTGAGTTAAATTGTAAGTACAATTCCAATATTATTATTATTATTATTATTATTATAAATCACTGCACATTCTTTCATCTGAATGAAATGAAAGTAGACATAATTTGTATTATTTGACTTATTGTTTTAATTATTACCAGGACTCTTTTTATTTAAGTAAATGAGGCTTAAGTTATTAACTTATTAGTATTTTAAGAGACCAAAAATAGTAGCTATTAATAATTATAAGACTTGGGAAATATATATATAAGGTTTATTGTTTTTACAATAAATTTGTATATATTTTATATATATTGAATTTGTGTATATATATATATATATATATTATTTATGTGTATAAATGTGTTAATTGTAATAACTATGAGGAGTTGTGATTTTTCACTGCAGTAACTGTAAATTTAAATGATTGACCCTTTGACTACGCTCCACAGAAACTACTTTGAAAATATGATGTTAATGGAATTTAAAGATGTTTTTAGCTTAGACAATTGTTTTGATCCTCTAAGACTTTCTCTTCTTTAAGATCTGATGATATAAGACTAAATAAATAAATAAAAACCTTTTGGCACTGTAAAGGTACAAAATAATCATTATGCAGAAATATAAAAGTTTGTTTTGAACCATACATACAGTACCTCATGTCTCATTGCATGAATAAGATGAATTTATGCAAAGTTTGTAAAATTTATATGATCGTATGGTCTTTGCAAATTGCTGTCCTATGTGAACTCTTTAATTAAACAGTTTGGTGCCACATAACATTTGCTTAAATATTATAACAAGCACCAGTCATACTGTATGGGGCAGCACAGTGTCATAGTGTTTTGATAAATATATGCTGAAAACATTTTTAACTGTGCTACAGAAGTGGTGTTTGATGTTGTTTAATGGTAAAACCTTTTTATTTAATCTTTTTTTTTTTTTTTAATGTTGATCTAATTGATATCTAGGATTGTTCTATTAATAATAGGCTGCCATGCACGTATGAAAATGTGTCTGCAGTAAAAGAAAAAATTGCCTGAGAAAGATTTGATGTACACTACCAGACAAAGGTTTGGACACACCTTCTAATTTCAGGGTCTGAATAGTTGATATTGAGATGTGTCTGCTACTTATGATCTGTAAAGCCTTCATAATGGCTCTGAGGTGCTGTTTGTTAATTGTAAATATTTCTGAGGCTGGTGACTCTAAATGAACAACTTCTCTGCAGAAGAGGTAAGATTGGGTCTTGCTTTCCTGGGATGGTCTTCATGAGAGTAATTTTCATCATGGTGCTTGATGGGTTTCGCAAATGCATTTGACACAATACTGTTTTTGCAAGAACTGATCCAGAACAGCTGACCTTTTTGTCTTAAAATAACAACTGACTACAGTTGTTGTTTTTACTCAATTAACTAAAGCCATTTGTGTAATTTCAAAGATTTTAAATCTAAAATATTGTTCAAGAATGTAGAAAATATATTACAAAACAAAAACAGGTTTGTAGATAGAGGTAGCAAATATACCCGATTATCTTAATATCCTAATATTAATATTCACTTAACTTAGAATTGATCTGCAACTATAGCTTTTGGGTAGAAAATTCACTACAGTTAAGTACAAACTCAGGAAGACATGGCATGTGTTACTGTAGGTTGCAAAGTCTCTTTTGTAACAGAAATGTAAATGCATACTGCATTTTACCGGAAAACTAGGATATACTATCCATTTAAAGATTTAAGGTACATAAATGTACTCTGCTTTTAGAGTAAACCTAGAAGCATAACTATATACATATTTTTGCATGTGAAAGCTACATATCAAAAGGTATAAAAGCTGTAAAAGCCTTAAGAATGTCACCTTATCCTTTAGCAACAATGGAAAATGCAAATCACTACCCTTTTTTTTTTCTAAGGACAAAAAATCTGAAATAAAATTTTACTAATAATATAATCAATGTGTATTCACTTGTAAATGTGTAAAAACTATTTGAACAGAAATATTATAGAGGCATATTTAATTTTTTTTCCACTTTACTGGGTATGTCTGTTATATATAAGGTACAAATAAATTCAAGTACATAGCTATGTAGAAAAAAAAATACTTGGAGTAAGGGGCTCAAGGGGGAAAGCTGATTTGCTCCCTTGAACTAACAAACTAAAAAAAAAAATTCATTTGGCCATGAATAGGTTTCGTGTTCCAAAAGTAGGTCTAGCTTCACCTGATCTGGGAAACGCATACCAGTTTAGAAATGACTGTGTGTGTGTGTGTGTGTGTGTGTGTGTGAGTGAGAGAGAGAGAGAGAGAGAGAGAGAGAGAGAGGGAGGATCATTTTTTTGTTAGCGAATAAAACAATAATATAATATTGTCAACAGATATGTTATATAACTCTAAATTTCAATGCTTATATTATTTAGTTTTTCTTTAATGCTAAGACTGAAAGTTTGTAAAATGTTAGAAGAAAAAAGCTATTTTTGTCTTTTTTTTTTTAAATAAAATTTTATTTAATTCTATAAAAAAAATTTCTTGGGATAAAGAAAAATAGTTTGAATTCAGACTTGCTCTGAAGACTCTGCAGGGATTTTAGCATTGTGCATAATACAATTGATTTGTTGATTAAATAGGTCTGTTTTTAATTCAGAATAAAGTAAGGCTTTTAAAGTGTATTTAGGTAAACTACTTGTGTTAAATGGTCTAAAATATATATATATATATATATATAAATTACAAAAACGTTTTCAGAAAATAAAAACTGCTTCCATGTTTTGCACGACTATGTCCTCTTCTTATTCTTTTGAGTTTATGGGTGATTGATGCAATACTGCTACCTACTGGACTGGAGTGTGGAGCAGAGGATTAGCTGGGAAAAAAATTATCACTTTGCTTGAGACATGACATTTAAAGAAACAAAAAAACAGGAATTGTTTTTGCGTTTTAATATTTGGTTAGTTTTGAATATCACAATTGGTATTCACAATACCCCAAAATTTTATCAAATTGACAAGCTGCTTATGATTCACATCTCTGTTGTGCAATTC
The DNA here is from genome assembly GCA_030068275.1 of Clarias platycephalus. Lineage (NCBI taxonomy): Eukaryota > Metazoa > Chordata > Actinopteri > Siluriformes > Clariidae > Clarias > Clarias platycephalus. The sequence goes on along the minus strand of JAQQZT010000019.1, from coordinate 3,815,220 downwards.
AGTGAAAAAATAAATCTTTCTTTCTTCCTTCCTTTCTTTCTTTTTTTGTGCAATCCCAGGCATCGATTGTTCTCTCGTCCTCTGGGCCAGTGGACCTGCGTTTGTTAATACTTTTGTGGGCACCAACCTGACACTTGGTATTTCATATAGTGGTGTCACCAACCCTCTAGTGACATGGCTGAACGGGACGCTGATTCTGGCTACATGGAATATAGGCCTCAGCACTCCTCCAGACATCGCCCCGGCATATAGTAACGTCTTATCCGTGGATCAGACTGGATCTTTGGTATTCCAGAACGTTCCTGTCAGCTATAGTGGCACATACACCGCGCAAGTGGTGAAGCCCGGGACTCGTGAGGCCTTGGTCAACTTTACACTATTGGTGTACAGTGAGTAGAAATCTTGAGGTTAATTTGTTTTTAAAAACTTGCTTTCCATACGTAGAAACAGTTTTTTTTTTTTTTTTTTTTTTTTACCAGTTGCTCAGAGGATCATTAGGTTCAGCGGACAGCATTTTATTTACTTAATTTAACAACCAAGCAAAACATCTTGCTACAGAAATCTTTAAGCTTAAAATATTTGCCACAATAGTGCGTAGAGCTGTGACTTATCTAGAGGGCTAGCCAAGAAATTAATGATTTTTCTACCTCTATTTTCATCTGTAAATGGCTTCCCTTCACAGACATCATCAAAGACGTCTCTGTGGTCGCAGTCTCGCAAAACGCTGTAGAGGGAGGAGCGCCGTTCACTCTATCTTACAGCTCGACACAAGGACCGGTTCTGACTGCAACCTGGTATTTTAATAGCATGGACTTGGTGAACGGCTCTCTGTACCTGATAACTCAAAAGACCCTGACCATAAATCAGCCGCACCACAACGACACCGGGCTCTACAGTGTAGTGCTGGCAAATCCCTACTGTAATGTGACGCAGAGCATGTACATCCAAGTGCTGTGTAAGTGTATCCTCGAAAAGGGTGAAACTACACTATATAAAAACCAAATACTTTTATTTTCCTATGACGTCTCGGTGTCAGTTTATGTAGATGATGGTATAAAGTGATACAGTGCCAGAACCCACATCAACAAGTCTGTTTGTAATACATGAGTTGTTTTTAGGCAAGTGAGTGACAATGCAGGTGCTGCTGCTGTAAGCTTTTCTTATTTCATAACTCCAGGACATAAACTAAAGAAAATTTTAGGCACGAAATGTTACTTGGCTAATTTCTTTTTTTTTTTTTTGTTTAAGGATTAAATAAGGTAAATGTAATATTGTATGAATAGTGTGCCTTCATTTAGCTTCCAATAAGAAATTTTACCATAGTCCCTGTACCAGGGTATATAGAATCATGGTTCCCTGGTACTTATTGGCTGATATAGTAAATGTACCACACTATGGCACATGGGTCTACCATGGTACATACTGTATATTGGTACAACAGTATAATATTTGTCTGAATAGTTTGCCTTCATTTAGCCTCCAATAAGAAATTTTACCATAGTCCTTGTACCAGGGTATGTAGTATCATGGTTCCCTGGTACTTATTTGCTGATATAGTAAATGTACCACACTATAGCACATGGTTCTACCATGGTACATATATTGGTACAACAGTACTTGTACTGTTAAATTAAGGATATGAATCAGAAAATGTTATACATGTTTACATATGTGGAAAAATTGTATTGGTCTATAATTGTAGTCAAGTGTAAGGTACCAAATACCCAGAAGGCATCTGTTCAAGAGGCCTTGATCCGCTCGCTACGATAAAAAGAAAAGGCGCCTGCACGACAAATTGAGGAAGTGACATAAACAGAGCAAGTTTAATATAACTGGTTACTCATAACTAACAATAATCAAAAAGTATGTGAGGTGTGAATGACCCGGACACACAGAGTACAAGAAATAGAGGAACTTTACTAAGAATGGATCAGGCAGTGATCCAGAATACAAAAAATTAATTTGCATTGCGGTTCCAACGAAAGCCCAGGTCTTCACAGGGGTCAATAGTCTGATTAAGAAAACAGGAACAAACCAAAACATCTCCAAAAAAGGGAAAGATGAAAACAAAATCTTTTAGGCCTACCCCGACATGAATAAATATGAGATGAGAAGGGAAAATTACGTAATGGGGAAAGGCCACACCAATCTGACCTGAACTAAAGAAGCTTATATCTAATGAATATTAAATAATTATTTGACTTAAGGAGGAGCAAACAATGATGTAAGTGTCAAGTGAAGGTATATAAACCATGTAAAACTGGGGAAGTGGGAAGCTTGCTGAATTTCCGTGGGGTGTCTGTTGTCTTCTGGCTGGCCAGTCCAGTGCTGTCCATTTACTTTTGGTTGCAATAAACTTTTTTGCTCTTTCAATACCCAAGCAGTTGTTGGGTTTGTGTTTAGAAAATTGGCCTAGTTCACAACAAATTTGCCACGACACATACCATAATGGTAATATTTATATAGTATGGTACCATTGTACATTACTGTATGTATGTAGCATTAGTTAATTACCATAATGTATGCTGAAACTCTTAATGTTGTGTGTTAATATGGTATAAACACTGTACTATAGCATACAAGTAGTGTGTGGTAACATATCTAATATGGTACGGTATACAGTATATATATCGTACCATATTAAATACTTGCTAGCCAATTTGGTACCATGCCACAGTGCCACAGTCCTATGGTGTCTTCCACGGTAATGTCTGAAGTACTATGGTATGTTATCATATGTAGTTTGGCTTACCATAGTATCCTATAGTACTGTACATACCATAGTAAATTTGTATGGGGCTGATTCTAGGGAAATAGCTGTAGCATTGTAAATGCATTTACTCTCATTTACATTTAGGCATTTGGCAGATGCTTTTATCCAGAGTGACTTACTAATGAATCTATGTTAAAGTTAAATATTTCCCATTCGTAATCTTCCTTAAGCTATCCAACATCAATCATATCTTGTTATCTTGTATCTTGTCATTCTTATTGTAACATCAGTCAACATACTACCTGTTAGAAAAGACATTTTCATGATGTTCTGATAGCATATCAGCATCTCTAACATTTAGCTAGTTAACCTAGCTATTTAGCATCCATCCTATGTTAGGTTAATGATTTGTGTACGACATCTCGCCAGTTGTTTTGGCCTGTTCTTTAGCTAAAACTTTAGCTCGCTAGTGAATATGCTAAACTATAAAATGAAATTAAATCATACAGAATTATGTTTGGTCATTTTTTGTGACAGTTTGGGTGAATGTAGACTTCAAGAATAATATACATCATATATATTAAGGAGTCCTTTTAAAATAAATATTTAAAATTAAGACCAATATAGTACTTTGCTGTATTAAAGCAAATCCTAAAATTTTTTTTTCCCTATTATGTCGTCCCCCCCCCCCCCGCCCCCCACACACACAAATAAATACATAAATAAATAAATAATGGTATTTTCAACAGTTAGCCATTTTGTTGCCTTTCTTCTAAAAAAAAAGACCAGATAATGGTGTAATGGTATTAAGAATGATTAATAATAATTAATAACGAGACTTTATATTTTAAAAAAGAAATAATAAAAACCTCCTAGTTGTGTTGGATTAATGGCACTTAGTTATTAACCTAGTTAACCCAGTGCAAGTATGTATCCAGTGATGTAAACTTTAAAGCACTTTTTGTAAGTCGCTCTGGATAAGAGCGTCTGCCAAATGACTAAATGTAAATGTATTTGTTTGCTCACAAAGGCTAGCAATCGTATGTAGTTAGCATTGTTACTAAAGTGTTAGCCAGTAAAAAAAAAAAAACATGACAAAGGCTACATCAAACAAACATAATTATAAATAAACAGACTAATTACATTACATAAAACATTTAGCAAAAAATCATCTTTTTAAGAACACCTTTCTGTCAGGGTTTTGTGAACTGTGTTGATTTGAATAATGTTGTATGATATTTTGCTAATCGCTAATTAGAATCTCATTTAATAGCTATATATATTTTTAGCAAAATTTTTCAAATTGTTGTTTTCAAAAAATAAAACACAAATAAACAAAAATGGCTACTTGTTACAAAAAATATACAAAGTAATGTAGCTAACAAACCTGATTAGGTTAGCGCAATGCTGCCTGCTTTGTGACAACAAACTCTAGCTTCCTGCCTTCATTAACAAGCTAGCTTAGCTTAATGCTTAACTTTTCCTTTTGTTGACTCCCTCCTGCAGATGGACCAGATCAGCCAGTTTTGGAGGTCAGCCCTACAAAATCGGCCTTTGTTTCTGGAGAGACTGTGTCTCTTTCGTGCCGAGCTGAAGGTGAACCGCCTCCATCAGTCTCATGGGTGTTTAACGGACAGGCGCTGCCGAGTGTCAATGGCACGCTGCAGCTCACCAACCTGCAGCCGAGCCAGAGTGGCGATTACAAGTGCGTTCTGGTTAACAGCAGGACGAACATGCAGATCATGAGGAACATTTCCATAACTATTAAGGGTAAGACTCAGACACTATTTACAAATTAGGGTGAATGGGCAGGATGTGTTCTTTTCATATAATATCTTACATAATCCATAAAATTTACTACCATAAGTACTACTACATCCTGAACGTCCTGGCCCTTGTGCAAGGACCTTAACCCGCAATTGCTCAGATGTATGTCAAATGTAAGTTGCTCTGGATCTCACTTCTGTCAGCCAAGAGAAGGACTCTGAGGCTCCCCCGGGAAGACTGCGCTCATCGAAATAGGAATATTGAACATTGAGAAACAGAGTGAACAGCTATGTTTTTCTAATCTTTAGCTGCCTTGTGCTTTTTTGTGCTCAGATGTGAAGAGATAACAATGAAGGGACGTGTTGTTGGTGTAAACACCGTGAGCTAGTCGTAGTGGTTTTGTCGATGATTCAGCAAGTAATTTGAGGAAAGTCTTGAAGAAGTGCTGCTGCTGTAAATGACCTAACCATTTTATTTAATCTATATATTTTAAGACAAACTAAATGGTTGTACACTGTTAAGTTTAGTATTAATCATTATACCACAGCAGTCCTTTTGATGCTTGAGTTTGATAGGTGAAAAAGTGATAATTGATCTTCCATAACAGCAGCTTTGGCAGTAGACCTGTGTGTGATTCATAATGTTTACAGTTTTATATTACTGTGCTACTGTGTTTCTGTAATAACAAGCTAAAATATACATTAAAATGTATATACTGTAAAAGCATAAATGACAACAAACACTCAACAGCCGACGACAAGCAATAAAAAATTGACAGCCGGCGACTTCCTTGCACTTGTGAATACGCTGATCACAAGAATGCTGAACATCTCATAGTGTATAGGAACTGATGCTGTTCAATGCAGAGATGATTTCCTCCATTAGTGTAGCGAAAGCCAGATGTTCCGACCACCCTGCACATAGCTTTGACAATGTAATGATGACAAAAGGTTTGTATGAAATGCTTCTTGACATTTAAATATAACTATACATGGATAAAAAAAAAAAAAAAAAATGTCAATATCCTATCAATAAAACTCCCCAATAAAAATGTTTAAAAAGTTGTACTGTATGTATTTGACGCAGGCCTTAGTGGGGCAGTCATTGCTGGTATAGCTGCTGGAATCCCCTGTGCTGTCCTCCTGGTCCTGCTCCTCACAGGTCTCATCTTCCTCTGTTACTACTGCCATAAAAAGAAAAGTAAGGGACATAACTACTCGTCCATCCATCTTTTATATCCATCCATCCATGTTATATCCTTTTTTAACTAATGAAGTCTTTCACTCCTCATATGTAGCATCTGGTCGAAATCCCAAGTATCCTGTCGCAGGAGCTGTAAAGAAAGTAAGTTCACAAGGTTTTTCCTGAACTATCTTAATGTACCTAAGAGCAAATAAAAGTGAGCAGGAGTGAGTTAACATTATGCAAACATCTTGCTGTCTGGGTAAGTTTATATTTATTGATGTTCTAGAGGTTAGTATGATTGAGTAGAGAGTTGCTGTACATCATAATGGGAAAAATATAACGGCAACTGGAATGCTATTACATTTTTTCAAGCTTGAAATTATCTTATTATATAAGCAGATGAAATTACTTATATCTACTGGCAGCTAAATGTAATAAAATTGGCACACTAATATTTTTTTAAATTGCCTTTAGCTTTGATTATGGTGCAAAATCTGGTGGTTAAGTCATATGAAAATGATTTCTCATCCTCCCATAGCCATTCTTTAACCATTTAAATATTACAAAGATGTAATAAATACATTCAGGTTGTCAGTTGACTTAACTGAACATAACGTTGCTGAATCTAGATCTGACCAACTGAAGTAACCCCAGATCATAACACTGCTTCCAGAGCCTTGTACACTGGGGACAATGCAAGATGGGTGCACCGCTTCTTGCATTTTATCCTGATGCACCCATAGCACACATAGCAATAGCGTCAATCAGGACTCATTAGACCACATTACTTTTTTCCATTGCTTCAAATTCCAATCTTTATGCTCACTTTCATTATTAAACATAGCTCCTGTCCCTTTTTAATGATCCAACTTCACCAAGCATTTATGTGATCTCCAATCATGGACATTCCAGATTTTTTCCTCCTAAATTTCTTTAATGAAGTTAACAGTTTAGCACTGAACTTACAGATTTAATAATGTGCTAGACAGTTCTTAACCCAGTGTTTTCTTTGTTTAATGCAGGCCAATAATTTTCTTTCTGAAATGACATGTAGTTGTTTATAAAATACATAGACACACCCAAAGAAAGGAAAATAATGCACACTGTTAAAAAAATAAATAAAAAATCGAAAAAAAAAAAAAAAATGGTCAAATGACTGGCAGCAATGGCTGCCAAACAAAAACCATAAAATTAAGGTAAAATACTCTTCTGTAAATTTACAGAAATTATTTAATCTTTTACAGAGAAACATCGTTATTTTACAAATTTTGCCTAAATTTATACGATTAAACACCTTCAATAAACTAACAGCACTAGGTGTTTAGCAGATAAACATTATTTTACGGATTTTTTCTAAATTTATATGATTAAACACATTCATTAAAGCAACAGCACTAAAATTTTAGCAGTGAAACACCGTTAATTTACTAATTTTTACTAAATTTATACGATTAAAGACCTTCAAAAAAGCACCAGCACTACAAGTTTTATAGATTTTTCCTAAACTTAAGATCACTTTCAATAAAGCAACAATATTTGTAAAATAGCCTGAAGAACTGTGACACAGTATTGTACAAGTACAGTATGATGCAAAATACAATAAGAAAGTTCAGTTTTATACCATTACAGTAAAATACTAAAATGAAAAACAAAATGAAATATTTAGACTATTGTACAGTGGAACATTCTCTCTCACAAAGCAAATAACATTGCTGTGAAATATTCTTGACTAATTAAAATTGGACTGAAAACCTTATTACAAATAATGTACAATGTGGTCCATTAAAAAAAAAAAAAAACTCTATAGTTCTTATAATATTTGCATACAAATAACTTTATCTTTTACTTCAGAATCCTAATGCCTTAGTGCAAGTAAGTAAAATCTAAAACATGGACAGTCCAGTGTATCCAGGAAAGAATGATCCTCTTCCAAACAGGAGGTAAACAACTGGATCCTTGGTGCATTAGGGTGAATTAGAAGAGAGAAGAAAAGAACACATAAAAGATCTTATGTGTGTATCAACTTATTTTCACTACTTACAGGCTCATAAACGTTGTGAGACAATACAGAAAGGATCTCTACACAGTAAAAAATTGCACTCAAAATGATACAAGGTTGAAGGAGTTGCCTTTTAAATCACCATGAAAAGATTCAAAGTAGTCTTATATTGCACTTCATACTTACTAGTAATGGACTTGTCTCTCTACTGGATGCCTCTTCTCACATGTTCCAATGTTTGTTTGAAAAATGTAAGCAAGTTTCATTATCACTGGCAATAATCAGAGCTGGAAAATGCAGGCAGCTTCATGTACATAGAAATTTTCATCAAACATACTAGTATATATACTAATGATCTCTATGGTACATTTATTTTGACTGAAGTGTATTGACATTAATTTACTGAATGGAATAATTCATTTATAAAAAATACAAACGCACAATGTTTGTGGAAGTTTGCATTTTGGACAGCTGTTAATGTAACACAAGTCATCTCTGACCCTGTCAGGCTAATAGTGTCAGACACTAATACTTATACTGCACTGCAGTTAGGTTTCAGAGTACAGTACACCCACTTACTCTCTCTCGAAATTCTTAATGTGCATGCTCTTAAAGAGCTCGCTAACCCTCCTTGTTCATCTGACTCCTTTACCCTTATAGGTGTAAGTGAATTCCTGCAGCTTCTCAGCAGTGACGTGGCGAAGTAATGTTTAGGGTACCCGAGACTCGTCTGAGATTTGCAATAGACGAACGTGGCAGTATTAATAAATGAGCTTTACAGCAACAACAATAAGAATTCAAATATCAATTAAAAAAAATACTGTCATCGTCTCTTGAGTTTGCAGGTATTTTTTCTCCCACTGAAACGCGATGACATTTCAGAGTCTTCTCCTCTGTCCCTCAGAGACTGCTTTCCTCCTCACCTGTAGTTCACCATAGTGTCTTCACTATTCTGAATTTACACAGAAACCGTTTACCGGCTGGACCACCTCTGTGTGCGCTAAACATTTGAAGGACGCCCCTTTCCCACTGGCTGGTTCATATCATGTTACATCTGTGTCTGATACCTGAGCAATAAACGTAGGCGTCAGGTCCTGCCCTCACTCGCACGCTTATTTAAATGCGCCAATTAGAAACAAGATCAGCCAATCAGAAACAAGATTAGAATTAGAATGTTCCCTTCTCCAGCTTCTGATCGGCTGTGACAGTAAACGCGGAAGAGCGCGTGGAGTTTCCGCTAAAGTTTTTGGTACAAAAATAACACCATAGTTCCCTTCATACAAGCAAAATATCAAAATGTAACTCCCCCAACATCTCACCCTCCGCTATACTCAGTTATAGTTAAATGCTAAAAAAGTTTCATTGCAATCACCAAAATGAGGACTGGAACTCAATCAACAGGAAAATCCCACAACTTGCACCGCTTTAAAACAGCTACACAGCAAATACATTATCCTTGTGTTAGAATATGCAGGCCTATATTAAGGAAGCTGATGGCTAGATTGCCATAATGATTTTTCAGAACAAATGTCATCAAAACAAAAATATTTGTGGCTCCTACATTATCTTTACATTCCTTAAAGGCATGGAGCAGATACTACAGCCTACATGTAAGTGTGGGACTTCTGCTGCCTTATCCGTGCCACTTCCTGTGGATAATCTTTTTAAAAGTAATGAAAAAATGCTAAACTTGCATCAAGAACTTGAATGTCAAAGTATTATAAAACTAATAGGATTTACCTCAAATTTACAAAGAAAAACATTAAAATTAACAAAATGGACATTAGGATGGACATTAACCTTTATCTAATGAGTTTCATATTTGATAGAAATTTATTATTGTAAGTAATTATATACATAATTATATAACAATTATAATAATTAAATTATATTATAATGAAGTTGAACGTAATTTACGAAAACAGAAAAAACATTAAAAATAGTATAGTATTTTTACTATTAAATATGAATAAAATTTTTCAGTATTGAAATAATACTCAAAATAACAGTCAACTTAATAATTTACAGATAATGTCTGTAATTTTACAGAGATTTGTACGTAGTTTTTTTTTTTCCCCCTCTTTTTTTCCGGATTTTCCCTCGATTTTCTCCCCTAATTTAGTCGTGCCCAATTCCTCCCAGTCACTGGGGGCTCCCCACATTAAGCTTCTACTGCCACTCAGTCGGAAGGGCCGCAGACCGACCCACGTGACGTCACTGACCATTTTTTCGGGCGTAACACACTCGGAGGACAGCGCTATCCGCTCCCTCCGCCTGCGCGAGCTCACAGATGCCCCTGATTGGCTTGTAGAGCCGTCATTAATGTGGGAGTACTAAGTATCTCTCATTCCTCCCCCCTGAGAGAGCTCGGCCAATCAGCTCGCTCTAGGCCTCCGGCTGTGAGAGGTAACAGCATCGCCCGGGGATCGAACCAGCGATCTCCGGATGATAGGCGAGCACTTTACCACTGCGCCACTCGGAGGCCTATTGTATGTAGTTTTTTAACTATAAAATTTAAAAGTGTTTTTCTGTAAAATTAGGACTTTTTTTTTTTTTTACAATGCAGTGATCATAATTATTTTAGACACAGTGAATTAGGCATCGCTGTAACCACAAATCATAAGCAGGTAATTAAAATGCTAAAGATCCACAAAGATTTAAGGAACCCAGGTGTTAACCTTTCTGTGTTCTCTCCTGTAGGCTGTCTTCATTCAGCCTGATCTGACCAAACCTCACCACCTGCTGACCAGAGGGATGAAACACCCTCCAGCCTATAATCACCAGTGTCAACAGGTGCTAAATTTACCCTTGAGCTGTAACTCTTATTTTACCAAGCTTGTTAACTGATGATGCATGCACTTTTTTTTTTTACAGTTTGCTAATTTGCACGCTTGCTCCAAAATTTCAATGTTAAGATCTTTCTCTCAAAGCAAAATTATAAAAAGTGGAAATCTTACAATGTATTGCAATGTTTAATTATTCATTTGCTTTTCAGTTACCAAGCGAACGTCCAGGCTTGCTGCCTTTAGCGGTTCCCCCTGTCAGAATGGCCACGACAGTGTAACACATTTGATGACCAATAATACTTTTCTGTGTTCTAAACTCGCGTGAGAAATTCAAGAGGTTTGGAAGTTTTCAGATCTACCTCCACACTATCCGTCATCAGCCAAAGTTTTATTCATTTCCTACATTATTAATTCTAATTTAGATTTTTTTTTTTTTTTTTGCGAAATATCCTTAAATGTAAGAATAGTTAACTATTCAAAATTGCAACAAGTTAGCTAGCTAACTTAATGGTCAGTTAACACAAAATCACACTCCTGACTTACATTTTGAATAATTTGTCACTCATTTGTTAAGGAACAGTCCGTGAATGAGCCAAAAAACAGTTAATACACACTTTTACCTTGTGAACTTTGTATTTTTATTACTATTTTATTAAGTGAATTTTTATTTGTACATATGCTGAATAAAATACATATTAATTAATTCTATATGTGTATGTAGTGGTGTACTTATAAAAAAAATTATTTTGTGGCTAAAAAATGTTTCAGATATTTTAATGGTATGGTTAATTTCGTTAACAACCTTTCTGTTTTTATGAGTAATTTCTTCTTCTTCTTCTTCTTTTTGTTGTTGTTGTTTGTTGGTGTTGTTAATATTATATATATTTTTGCTTTGAGTAACAGTATGCCATAGTTTCTCCTGGGTAAACACCTTTTGTGAACATTGCACAGAAAACCCAGACACTGATAGACTTACAATATAAAACTTTTAAGATTCTAAATTGCACAGCTTGTTTCCAAAGTAAATGTGTATTTTTCAAGAAGATGGGCGAGCTCAATTCAGTTACTTAGTGTACAGTATCTGTTAGGCAAATAACTCGAGGAAAAAACTCCAAGAGAAAGCACGTCCCTCTATCACAAATATAAGCTCACAGATGCCTTTGATTTGACAGAGGAGAGACAGTATACCATATAATTACCACGCAGATTACTAGACTCCTGGTCACAGATGCTGTTTCTAGAGACAAAGTTAGAAAACATGCTGGATGGCAGTTCAGGATTCCACAAATTTAAATGGCTTTTCTCCCAGCTACACTGGTTCTTTCCACATGAACAGTGTACGGTCGACTCCTGGAGCGGATCAGTCATTCAAATCAATAACACTTTCATCTTCCCTAAACAAGTTTTTTTTTTATTTATTTTTTTAAAGGTGGTCTTATGTAAGTTATGTTGTTACTGACTTCATATTTATGAGTTATCAGTTATGACTTAACAACTCATTGTTTAACTGAATTAAATAACTTCCAGGAACTTCCAAAAATTTGTATCCATGTCCGTGTTAGTATCCAATTCCTGTATTCTTGTAATGAATTCTTGCTCTACCTGCATACCAGTAGTACAGTATGTGGACTTTTGACATCAATGTTCCTGATCGCCATAATTCTCAATCGCAATCAAAGAAGACGATTTAAGGTTAACTTTTCAGGCTTACTTTGTGCTAACATCTCTTTTAAGAAAAGGCCTAAAACTAATCTTTATCTCAGCGCTAATGAAATCTGGCTCTCATAGGTTTTATTCAAATCTAGTCCTTCATGCTATAATATTTATTCTTCTCTAATGTTGCAAAGATTCTTAGTTTTCATTTTTTTTTTTTTACTAGTGTTACCTTGCCATTATCCTTTTCTTGCTGATTTCTAAAGTACACTTTTGATCAAACATCTTTCTGTTTTCAATGTTGCAGTTCTAATAGGAAAGAGAATGTCTTCATCCTCACCCCTGTAGAATAGAGATAACTAAAAGCTGAAAAATACAAAAACCTAAAAGCTTTATAATCATGGAGATAATCTTAGTACCTATAACTCGGCCATGTGTTCACTGCATTAAAGATGAGATTTATAAACAACACATTAAAAAGCCAACTCATGTCTGCATATTTGCATATCCTGTGAAGCAATGGGTGAAGTTTGCAACATGACACATCCCACGGATGTAAGGTTTTTAAGCCAAGTATAATTTCACTAAACATCTAGTCATATGAAGTCTTTTTTCGTGTTAATTTATTAACAAATCTGAGATAAATATCATAATGTTCCCTTGTAATACGGTCTGGTTTACACAGTCTCCATGCCTTTACAATTGACTACCAGTTATTAGAGCTGTGCAATTAAATAGATTTTTTTTTTTTCCTTTTTTTTTTTTTTTTTTACAGTTTGAGTGATTTTATCTTGGTTGACTTGATTCTTTGATTCAATGGGCCAATTTTTAAACTCGGAATCAATTCACACTTTCACAATTACTGAAAACCAAAAAGTATTTGCAGAATACTCTTTCTGAACAGAAACACCATAAATTCCTCAGCCTTAATATGTATCTTTTTATACCTCCATACCATGGTGAATATGTTCTGTATTTCCTATAATTCTGTGTATGCAAAAATCCTCCATTTATTTCAGAAAAAAATTAAACTAGCTAGTAATAAAAAACAAAAACAACAAAATGTTGTTTTGCACATATGCACATTCCTTGAATATTCAGTAGAAGGTGATAACGTGTGTGATTCATTTCCTTTAACTGACTTGCGAGATCTTTATCTAAATAGGGCGAAGTCAATGAAACAAATGTTTTTTTTATATACCTGTTTTGTTCTTTTTATCTTTGCACACAGATGTCAACTGTGATTACAGCCCAAAAGCATTACATTTTTAATGTTTTCATTTTTGCACATACAGTCCCAAGAATTTGGAGCAAACTATTTTATTTATTGGAGACACTTACTCACTAGGAGGCCTGGAGCCTATCCAGGTGACTTAGGGCACAAGGCCAGGTACAACCTGGACATTGCCGGGAACACACACATACACTCACACACTCCGAGCAACTTGGGAACGCCAACGCTGCCTGGAAATCAACACATTTAGCTTATTAATTCAGTGCCGCTGAAAGTCCTTAAGTATCTTTTAATTTGCCAAGCCCTGTGCCTCTATACTGTATGTTATATTAGTGACAATAATTGACTAAAGCTGATAGCTTCACTGTGCAGCATAAAAAGGGTTTGTTTGACAACACTCATTGGATTGAACCCTCACAGTAGAATGTTAAAGTCCAAGGAGCTCAGTCCAGATCAGAGTAAAAGGATAGTAGATTTACTTGGAACCATTTCTTTACAGCAGCAGATTCTAAAATCAGTTCAAATTGATGTATGTAAGTACAAGTAATTTGGAGGTTGAGGCACCTTTTTCAAAGTCTGGAAAAGACCCAAATTGTCAGCCTCAACTGACAGGAAATCAGTTCTCAGATGATCAAAAACAACACAGGAACCACCAAGCCACAGGCCTGCTATGGAGCACTAGTGGTAATGTTGACAGTTAAGCAAGTTTAACTTCACAGTGGACTGAAAGGATGTCATCCAAGAAAGAAACTGTTGCTCCAGAATCAACACCTTCAAGCTCAAGCCAACCACATGGACAAAGAAAAAGCCTTCTGATGGCAGGTTTTGACCAGTGTTACAGTATGTTTGGTGGGAAAAAAGGTGCGGCATTCAACTCAAAGTGCTTTGGCACTATTGGAACTGCTGCACTTCACAAAGGGGATAGATTAATAAAGAAGGAGGAGTAACACAGCGCAATTACTTACAGTATAACCTCAAATTATCAGCTAGACGTTTGGAACTTAGACAAAATTAAGTCTTTCAACAGGATAAAGATCCCCATCACACATCAAAGCTGGATGTGGAATAGATCAATCAGGCTTGATGTTATTTAAGATTTGTGCACCATGCTGGGTCTGTGCCAGGAATACTGCCAAGATGGTGATGGTTACCAAAAGAAACTTGCTAAGGGACATTCAACCAAATATTAGGTGTGCTGCATGTATGATTTTGAACGTGTGTTGATTTCTAATAAACCAAAAATCTTGTGCACAAAATGAGGCTTTCCTCTACTAAAAGTGTGTGCTGTATACTCATTCTCCCAATTCTATTCATGTTAATATTGAGTCTATGAAAACATCTGGGCAAAACTGTAGCTAGAACTTAAATAAACTATTAATAATAATAATAATAATAATAATAATAATAATAATAATAATTATTATTATTATTATTTACAACTCATTAATCCTTCATTATAATACATTTCAAGGTTGCAAAATTGTGGTTTTATGGAATACATTAAAGTGTTGATCCTCAAAGAGTAAAATCAGGTATAAAAACATACATTTTTATCTTTTCAAGCAATATCTCATTTGTTCATTGTGAGATAGTTAGAATGTAAAATTTTTTTGTGAATAAAGTTTTACTATAATTCTACTATAGTTCCATGCCCTGCGATGGATTGGCACCCTGTCCAGGGTGTACCCTGCCTCGTGCCCGAAGCCTCCTGGGATGGGCTTCAGGTCCCGCGACCCTGAATGCAGGATAAAGCGGTATAGAAGATAAGTGAGAGTGAGTGAGAGTGCTATAGTTCCAATACCTGTGACAGATGTGATAACCCATTCTTATGGCCGTGTTTTTAGATCTTGGTGGTAAACATTTACGTTTTTAATTTAATTTATTTATAAATTCATATGGTTTCTGGGGTTGTGTTAATTTTAGTTGTAGAATAGCCTTCAGTACAGAAATCTAGATCTGAAGGGGGGATCTAACAACACAACACAACACAACACAACACGCACATCATTGCTAATATATCTGCTATGAACATGGCCCCCTCATGTTCAAACAGAACTTCCAGCCAGATCCTAAAAGAAAATGTGAGCTTCAGCATGTTGCATTGACAGCAGAGCAGCGTTACTGCAAGCCTCTGCACATCCACTGTTCTAGAAAAAAACCCGTACAAGTACAAAAAAAGAGGCCATCACACACACACACACACACACACCCATCCCTTCCAACTTCCATGACCCCAGGCCCATATACTGACCGAACGTCACGTGGCCCTGGCCCCTGCTCTATTTGTTCGGTGTGGGCAAATGAGTGTTTTTAAAGGATTTTGCCACCATCGACAGAAAATCCGGGATAACCTTTTTGGAATTTGGCCTATGAGGTCTTCTTTGGTGTTACGCTCACTGCAAGCTTACCATCTCCTCTTTCTTACCTCTTTCCTTCTTTCCCTTGTGTTAAAAATTTGAATTTTCCTTTATCCTGAAGAACTCAGGTAAGAGTAAGTTAATTTTTTGTTTGTAAAAAACGTGTAATATTCAGAATTTTCAGGCTGGAATGATTCCACCTTCCTATAAATCGAGCTAAAGGAAAATGCTGCATCGTGAAACTGAAGAACATTATCTTTTAAGTACCTTTTAGTTGGAGTCATTAGCCTGTAAATTATAATAGTAATACAGATAGTTTCTTCTTATTATTTTTATTATTATTATTATGTAATAGCCACTGTTTATTGTGTTTATGCAAATAATATTACTGTGCTATCTATTGATGCCAGCCAGGATCATTTTCATATAATTGATATCATCTGTAGATGCAAATGGAGGACATTTCGAACTTTTCCAGACATCAGAATGGCTGAGACACAAAAAGATAGGCTTTAGATCGATTCAACTGTGCCAAAACATTGACTACATAAACCTATTTAAATCAAGATACATATGTGTTGCTAAGAATTTAAATAAGTTAACTTCAACTCATAAGCTGAACTGAAATGAAATAAAATTTCAGATCTCAGGTCTGTAAATGGTATGTCTTAACACTAAATGAACCTTGCTGCTTGTGGAATTATTTCTTTTCCTGTTTAACGCGATGGTAGTCCTAGGAATCATCCCTTGTTCCTTGTTGATTGGTTGTGATGCTGTAAAATGAAAGATCTCAATTTAACCTGCAGTTCTTGACAAATGACTTTATAACTAGACAGAAATTAATTGTAGGCGTGTTTAAGAGGTGAACATGAACGTACACTAGGTGTGACTTCCTGCGGAATTTCAGTGACCTTTGATTAGATGGTGTGTAGATGACATTTACCAGTAATATATTTCCTAAACATTAGAAAATGTATTAATGGTATCAAGAATCTAAGATGCAGCTTATTGTATTTTAAGGTAATTTAAAAAGCGAGTTCATCTCCTACCCTCAACCTGCCCGTTAGCCCAAATTAGGAAAGTACATGTTGCTGACAAAATCTCAACAATTTTTTTTCTTTATTCTTTGATTATACAGTATAAGTCTTAAGCTTTGGAATTTTCTCCAGAAAAATGTTACTTACACTTACTGTACACACACAAACGAAATACTTACACTTTGAGTACTTACACTGTCAAAAATTAAACAAATAAATACATACATAACATTGAAGTGTTTATATATATATATATATATATATATATATATATATTTTTTTTTACCATATATTGAAATTTCTATATTTTAAAATCTCCTGAATATCTTATTATTAAATAGTAAAATGCAGCATAAATATCTGTATAATAATAATAATAATAATAATAATAATAATAATAATAATAAAGCTAGATATAATACTAGATATGTATGGTGGAATAATACGTATCAACAATACATATTATGCGTAATACAATAATAGATATTATGTGTAAAAATAAAATATTCAGGTGATCTAAGAAAAAAACTTAATATTAATTATTAAGACCTTAATGTTAATTATTAAACGCTAAAATTGTTTTGTTTATTTTTCACTGGTTAAGTAAGACAACAACTCTAATAATTAACAAAAAATATTTAACATGCTGGTTTCACAAAAAAAAGACAAAAAAGGAAACAAATGCTAAAAAAAATCTTTTTCCCCCCACAAAAATTAAGAGCCTATCATCTTCAATATGCATATGGTAAAAATATTGCCACTTTATTTATTTTTTTTTATTTAAAATGGAAAGTAAAATAGTAAAATGGAGCCCAAAAATTATTATTATATTTTATTCTTAATATTTACATTATTCTTATATTTTAGTCATAATATATTCTTATTCTGTCTAACCCAAACCTCACTGGTACCTTGATTCTGCCTGATAATGTATATACAGTACGTAAACCATAAAATAATGTAACCAAATAACTTTTTTAAAACTGCGGATTGAGCTTCTGAGTGATTGTCATTTGCAGTAAAGCTCCACACCCCTGCAGGTGTTTGCCATATGTGTTCTTGCTGGTAAGATGTGTAAATTCTGCTTGCTAACTCTGCCTTCTGATCTGTGTGTAGTGTCGTGAGCATCAGTCAGGATGTACAGCTTTATGGGAGGTGGTCTTTTCTGTGCCATCGTGTCCAATGTCCTCCTGGTGCTGTCCACAGCCACTGATTACTGGATGCAGTATCGGCTATCAGGTGGCTTCGCTCACCAGGGCCTGTGGCGTTACTGCATGTCGGGCAAGTGCTACATGCAGACGGACAGTATCGGTAAGTCAGACTGGATCAGTTAGTTATTAAATTAGATTTAATTAAATACAACAGAGGCAGCACGGTGGTGTAGTGGTTAGCACTGTCGCCTTGTACCTCCAGGGTCCGTGTTCTGTTCCCGGCCAGGCTCGATTCCCGTCTCTGTGTGCATGGAGTTTGCATGTTCTCCCCATGCTTGGTGGGTTTCCTCCGGGTACTCCGGTTTCCTCCCACAGTCCAAAGATATGTAGGTTAGGCTAATTGGTGTTCCCAAATTGCCCGTAGTGTGTGAGTGAGTGTGTGAGTGTGTGTATGTGTGAGTGCCCTGCGATGGATTGGCACCCTGTCCAGGGTGTACCCTGCCTCGAGCCCTAAGCCTCCTGGGATAGGCTCCGCCCCCGCGACCCTGACTACAGGATTAAGCGGTGTAGAAGAAGAGTGAGAGTGACTAAATACAACAGTTAATAGATATAAACTACAAAATGGCATTGTTTAAGAATAGAATATTGGAAGTACTGGCAATTTTATTTTATTTATTAAGCCACACGGTGACCTATGAATCACTCAAGCATAAAAAAACATCTGACTTAAGGCATGAACCAGTAAGAAACAGGTGCAGATGATGACAGATGATTAGTGATTAGTATATAGATTGATGATGTGGTTGGAACAGACGAGAGGGGAAATGAGGTTGCTGCAGAGGTTATTACATAAACAATCAATTCTTAAATTGTATCTTTAGGCACTTTGCAGCCTTCCAATTTCTTTCATTTAGCGTTTAATTTCATTAAATGTGAAGAAATGAGGGTTTAAGGGTTAAAGTTGACCTTTTGAATTTCACACCAGTTCTAAAAATACTATATAAAGCATCAGGTTAATAAAATCTTATCCTTCTTTTTGTTTTTCTCTCTTGTGATTGCTGTAGCATACTGGAATGCTACAAGGGCCTTCATGATCCTGTCATCGATGTCATGCTTCGCAGGAATCATTGCCGGCATTCTTTCCTTTACCCACTTCTCTGGATTTGAGAGATTCAGTCGTTCCTTTGCTGCAGGGATCATGTTTTTTGTTTCAAGTTAGTTCTATATCTGCTCTTAACACATTCTTCATTTGAAATTGATCAAATAGAGAAACAGCCATCTTGGGGTTTACATACAGTATGTAAACCTCACATCAATATACAGTACAGACATTAGAAATACACAATAATGCAAAAGTTTCTGAACACCTGACCATCACATGCCTGTTTGGTTTTTATATATTGTTCTTTCCTGTTACACTTTAGAGAAGGCTTTCCAATAGATTTAGAGGTGTAGCTTTTGGGGATTTGTGTTCATTTAGCCACAAAAACATTGGTGAGGTCAGGCAGTGATATTGGGTGGAGTCTGGGACATACTGTAGTTGGCATTTCAGTTTTTCCCAAAAAGGGTCAGTGGAGTTTTTCCTTTGTGTCCTTGGCAAACCATGTGCACATTTGGGACATTGTTATGTTGGAAGAGGTTTGAGCCGCTTAGTTCTAAAGAACGAACATTTTATATAATTGTGTGCTCCCATGCAAACTTTGGGGGAAAAAAAAACTCTGATGGGTTTGTTCACCTGCCATGCCGAAGGCCTGGATTCTATTCACAGCCAAAGACCAAAACATGGATCAGATGGTCTGCTTTTTTGACCCCTTGACCAGAGCAGCTCAAAAATAACAACTGTTTAAAGTGAACATGCTATTACTAAACCCTCTCTTTGTCATATCTATTTAAAAAAAAGTTAGTTTGTACAAACTGAACAGGTGGAGGAGGTAACTTTTTAACATAGGTTGCTAACCCTGAATACAGGTTTAAGGAACATTTTAGAAAGTCAAAGCCCATCAGAAAACCCTTGATCTCTAACTGTATAGATGATTCAGGTCAGTTAGCCAAGAAGGGACAGACTGTTACGAATTAACCTCAGACTGCAGATATTTTAGATTAGGGTGACACAGGGAGCTAATTGTGAGCATCAGGCACTAAAATCTAATATCTTCTTTAGCTCTCTTTGTTTTCCTGGCCATGGCGATCTACACCGGGGTTACCGTGAACTTCCTGGGAAAGCGCTTTGGTGACTGGCGCTTTTCCTGGTCCTACATACTCGGCTGGGTTGCTATGCTAATGACCTTCTTTGCAGGTGGGAAAATATGTAAACATTAATTACAAATGCCATGTTTTGTGATAACCGTCAATGTTTCAATTGTTTTCCTTTGTGCTCACATTGCAGGTATCTTTTACATGTGTGCCTACAGGATGCACGAGTGCAGGCGAGTCGCTGGATCACGCTAGACGGATAAAAAGGATTTAAAGATAAAAAAAGAAAAAGAAAAAAAAAAGAATTCGTACTGAAATAGAATATGTTGTCAGAACACTGCTAGATGTAAAGTATCTTATAGCATAATATATTAACGGTGTAGAGAAGACAAGAATAAACAATTAGGGAACCTCTTTCCAGCAAAATCTAATTAGTAAAGTAAATGAGAGCAAATTGTAGAAAAGCATTTCAGATGTTCTGAAATGAATGCGTTTGCCTGTTTTACTCTGACAAATGATTCTGCACTTTCTTTTCAGCGACAAAAAAAGTGAAAGATGTAGAGATAAGATGTTATATTGCATTCAATATGGGCAGATTTTGAGCAGAATAAATGATCAGTCTATTCAGTTTTTTTAGTGACTGTTGTATATTTTTATTTGCATTGTTTTTACTGACAGTTTATTTCATTTGCATAGTAAATGTAATATAAATTTTATATCAATAATTATGTAAAATTTGCCTGAACATCAAAAACACGTGGGCTGCTTCCTTGGTCAAAACCAGCAATAATTAAAAAAATGAGAAACAACTGATTTATTATAACATAACCACAATCAATGCATAAAATATGGAACTGAAAAAAGTTGGAGGTTTTTGGAACTTAAAAGTAAACTTTTAATAGTGGTTAAGTGCTCGCCCTATTATCCGGAGATTGCTGGTTCGGTTCCCGGGTGATGCTGTAACCTCTCACAGCCAAAGGTCTCGAGAGAGCTAAATTGTCCGAGCTCTCTCAGTACTTAGTGCTCCCACATTAATCACGGCTCTACGCCATTTGGGGCGTCTGTGAGCTCGTGCACGCTCGTGCACTGTCCTCCAAGTGTGTTACGACGCCCCCAACAGTGCGTGAGCGAGCAGTTCGAAAAAAAGAGTTCGGCTGGTGTCTTGTGGTTCGGAGGAAACACGTGACAGCCCTCTGCCCTCCTGGCTGAATGGTAGTAAGTAGCCTTAATGTGGAAGCCCCCCCCCTAGTGACGGGAAGGAATTGGACATGACTAAATTTGGGAGAAAATCGGGGGGGAAAAAAACTAAATAAATTACAGTTGAAATTCTGGTTCAAGTCAAATCCCAGCATGTGCTTGGACACCAAAGTAGAATGTTTTCTTAGTATGCTGGAGACATGATCGGACTGCCTGCTTCATGTTTGAAATGCTGGCCTCTCAGGAACTCCTTTATTTCCCAAAATTGACTGTACAAGGGATGTAGCAATAACTCCCAGCAAAGTTTCTTTAATGAGCAAAAATGAACGATTGTGTGAACAGGTCCCACAGACAGATGCATTTCTTTCTCAAGTTATATGGATAAAGGATCAACTGTTCCACTGGCTGAATGGTCATGTAATGTAAAGTAATGGAAAGTGAAATAATTTACTGGTCTTGGAGAAGTGTTTACTTAAAAACATACACAACTTGACATCTGAATATTCTGACCATTGCTTCATCATAAAAATAATCAAGTAGACGATCAAGATACCCAGTGCCATCCCGATGGCCCTCTGTTTCTTATCCTGTGTAATGCAAGGCTTATGGTAAAGGAGTCAGATGCAGTCAATGTAACAGAACATGGATATGGCTAAATGAATTTTAAAAAAGAACTATAAATAACTCCACACTCCAAGTACAACGCTTTGCTTGTGATTGCTGAATTTCTCATAGCAGGTGCGGTTGTGTGTAGTGCTGTTGTCATTTCCCATATAGATGCCCAAAAAAAACAATTGTGCAGTGTGCACCACTGAACAGCCAGATGAAAAATACTGCCAATGATGGCTTAGAGAATCTTGCAAAATTTCCTGTAGGTCACTGGGAAAGCCACCGCCAAGTAGCAGTCAATGCTAATAGCCATTAGCAACAGAGAGCTGATGTAGATGGTGTTGAAAAAAAAACATATGACATGATAGCACACATGTCCTAGGAGAGGTATTACTGCATGCCTGATGCTTCTTCATACTTCATCTTCAGTGGTAGGATAAACAGGAAGAGGAGATCAGAGAGAGTTGGGTTCAGCAGGATAATGTCTGTGGGTGTGGGCTTTTTGATAGGCTTCATAATGAAAGCATACATGGCCAGGATATTAGCTGGTAGGTCCATTAAGAAGGTTATAATGTAGGCAGAGAGAAGCACACTGGTGGCCATTATGATGCAAGTGTTTCACTTGAAAATATATTATATGTAATAAATTGAATCACTGATGTGAGCAAAACACATTTCACATTAAAAAAAAATGCACAGGCCTAACTGGTTGAATCATATTGTAAGAGGGGAAAAATATGTTTCTGAAAAATGGGGGAAAATGGTGGTTGATCTATTTGCTCAGGCAAATGGCTTACGCTCAATAAGTTGCTGGCCAGATGACCATCGCATGACCTTGTGGACAACCTTGGGTTTTCTGTCCAAGATAATATCACCCAAATTTGTAAATCAGTCAATTGGCCATGGAGCATTCCATGACGGCAGCCTGCAGGGCATAACTTCCTGTGCCTACTGCACACCTACAGTATGAGAATCTATAGTGATCATCCAATCAACTACTGTATTTTGTTACAGAGAAATGATACATGTCTATAGAGCTTGTACATCGTCATATGATCTTTCCAGTAATACTCACAGCTGTACTTTTTTGTGATGATTTGTGAAAATACTTTCTAATCTATAAGTTGTCTAGACAGCTGTTTTTTAAGCAATATTATATTTCTATTTTTTTTATTTTAGTTAAATTATTAATTCAATGTAACGTCAATTATTTCATTCCGTCCTCTGTCAAACTGTAGGACTACAATATAAAGTGAATGTAATGTTAGTATGTAATCTCCTGATGACTAGGATATCTAGTTAAGGACAGCCGTATATTAAAATCGTGTTTAGATTCAGATTTATTGTAACTATTTGCCTTTTCATACTAACTCCTGAGTTATGATTTACTAAGCTTAGCCTTATCTGAGAAAATATCTTGGCCTTACTTTTTGTTTAATATATCCCTAAAAGAATGGGTTAAAAACTGTTGTGCTTTTTTACATCGATATCTCGCTCATAAACCAGGAGACAGACCAGACCAGAGAGTCTCACACATCTGTATAAACACTCCCTGTGGGACTTTCCCCTCAGCCCTGTGTATAAAGTTGGTGCTCTCTCTCAGACTGTACACATCAGCATGCCTGCTACACTGTGGATATTGACCTATAAATGTATCCATATGTTAGTTATTAGCGCTTTTCCTGGTCTTACATAGGCGACTGAGTCGCTATGCTAATGAACTTCTTTGCAGGTGTGAAAATATGCAAATACTAATTAAACAGGTCATGTTTTGTGACAACCATCAATGTATTTTTTTTTTTTTTTTTTTTTGTGATTGCATTACAGGTATCTTTTACATGTGTGCTTATAGGATGCAAGTTCAGGCAATGAAGGAAGAAGGATAAAAAGGAATTTAAACAAAAAGACAAGAAGAATCCATACTGAAATACTGTACTGTAATATTTTGTTAGGACACTGCTAAATATAAATTATAGTTCTTAATATTAGTACATTGCTAAATGTGAATTAAAGATATTATAGTTCGATAAATGATTGGTATAGGAAGGTCAAGAATAAGCAATTAGAAACCCCATCCAGGAAAATCTAATTATTTACCAACATCAGTCACAAGAGTAAATGAGATTAAATAGTGGAAAAGCATTAAAAATGTCCTGAAATTGATGGCAGTTTCACTCTGACAATGATTCTGCATTTTCCTTTCAGCAACAACAACATTGTCAATATCATGAGAAATGTAAGTATAGTAGAAATTTTAATGGCAAAGAGAAAGTATGTAAATAAGATATAAATGTGCATTCAAAATGAGCAGTGTTTGAGCAGAATTAAATTATTCTGCTGAATTAAATTACATTATACAAATTTTTTTTTATTAAATTCAATTAATCAAATTTTTTTTTTTTTGGCTTTTTAAAATTTTACTTAAAATCTAATGTGTGGTTTTTAATACTGCATATTAAATTTTACATGCTGGGAATTATGTAATGTTTGCCTGAACATTCCAAGTATGCTGTAGGAATGCTGAAACTTCCTATGAACTCCTTTATTGTCACATACACGTAGAAATGGCTTGAAGTGAGTTAAGGACTGTACAGGGCCAGATGAGTTCCTGTAATGTGCAAGTGAAGTTGGTGAATGATTGTGTGTATAGTTCCCACAGACAGATGCATCTTGATTCTTGATGCATGCTCAACTCTGGGCATTCGAAGGCGATAAAGCCCAGCAGATGAGAGAAGTTGAAGGGCAAAAAGCAAATCAAGTTGACAATTAGGGTACCCAGCACCATTCCAATGGCCCTTTGCTTCTTCTGCTTTGTAATGCAGGCTGTATGGTAAAGAATCCAGATTACGTTAAGGTAACAAAACACACATATAGCTAAAGGTACCAAAAACAAAACTACAAAAAACTGCAGGCGCACTGGAAGTGTAATTGTGTTCAGTTGATTGCTGAAGTCTTCGAAGCAGGTGCCATTGTGTGTAGTGCTATTGTATTTTTTCCTATAGACGACAAAAAACATAACTATACAGTGTGCGCCACTGAACAGCCAGATGAAAATATTGCCGATCATACCATAGAGAATCTTGCGAAATTTCCTGTAGGTCACTGGGAAAGCCACTCCCAAGTAACGGTCAATGCTAATAGCCATCAGCAGCAGAGAGCTGACGTAAATGGTGGTGAAAAGGACATATGACATAATAGCACACATGTAATGGGAAAGGTACCACCTCATGTCCAATGCCGCCTCGTACATCTTCAGTGGTAGGAAAACCAAGAAGAGGAGATCAGAGAGAGTCAGGTTCAGCAGGAGGACGACTGTTGGTGTGGGCTTTTTGATAAGCTTCATGATGAAAGCATACATTGCCAGGATATTAGCTGGTAGGCCGATTAAGAAGGTTATAATGTAGGCAGCGAGAAGCACCCGGGGGTCTAGCATCTGGAAGTCTATCGTTTTGGTAACTGCAGGACACTGGTGGAACAAAAACAGAAATTATTATGCAGCACATTGATGGCAGTTTTTGTTTACATTAAATGGCACATGCACACATAAAGAGTATATCAGTCTTATAACTGACCAATTAGTTTTTCTGCATTAAGTGGTGATGGTTAAGATGCAAGTGTTTCACCTGAAAATACATTCTATGTAATAAATCAAATTATTGATGTAGGAAGGAAGCACAGGCCAAACTGGTTGAGAGGGAACATATGTTCTGCAAAATGAGTCATTGGGGTAGAATAATACACAGTTGCCCCAGAATAATTGGAAGTGCTGCCAATCAGAGTGGCATAGTTAGCGCCAATTTGTCAGCCCCATTCAAAGTGATTTGGACCGACTATGTGTTTAGAGAGAGCTGTTTCTCTCTCTCTCTCTCTCTCTCTCTCTCTCTCTCTCTCTCTCTTAGACTGTACACATCAGCATACCTGCTACACTGTGGATATCAATCTATGAATATGTCTATATGTTGTGCACCTTTAACTTTTTCCTGGCTCTAAACCCCCTTGAGTGAGAGATGTTTAAAGGGTTCTACCATAGACGGTCAACCCAAAGTGCAGGTGCAAAACAATGAAAGCACAATGTTGAGAACTTCCTGATTTTTAAAAATATTTTGACATTTGATATTTTAACTTCCTGGGAAAGCTCTTTTGTGTCTGGCGCTTTTCCTGGTCCTACATACTTACCTGGGTTGCTATGCTAATTACCTTCATTGTAGGTACAGGAAAATATGTAAATATTAATTACACAGGCCATGTTTCATGAATACTATAAATGTCCCTATTGTTTTTTTTGTTGTTGTGTGTGTTTGCATTGCAGGTATCTTTTACAGGTGTGCTTCCAGATCGCACGAATACAGGCAAGACACTGGATCATGCTAGAAGGATAAAGAGGAATAAAAAAAAAAAAAAGCAACACAGAAGAATACTTACTGAAATGGAATATATTGTAATGTCATGCTAGTACATTGATAAATTTACATGATATTGTTAAATGTTGGTATACTGCGAAATGTTACTTAAAGATATTATAGTATTTTATAGTATAATGTATTAATGGTATATGAAGGACAAGAATAAGCCATTAGGAAACCTCTTTCCAGGAAAATCTAATTATTTACCAACAACACGTTTAATAACAAGAGTAAATAATATTAAAATATTGGAAAAGCATTTAAAAGGCCCTGAAATTAATGGCAGTCCCTGTTTCACTCCGATGAATTATTCTGCACTACCTTTCCATGTTGCATTCAAAATGGAGATTGTGAGCATATAAAGCAATAAATAATCAAACTAATCAAATATTGCTTTTTATCGGCTTTTGTTAAGTTTAAAAGCTACTGTGTGATTTTTGCTTCCTAATCAGAAAAATGTGCAACAACCCATTCATTAACACAACACAATCAATATTTCAAATGTCATTAATGACAAAATCAATATTCCACATGTCATTAACACTACACTCAATATTCCACGTCAGTAACAACACAATCAATATTTCAAATGACAGTAATGACACAATCAGTATATAAAATGTCAGTAATGACACAATCAATATTCCAAATGTCAGCAATTAATAGAAATGTCTTTGGTTGATGAAAGAAGGATCTTTTTTTTTTTCGAGCCAAACTGGGACTTTTGATTATGCAAAATAGCAGGACAGTTATGAGAGTTAAAAAAATACACTAATGAACTTATCCTAGTGTTTCACTAGTTCTTGGTAGAAAGTTCAAGGTAGAAAGTTTTCTCAGAATGCCAGAGTCATGATGGTTTCATGTCTGAAACACTGGCCTATCAGGTACTCCTTTAATAGCCTATGTAGAAATTGCTTGGAGCGAGGTCAAGAAATGATTGTGTGTTCAGTTCCCATAAACAGGTGTTTCTTTCCCACAAACTTAGTGACAAATTATCCATTGATTTTCAAGGATCAGTCATTCCACTCACTGAACAGGCTTCTTTAAAATGTTTGCACCATCCAAATGTACTGTGACTTAGAATCTCATAATCGTACTGTGCTTGAAGTCTTATGTAGCTAGAAATAGAAATAGCT
>JAQQZT010000019.1:3749300-3779311 GCA_030068275.1 Clarias platycephalus | reverse complement strand
GTTTTCACGCAGCATCGAGTGTAGCCTTTGAAAGGGAACGTCTCGGGTTACTTTGCTGTAACCCTGTTCCCTGAAAATGCGGGAACGAGATGCTGCACTCCAATGCCGCACTGCCTGCGTGACCGAACGTCCCTTCAGACAAAATCGATCTGAGGAATGTTTCCGGTTTACTCCTATTTATAACCTGCAGGTGCATCTTATCAGATGACGTCACCTGACTGAGGTTATATAAGCCAAAATTTGGCGTATTTGATACACACATGCTTCAGAACCCGGCAACACAAAAAGATGTTCCCATAGCGTTTTCACGCAGCATCTTGTTCCCGCCTTTTCAGGGAACAGGGTTACAGCAAAGTAACCCGAGACGATCTCAAGACATTGTGGATGCAAAAATGAGTGGGGGTTTTG
This sequence comes from Clarias platycephalus, assembly GCA_030068275.1. Lineage (NCBI taxonomy): Eukaryota > Metazoa > Chordata > Actinopteri > Siluriformes > Clariidae > Clarias > Clarias platycephalus. The sequence continues at coordinate 3,778,903 of JAQQZT010000019.1, read as the reverse complement.
ATATCTCAAATGGGTCAACAGTGACAATGTCTTAAACCTATGCTGAAAAGTGGTTAATAACTTGACATTTTGAAGGTCTTGACATAAAATTCAACCTATTTTAAAATCATGTCATAATGGTATTGGTATGTCCTCTTAAAATGCATGTTAACATGCTCTAAAATCACACAGATTGTGTGGTGCACCCAGATAGAGATGGTGTAGGGTGCTTGGGTATTGCCTGAAGTTGAACCAGCGCCATAAATGAAATAAAAAAATGTTAAGTAGAATGGAAGTTTTGAGCAGTTTTGTGCTGGATTATAAACTGCATGTATCAAACTCTAGGTTGTGTCTTATATCAACCTCTAAACAGAATTTATTATAAGTTTAAGCTGCACCATAAATGAAATCAAAATGTTGAGTAAAAGCGATGTCATGAACACTTACATGTATGTGGTGGATTTAATAATCTAATTTAAAATAAGATAATAATAAGCTACTTGCTCAATGTAAACAATCACCTGCACCAATAGATATTAATTATAAAAGCTAAACTGAATATTTTTACTGGGATTAGTTCATATTGCCACCATTGAAATAACAGCACTGAAGTGGTATTAGGGAATTTTTATGCACTGGAGTTGTTTTAAGACATGTCCTATGTGATTTCTCATTTGTGATTCACACTCCAATTACCGAACAGGAAGGGTATTTGGCTGAAAGACGTACAACATAGCGTAAACAAGGCATAAGATACTGTACTCAACCTTACAACTATTTAATTTAATTTCTTCCTATTAATAAGTTAGGCAGAGAGTTCTGCCATACAGAAAGACAGGCAGATATGTACTGTACATGGGCTTCAACCTGAAATAATGATATCATTGATTACATTAAAGCTGATTAGCTTTTTTTTTTTTTTGCTTTAACCTTTTAACTATTTCTACAAACACTTTTTCCAATTAGTGACAGATACAGTACTTACTACTATGGTAGTATTGTAATACATTGTTAGTACACTGCTAAATGTAAATGATACTCCTAAATGTTAGTACACTGCTAAATGTAAATCATATTATATTATTTTACAGTACAAAATATAAACAGTATATGAAGGACAAGAATAACCATTTAGAAAACCTCTTTCCAGAAAAAAAACAAGTCATTTACCAACATCAATCACAAGAGTAAATGAGAGTAAATAGTGGAAAGCATTAAAAATCTTCCTGAAATTAATGAAAGTCCCTGTTTCACTCTGAAAAATAATTCTGTACTTTCATTTCAGTAACAACAACAATGTCAACATGATGAGAAATTTAAGTATAGTAAAAATGTAAATGACAAAGTGAAAGATGTTGAAATATGACATAATGTTGCATTCAAAATGGGCAGATTTTGAGCAGAACAAATTATCAGACTATTCAAATATTTTTTATTGGCTTTTTTTGTTTAGAGGTTACTGTGTGATTTTTTAATAATGCATAGTAAATTTAGTATGCCAAGAATTATATGTAATATTTACCTCAACATTAGCGGCAGAAATATGCTGTCTGCTTCCTTGGTAAACCCTAGCAATAAATTTTTAAAAAATTGGGCAACAACCCACTCATTATAACAACACAATCAAGAAATAAATGTTACATATTATCTACAAACTGGCTACAAGTTATCCAACGATTTTCAAGGTTTAGGCATTCCAGTTGCTGAATGTTCCACGAGAACGACTGCAGTGGGCTTCGAGCCACCTCAGCCAGGATTGTCATTCACAGATGTACAGTACAGCCTTTTTTAAAATGTTTGCACCATGTATCACACTAACCAAATGTAATATTGCATCTTAGAGTCTCATGTAGATGTAAATGTCAATCGGTTTTATGCCATCATTCACCAGAAATTTCATCACCCAGATTGACTTGAACGCTGCTCATAAATAGTTGCTACTGTATATAGCTGTACATTTGTATGTGCAATGCAACTCACTGTTACAACTAAAGTGAAATAATTTTCTGGTCTTACAAAAAACAAAAAAAACTAAAAAAAACATGACCTTCCTTGAAAACTTTTCTGTCATAAAACTTATACAGGTTGACATTTCAGTATTACAAAACTCTGATTATTGCTTTATCATAAAAATAAGAACTATCATATTAATATATATCTGTGACTCACCTTGCAACCAGAACTACTGGCAAGATTGTCTGATTTAAGAATACTATGGTATAATAGCAAATCAATTACTAGTAGAATGATACAGCTCTCTCTTTCTATCTATATATATGCCACTTGCGACCAAAGCATTGATGCACTGTGAGTTTACAATTTTCTATAACAACAAGCATTAACTTTTTCATCAGTTTGACCTGCACTACCGCTTCTATTGAATCAGACTACACGGACAAGCCTTTGCTTCCCATGTGCCACAGTAAGCCCTGGCCGCTCGTGACCCTGTCACCAGTTCACTAGTTTTCCTTCTTGGGATTACTTTTGGTATGTATACTTCAGCCTGGGAACATCCCACAGTTGTGATGGCTAGACAACTGGGGAGTGAAGGCTGGCCTGTGTAATCTAATTCAGTAGAAGAGCTACTGTTGCTTTAACAAAGGAAAAGGTTAATGTTGGTTCCAAAAGAAAAGTGCCACATTTCACAGGTCATAACTGTTTTGGTAGCAAAGGGAGCAGGACCTACTCAATATTTGGCAGGTGGTCATAATGTGTTGGCTGATCAGTGTACTGTATACACACACCACACACACAAACACACAAATATACTATATATATATATATATATATATATATATATATATATATATATACTGTAAATGGAAACGTAAAATCTTTTTTTGTTGCTACTATTATGATCAAATTCCTTGTCTGAGACAGAGTTTTGCTTTATGCTCAAATTGCAAGGGGTGTTCAAGACTAGTTGGTGCTTATTTGCAAAAGTTTTACACAGAGCCATTTTAGTGGTGTTGAGAAACATGGTTGATGAGAAGTAGAAGATAATGGGGTCAAGGGAGGTGTTGAAGTTGCTTAAGAGCAGTATGTAGTTCCTCCACTTTGGGATTTCTTTGGTGATGAAGCCCACCAGATGAGAGATGTTGTAGGGCAAAAAGCAAATCAAGTAGACAATCAAGGTACCCAGCGCCATTCCAATGGCCCTCTGCTTCTCCTCCTTTGTATTGTGAGGCTTATGGGATAGGATCAAGATGCAGTTAAGATAACAGAACATGCATATAGCTAAGGGGACCAAAGACAGAACTACAAAAAACTCCAGGCGTACTGAAAGTAAAACGCTTTTCTGTTGACTGGTGAAGTTCTCGTAGCAGGTTGTAATGTTTGTAGTGCTGTTGTTCATATCAATGACGATAAACACAATTGTACAGTGTGCGCCAATGAACAGCCAGATGAAAATACTACCAATGATGGCATAGAGAATCTTGCGAAATTTCCTGTAGGTCACTGGAAAAGCCACTCCCAAGTAACGGTCAATGCTAATAGCCATCAACAGCAGAGAGCTGATGTAAATGGTGGTGAAAAAGACATATGACATAATAGCACACACGTGATAGGTACCATTTCATGCCTGATGCCGCCTCATACATCTTCAGTGGTAGGAAAACCAAGAAGAGGAGATCAGACAGAGTTAGTTTCAGCAGAAGGATGTCTGTGGGTGTGGGCTTTTTGGTAAGATTCATGATGAAAGCATACATTGCCAGGATATTAGCTGGTAGACCGATTAAGAAGGTTATAATGTAGGCTGTGAAAAGCACACAAGGGTCTGTCATTTTGGTGACTGCAGGACACTGGTGGAACAAAAATAAGAAATATCATGCATTGCAGTTTTTGTGCACTTATCTAGTCCATGAACACAAATAAAGTCTAACAGTCTCTTTTTTTTCCTGCATTTGGACTAGAGCTGTAACGATGTAAGCGACTTACCTGAAAATATATTATACATGATAAATCAAACTACTGATGTGAGCAAAAGACATTTTGCATAAGGAAGCAGAAACCTGACTGGTTCGACAGAAGTTCTCAAGTTTTGCCCAATATCACTATCTAATAATATCACTTAAATTTGTAAATCAGTTAATTGGCCATGGAGCATTTCATGAGAGCACCATATGCAATGCAGAGCATTGCTTCTTGTGCCTAATGTACACTGTATGGTACTACTGAGAATGGATAGTGGCCATCTAATCAACTACTTTGCTAAAGAGAAATGATACAGACCTATAGAGCTTGTGCAGTTACACCACATTGTAAGATGATTTTTGTTGTTAGGGGAATCTTGCTGGTATTTCTCACAGCTGTACAGTCATTAAACTGCCACATTTTATATAGATAGATAGATAGATAGATAGATAGATAGATAGATAGATAGATAGATAGATAGATAGATAGATAGATAGATAGATCGATCGATCGATCGATCTACAACAGTTTTAGCCCTTCTGGAGAGGCATTCCAGGTTTAGGAGTATGGTTATGGGAATTTTTGTCCATTTCTCCAGAAGCGCATTTGTGAAGTCAGACACCAATGTTGGACAAGAAGGCCTACCTTGCGGTGTCTGCTCTAATTCATCCCAAAGGTGTTATTTCAGGTTGAGGTCAGGACTCCAGTCAGGTCAAGTTCTTCTACATTAAACTCACTTGTCCATGTCTTTATGGACCTTGCTTTGTGCACTGGTGTGCAGTCATGTTGGAACAGGAAGGGGTCATCCCCAAACTGATCCCACAAATGAGATTGTCCAAAATGTCTTGCTATGCTGAAGCATTCCCTTTCAGTTCCTTTCACTGGAACTAAGGGGTCGAGCCTAACTCCTGAAAAACTTCTCCACATCATAATCCCCCCTCCACAAAACTTTACACTTGGAGGAGTAATGTGTCTGACAATGCAGTCAGACAAGTAGCATTTTCCTGGCAACCACCAAACCCAGACATCCATCAGATTACCAGACAGACGAGTGTGATTTGTCACTCAAGAGAACATGTATGCACTTCTCTAGAGTCCAGTGGCAGCGTGCTTTACACCACTGCATCCCATTCTTTGCACTACACGTGGTGATGTAAGGCTTGGATGCTGCTGCTCTGCCATGAAAACACAATCTATAAAACTCTCTTAGCACTGTTGCACATGAAGTTTGGAGGTCTGTAGCTATTAACTCTGCAGAAAGTTGATGACCGCTGTACACTATGCATCTCAGAATCCACTAACAGTGCAACCTAGAATATCGACTGCGCTGGTAATTCAAGACTTGTTGATCGGGAAGCAATGCATCGTTCTAACAGGCACAATGATGTCCATACGGTAATCTGTCATGCAGTGTGCAAGCTTCTCAATGTCAACATTATCGGAGCTCCTGCAGCACACTCTAGTCAATTCACTTCAGTCTGTACAAGTTTATGATCTGATTTTCACAGTGGGGCCAGTGACACTGTAAGCTTCACTTACATTAGTGTACAAAAAGATGTATGATGTCACATAAACAATAATGGTGCATAGTTCATTCGAAGTCCTCTATACTAACATAACAAATGATAAGTCTGCTAAGTTGATTCCGGTAATTATTATTTACAGAACTCCTGAGCCGTACTCTGAATTTCTTTGCAAAATTGTTGATTTCCTCTCAAACCTCATCGTTTCTGCAGACAAAATAATAATTTCTGGAGACTTTAATATTGATTTTGAGAACCCTTTTAGAACAACATTTATGTCCATTCAGTAAGAGTAACTCATTGTGTAGCAGGACTCACTAATAAAGCTGGTCACATTTTAGATTTAATAATATCCCTCAGATTAAATATGAGCACTATAGTGCAATTTAAACTCTTTGAAGTTATTTCAGATCACTATCTTGTCTTGTTTTGAGTTTATTTTAGCAATACTTGATGTAAAGTGCCATGCTACCGCATTAAACATATATTAATTCTCAGTAATCTCCCAGAGTTATCAACTATGATTGGATATTAAGATAATACCTAGCTCCCTAATCAAGAATCAATGTGCACGCATACACATTAAAATAAACAGCTCAAAAATGAAAACATAAATGGCATCAAACTATATTGTTAGTATTTTTAAATAGCATGGAAAAAGAACTTCTTGAACTATGAAAAAAGCTCTTGCTAGATCTCTCCACTCTTATGGAAAATAACAAAAGAATCTTAGTTTCTTATTTAATACCGTAGCAAAGTTAACCACCAAAAAGACTGCAGAAACCGCCACATCAATAACATACAGTAGTGAGGACTTGAAAAATATATATATTTTTTTTTCAAAAACAAAATTGTAGACATCAAGCAAAAACAAACAAACAAAAAAAACAATAAAAAACAGGCCTTGAAATTTACTAAACATTGACACAGGTGATAATCTAACTATATCAAGTCAGCATGTAGAATATTTTATATTTACATTTAGGCATTTGGCAGATGCTTCAAAAAAAGTTACTTACAAAAAGTGCTTTGAAGTTTTCGTCACTGGATAAATGTTTACACTGGGTTATTAGGTTATTAACTAAGAATTTATTTATTTATTTATTTATTTATTTATTTTTGGGGGGGGCGAGGGGAGGTGGGTGGGACAGGGGGATTATACTCCCCTTAAAGAGACTAAGCTCATTTCACTTATCTCTTTTGCAAAATCATCACTTGTGTACTAGATCCTGTACTTACACGTTTCTCAAACAAATAATGCCAGAAATAACGGAACCCCTATTAAAAATATTTAACTTTTCACTCAGCAGTGAGTATGTACCAAAACCTTTGAAATGAGCAGTTATTAAACCTCTAATTAAGAAACCTGATCTTGACTCCTGTCAGCTCTCCAACTACAGTCAGATATTAAACCACACCCATAGATCCAAGGTCTTAGAAAATGTATGTAACACGAAACAGTCAGAATTAAGACCTCATCACAGCACTGAGAGAGCACTGGTTAAAATAGTAAATTACCTCCTACTGGCCTCTGGTCAGGGTTGAGTCTCTTTGCTTTGCGTTACATGACCTTAGTGCAGCTTTTGAACCATTGACCACCTCTTCATAGATTAGAAAATGTAGTACGAATTAAGAAAACATTTTCTTAATTCATAGATTTAAATGCTGGCTATTCTCCATGTTCTAATGTGAAGCTTGGTGTTGCACAGGGTTCATTTTTGGGCCCATCGCTATTTTCTCTTGACACGCTTCCTCTGAGCCACATAATTCATAAACATAGTATTAGTTTCAACTGTTATGCTGATGACACACAGTTTTGTCTCAACAAAGACAGATGAGAAAACATGGCTTAATGAAGTTGAGCAATGTGTGAAGGACATTAGACCACTGGATGCTAGTAAACTTCTTTGTTCTTAATCCTGACAAGACAGTAGTATTGGTACTAAGACTACAGAAAGTAACCTTTCTTATCACACTCTGGATGGCTTGATGTGCAGCACTAAAAGACCTTGGTGTGATTATAGATTCCAAATTTTTATTTGTAGCTCATGTAGATAATATTACCAGGATAGCATTATTTCATCTCAGAAATGTTGCCAATATAAGAAATATATTGTTACTACATGATGCATAAAAAATAGTTTATACTTTTTTCACCTTCAGGTTGGATAATTGTAATGCCTTACTGTCTGGATGTTCAGTGGAATGCAGCAGCAAGAGTACTCACCAGAACCAGAAGATATGAGCATATCACCCCTATCTTATCCACACTGCATTGACCACTGCTAAAATACTACTTTTGATCTATAATGCACTACAGTAAATGGTCTCACGCCACAGTACCTGAGTGAAATGCATTTGAAAACTACAGCAGGGAGGCAAAGCTCTCACAAACCCCCAATGTTATGGAATAGTCTAACAGTTATGTTCAGGGCTCAGACACAGACTCAGTATTTAAGTCTAGGCTAAAAACCTATTTATTTATAATGACTCGTGTTATGCTGAACTGGTATGTTTTGATGCTGTTTTCTCTACTCTAACTAATTATTCAGGTTTGTTGACGGTGGAGTGGTTGGTTGCTTGTAAATGTGAGGAACTACACATGGTGCTCCTCAGCTTCCAGTGATCCAGATGCTGGTTCCCTGCTTTCTGGTTGGAGATCTTGTTGTATGGAGCCCCTGTGTGTCTGCTTGGAATGCATGTGGTGATTGGTGGGCAGGTCCACATTACCATGAAGACTATCATGCAGACCACTTTTTTTTTAAGGACTTGTGATTGCAGTTGCTCAAAAGTGCAGGACTGAAATTTCATTTAATTTTTGTACCTGAGCCTCCAATGACGAAACTGAACTCTATATTAACTTAAAAACGTTTGCTGGGCCTCCGAGTGGCACAGTGGTAAAGTGCTCGCCCTATCATCTGGAGATTGCGAGTTCGATTCCCAGGTGATGCTGTAACCTCTCGCAGCCGGAGGCCTAGAGAGAGCTGATTGGCCTAGGTTTCCTGGAATAGGAAGAATAGGTTTTTTCCTATTACCATCTCGGGGAGTTTTTCCTTGCCACTGTCACCGTCGTCCTCGACTTGCTCACCAGGGAAAATCTGATAATTCTGATTCATACACATTCACATTCCATACAAACTTAAATAATTCCTTTGATTGTGTAAAGCTGCTTTGCGACAATGACAATTGTTAAAAGTGCTTCCCGCTTTTTCAGGGAACAGGGTTACAGCAAAGTAACCCGAGACGTTCCCTTTCAAAAGCTACACTCGATGCTGCGTGAAAACGCTATGGGAGCGAGAATACCAACGCTTCTCCACTGCAAGTGTCTGAACCCCCAAGGTTGTGTAGCGTGTGCGCACAAAGGTCAAGGAGGTCTCAGAGCTAGCTCTGGGAGGCTGACTTGAGGACCTGTGAGCCCGGAGTAGCATGAACATCCAGACTATAGAATCTCACAAATGTGTGCGGAGAGGACCAACCTGCCGCATCACACACTTGCTGCAGGGGAACACCTCTTGCCAGGGCAATAGATGAGGCAATCCCCCTGGTCGAATGAGCTCTGTATCCTAGAGGCGAAGTGTGACCACGCGCCTTGTAGGCTAGGGCAATAGCATCTCTCATCGGATATGACAGCGTTTGACATAAAAAAGGCTGCTCTGACTTACGCCACTTGCTAGTGCGGTTGACGTAAATCTGAAGAGTGCGTACTGAAGACAGCAAGTGAAACCTTTCCTGCTCCGAAGCTGTAAAAGGCGGAAGACAGAGGCTTCGAAGAAGACTGGGTGCATGGACAAGAATGAAAATAGTTCGGGTGAGGATGCAGAATAGCTCTGACTAGTCCAGAGGCAAAGTCTAGGCAGGACGGGAGCCTGCAGATCTCTTGAAAGAAGTAACTATAAGAAAAAACATCTTAAGGGTCAGAAGCCAGACAGGCGCTGACTCTAGTGGTTTGGAAGGGGTGTCAACCAGACCCCATCAGTCAGAACATGACAAGCCGAAATAGCGGCTACATACATTCTGAGGGTACTAGGGCATAAGCCCGAGGACAACTTTCTTGCAGAACTCCAGCATTGAAACAATTCAGCAGTGGACTGGGTCTACATGTTTCGCCATGCACCAATTTCAAATACCCTCTCCTTGAGGGCATAAGTTCTTCCAGTGCGTGCAGGTTCCAAGGCTCCCAACTTCATATGCCCTGGAATGTAAATCGCCTTGAGGGACAGGAACTCTTCCTGTGCCCAAAGCAGAACCTAGTGCGCTAGCTTATTCAAGCGGCGCAAGCACAGTCCACTCTGGCGATTATGTACAGTACGAGACTACCGTAATGTTGTCCACCCGCACTCGGACATGGTAGCCTCAACTGCTGGAGGAGGTGTTTCAGGGCCAAATAAAGCCATCAGTTCGGGGCAACTGATGTGCCACGCGAGAAGATGGCCTCTCCAGCTCCCTTGGGCTGGACGGCCATCTAAGACCGCATCACAGCCCGTGAGGGAAGTGTCTGCCATTAGCGTCTCGCAACGACAAAAACGAACATAGAGTGGGACCCAAAGTCAAAAACCGGGATCTGAACCACAGAAAGGGTACGAAGCCACCTGGCGCGTAACCCGTATTTGCCTCTGGGGACTGGCCCTTGAGTAAATCCCCTGGCTTTTAGCTAGACTGTACATCACCATGCGGGACAGGAACTCGTCCTGTGCCCCAAGCAGAACCTGTGCGCGAGCACAGTCCGCCCTGGCGATTATGTATGAGACTACCGTAGTGTTGTCCACCCGCACTCGGACATGGTAGCCTCAACTGCTGGAGGAGGTGTTTCAAGGCCAAATAAAGCCATCAGTTTGGGGCAACTGATGTGCCACGCGAGAAGATGGCCTCTCCAGCTCCCTTGGGCTGGACGGCCATCTAAGACCGCATCACAGCCCGTGAGGGAAGCGTCTGCCATTAGCGTCTCGCGACGACAAAAACGAACATAGAGTGAGACCCAAAGTCAAAAACCGGGGTCTGAACCACAGAAAGGGTACGAAGCCACCTGGCACGTAACCCGTATTTGCCTCCGGGGACTGGCCCTTGTGTAAATCCCCTGGCTCTTAGCTAGAATGTACATCGCCATGCAGGACAGGAACTCGTCTTGTGCCCCAAGCAGAACCTGTGCGCGAGCACAGTCCGCCCTGGCGATTATGTACGAGACTACCGTAGTGTTGTCCACCCGCACTAGGACATGGTAGCCTCAACTGTTGGAGGAGGTGTTTCAGGGCCAAAATAAAGCCATCAGTTCGGGGCAATTGATGTGCCACGCGAGAAGATGGCCTCTCCAGCTCCCTTGGGCTGGATGGCCATCTAAGACCGTACCCCAGCCCGTGAGGGAAGCGTCTGTTGTTAGCGTTTCGCGATGACAAAAACGCACATAGAGTGGGACCCAAAGTCAGAAACCGGGGTCTGAACCACATAGAAAAGGGTACGAAGTCTTTGGCGCATAACCCTTAATGCCTCCGGGGATTGGCCCTGAGTAAAATCCGCTTGCTTTTAACCACAACTGAAATGATCTCATGTGTAGCAGGCCCAAAGGTATTACAGTGGATGCAGCTGCCATGAGATGAGACCTAAAAATCCCAGTCACTTTCTGGCCTAGCTTGGTTTCCTTCAGGGTGTTGGAAATGGATTCGACATGCACAGGAGACACCTGTGCCCGCACTGCGTTCGAATCCTACGTGACACCCAAATATGTTGTATTCTGAGCAGGAAAGAGAACGCTTTTATGGGTTTTTTTATACGGATGCATTTTGTGTATGTGCGGGTGACAGAGCTAGGCCAAATGGAAGGACCCGATAATGGTAAGCTTCGCCCCCGAAAGCGAACCTCAGGAACTTCCTGTGTTGTGGCAATATTTCCATATGAAAATATGCATTAGAAGTTTGGCATCCTGGACTACGGCAGGAGATAACCGAAAATCTAACCTCATATTGGAGACCGGTGTTGCCCGAAACACCAGTGGTGGTGGAGCATGAACACCGACCTCCTGAGGGTGCACTTTGTTCTTAATGAAGTGCGCCGGTCCGAAATAATTGCGGCGGCTTGTGAAGGGCGGTGAGCCGTACCCCAGTCTTTACGAGGGGGTGCGCGGCTGCTAACGCTCTCTTTCTGCGCCTCTCGCCTGGCGAGAGTCGGATCAGGTCGAGACTGGGTGGCCGACAGTCCCGACTCTTGAGCATGATGGGGAAAGAATTTCCCGAAGGCTTGTTCATATAACTTCGCCTCATGAACCTAGTAGCGACCGAGTTAATAGCGTCGCCGAACAGGCCGGACGGCGAGATGGGGGCATCAAGGAAGAATGCACGATCCTTATCCTTGATGCCCGTGAGATTCAGCCACAAGTGCCTCTCCGCGGAAACCATCACAGCCATAAAACGGCCGATAGCACGAGCCGTCTGCTTTGTTGCACGAAGTCTGTGGCCCGGCGTAAATCTTCAAGAGCCCCGCCAGTGCTCAAGTCTCTCAGTAGGTCAGCCTGGTAGGCTTGCAAAACTGTCATGATGTGCAGTGGAGCACCAACCTGACCTGCTGCCTGAAAAGCTTCTCCCTCCAGGGAAGATGAAAGTCTACACAGCTTGGAAGGAAGTGTTAGCTTTTCAGGGAGGATGATGTCCCAGGAGAGAGATAGCCTGGAAGCTAGTCTGGGGCATCATCATATAACCCCGCGCTTCCAAATCAACTATATTTAAATAAATAAATAAGTCGATGGCACGAAAAAACGGGATGAATAAAGCTTACTCCATGAAAGGGTTAACTCGTCGTGGAAGTTGCTAAGGAAATGGAGAGAGCGTCATTGAGGCTCCACCCCCCAGCCACCCGACAGGAAACCTGTCGTCTAATTTCGAGTGCTTGGAGGCTATTTCCATCTCCGCGGAAGCGAGAGAAATGTCTATCCTGCCCATTTCACAAAAAGCGCCAGGGCGCGCTTGAGAAGCGGACAGAGGAATTTCCCGATCCGACGAGAGCGCAAATGAAAGGAGGAGAATCCGTCTCCCGCAGCTCTTCCGGATGCATGTTGTTTTAAGCCCCAGGAATGCGCCGCAGCTCGTAGCTTCTCTTTAAAGAATGTGAGCCGCACGCGAAGCACTTAATCGAAACAGTAAGTGTGGAGATCGCCCCTCCGAGATGGATTTATCACGCGGAGAGACACATCTCGCTTGAAACTCAGCCATACCGGTGAGTTAAACACTTTCTTATTTCGCTGGTTTACACACACGCAAACACAAAACGTACTGAAGACAAAAAGATCTGAGGAATGTTTCCGGTTCACTCCTATTTATAACCTGTAGGTGCGCTTCAATAGATGATGTCACCTGACCAAAGTTATATATGCCAAAGTTTGGTGTGTTTGATACACACATGCTTCACAACCGGCAACACAGAAAGATGTTCCCATAGCGTTTTCACGCAGCATCGAGTGTTGCTTTTGAAAGGGAACCAAGATGTTTGAGACTTTGAACTTGGACAATACTGTAATAGAAATCATCACTTGCTTAAAGTGTTTTTGTTTAATCACTGCAACATGGCGATGCTGTGCCAGTCCCAAGCCCGGATAATAGTGAAGGGTTCTGTCAGGAAGGGCATTTAGCATAAAAACCTGTGCCATGTTATGTAATAAATAAGCAGCCGAAAGATCAACAACAAACACTGTTTAAAATCAACATTCTATTACTAAACCCTTTCTCGTTCATCTCTATTCAAGAATAGTCTCAAATATATTTGTATAAGCTGAACAGGTTGATGATGCAAACTCTAAATACGTGTTTAAGGAACTTTCAGAAATAAATCCAAGTTAAAACCTCATTAAAAAAAAACCTTGAAGAACCCAGATCTATAACTTTATAGATGACTTAGTTAGCAAAAAATGGCCAGACTCTGTTACCTTAGAGCAGCCAAATTAACCTCAGATTGCAGATATTTTAGTTTATGGTTATACAGTGAGCTAGCTACCTGTAAGCAACAGCCACTAAATCCTGGACCCTAAATTCTTATACTTAACTTCTTTAGCCTTCTTTGTTTTCCTGGCCATGGTGATCTACACCAGGGTGATGGTGAACTTTCTGGGAAAGCACTTTAGTGACTGGCACTTTTCCTGGTCCTACATTCATACATGGGTTGCTATGCTAATGACCTTCTTTGCAGGTGGAAAAATACGTAAATACTAATTACACAAGTCATGTCTCGTGAGAATCTACCTATTGTTTTATTTTTTGTGCTCGCATTGCAGGTACCTTTTACATACTGTATGAGCATATAGGATGCACGAATGCAGGTGAGGATCATGATAGAAGCATAAAACGGAATAACAAAAACAAGGAGAATCCATACTGAAATAGAATATATCATAATATCTTCTTAGGAAATTGCTAAATTTAAGTTATATTACTAAAAGTTAGTACATTGCTAATTGTTGATGATAATACTATAGTATCTCATAGTATAATATATTAATGATATAGGAAGGACATCAATAAGCAATTAGCAAAACTCTTTCTAGAAAAAAAAAATCTAACTACATCAGAGTTACAAGAGTAAATGATCCCAAATAATGGAATAGCATTAAAATGTCTTGAAATGAATGGCAGTGCCTGAAAATGATTCTCAACTTTTCTTTGAGTAAGAACAACATCAATATCAATGAGAAATGAAGTTAAAGTAAAAATGTAAATAGCAAAGTGAAAGATCTAGAGATACAATGCAATGTTGCATTCAAAATAGGCAGATTTTGAGCAGAGTAAATTACCAGTGTAATTTTAAGATCTGCATGAACATCATTGCCAAAACTACACTGCCTGCTTACTTTTGGAAATCCAGCAATAATTAGAAAAATAAGCAACAACTAATTCATTATAACAAGAAATCAAAACATGAAATTTCAAACTCTTTGTTTATAAGAAATTTTCCAAATGTCAGTAATCAAAAGAAATGACTTAGGTTGGTGAAAGGGCGATTATTTAGCAAAATCAAAAATCCCAGTTCAAGCCAAAAGTCTCAGTTCCAGCCTTTTACTAGTGCTAGAATACCATCAACGTAGAAAATTCTCTCAGTATGTCTGAGCCACGACCGGACTGCATGCTTAATTTCTGAAAGGGTTGGCTTTCCAGGAACTCTTTTAATGTGTTGAAATGTCTTGAAGCGAGGTCATGACTGTCTGGGGGATGTGGCAATAACTCCCAGATGAGTTCCTGTAATGCGAAAGTGGTGTTGGTGAATGAGTGTATAGTTCCCACCGACAGATGAATCTCTTTCTTAAATTGGCGAACAAAATTTCCATGGATTTTTAAGGATCAGGTGTTCCATTTGCTGAAAGTTAATGGGAATGACTATGGGGTCTGCGCCACCTCAGCCGGGATCATCATTCACAGACATACGGCCTACTTTGAAACGTATGACTGCATCTCATCCTTTTACTGTAATTGAAGTCTTCGGTGTCTGTCAATATGATTTATGCTTTCAATCAACAGAAATTCATCACAAGTTCTGGTTTGACTTGAACATATTAGTTACTATATTTGGTTATATGTTGGTATGTGTAATGCAGTTCAATGGAAAATGAAATTGTTCTCTGGTCTTTGGAAAAGTTTACTCATCTTGACATCTGAATATTACAATATTCTGATCATTGCTTCATCTTAAAAATAAGAACTATCACTGTCTGATCAGATCTTGTGGTATACTGGCTAATAAGATATGTATATATCTTAATAAAATAATATTATTTCAAGAAACTTGGTTAAAATCAATGAAAGGTTTGGCTTACTAATACTAGAATAATACAGCTCTGTATTGTATATATTATATATATGAAATCATGCAAAAAAAAAAAAAAAACTTTTGGTGGATGAATTTACCTAAAACATGTATTTAAGGCTTCAGGCAAAATCATTATACAATCTTGTAATATCTCTTTATTTTCTGTTGCTACCATTGTCATGGTCATATTCCTTATCTGAGACAGAATCCCGCTCAATGCTCATATTGTGAGGGGTGTGAGGGTTGTTCCCGCCTAGCCGGCGCCTAATTGAGAAAACTTTCCAGAGAGACAATTTGGCGGTGTTGCGAAACACGCTAGATGAGAAGTAGAAGATGATGGGGTCAAGGCAGGCGTTGAAGGTACTTAAAAGCAGCATGTAGTACCTCCACAGTGGGCTGTGTTCAGTGACAAAGCCCACCAGATGAGAGGTGTTGTAAGGCAAAAAGCAAATCAAGTAGACGACCAAGGTACCCAGCGCCATTCCAATAGCCCTGTGCCTCTTCTTCTTTGTAATGCGGGGCTTATGGTAAAGGATCCAGATGCAGTTAAGATAACAGAACATGCATATAGCTAAAGGTACCAAAAACAGAACTACAAAAAACTCCAGGCGCACTGGAAGTACAATGCTTTTCTGGTTAGTGCTAAAGTTTTCGTAGCAGGTGTCGTTCCACGTGGTGCTGTTGTCATCTCTCATATAGATGACAAAAAACACAATTGTGCAGTGTGCGCCACTGAACAGCCAGATGAAAACACTGCCAGTGATGGCATAAAGAATCTTGCGAAATTTTCTGTAGGTCACTGGAAAAGCCACTGCCAAGTAGCGGTCAATGCTAATAGCCATCAGCAACAGAGAGCTGACGTAGATGGTGCTGAAAAAGACAAATGACATGATAGCACACACGTCCTGGGAAAGGTACCACTTCATGCCCGATGCCGCCTCATACATCTTCAGTGGTAGGAAAACCAAGAAGAGGAGATCAGAGAGAGTCAGATTCAGCAGGAGGACATCTGTGGATGTAGGCTTTTTGGTAAGCTTCATGATGAAAGCATACATTGCCAGGATATTAGCTGGTAGGCCGATTAAGAAGGTTATAATGTAGGCAGCGAGAAGCACCCGAGGGTCTATCTTCTGGGGGTCTGTCATTTTGGTGACTGCAGGACACTGGTGGAACAAAAATAAGAAACATCATGCAGCACATTGATTGCAGGTTTTGTTTACATTATATGGTACATGCAAACATATACAGTATATCAGTAATGTAACTGACTAATTGCTTTTTTCTGCATAAAGTCACTGGTGGCCGTTATGATGCAAGCACAGGCCAGACTGTTAAAACATAAAAGGGGGAAATATGTTCTGCAAAATCAGTGATTGGGGTAGAATAATACACAATTGGCCCTGAGTGCTGCCAATCAGATTGACATAGTTAGCACCAATTTCTCAGCCCCATTCCAAGTAATTTGGACTAACTACACAATCCAGGTAACACTCCTCAACACACAAACCCTTAGTCCTCAGGCCTGGAAATGCTTTAATTGGACCAGGATTAGAGTTGTCCTACTAATGATGTGTTCTTCATTAGTTGGATTCAATGTATTGGGATGGGATCCCAAATTATTTGTTAAATTACCTTTTTTAAAATCAGTCCATTGGCCATGGAGTATTCAATGCAGCCTGTAGAACATTGACTCCTGTGCCTAATGGTACTACTGAGAATGTCCTATAAATCTTATGCAGATTATGCGGATACATTGCATCATCACATGATCTTTCCAGTATTCGTGACACCTGTACAACCTCCCACATTTTTGTGCTGAGTTGTGAACATTCTGTTCTTTCTAAGCTATGAGTTGTCTAGACAACTGTTTTTCAATAACATTTTGTTTCAAAATTTTTATTTTAATTAAGAGAGTTACTCAAACTGTAGGACTATAATATGAAGTGAATATAATTTTAGTCTGCATTCTCACTATGACTCTTGACAGACAGCCATATGTTTTTTTGTTTTTTTTTTCCTTCCCGATTTTCTCCCTAATTTAGTCGTGTCCAATTCCTCCACGTCACTAGGGGCTCCCACATTAAGGCTACTACTATCACTCAGTCGGGAGGGCCGAAGACTATCGCGTGTTTGCTCTGAACCACGCGACGGCAGCCGACCGCATCTTTTCGAACTTCTCGCTCACGCACCGTTGGGGGAGGAGTAACACACTCGGAGGACAGCACTATACACTCCTTCCGCTTGCGTGAGCTCACAGACATCCCTGATTGGCTTTAGAGCCGTGATTAATGTGGGAGCATCCAAGAGAGCTCGGCCAATCAGCCAATCAGCTCTCTCTAGACCTCCGGCTGTGTGAGGTTACAGCATCACCCGGGAACCGAACCAGCGATCTCCGGATGATAGGGCGAGCACTTTATCACTGCGCCACTCGGAGGCCCAGCCATATGTTAAATGCATGTTTAGATTCAGATTTAATTTACGTATCTTAAGACATTTAATCCTAACTCCAGAGAATAACCTTCTGGCTTTTATGCTGTTATGAACGTATTGGGCTTTATTTCTGTTTAATATGTTCCAAAAAGAATAAAAAAGGACTTGCTGCTTGTGTTTACACCTATGTATCAGATCTATCATCAGACCTTAGCATCTCACACATTTGTATAAAGGCTCTCTGGTCGACTCTGGTGGACTTTTCCTTAGCCATTGTGTACAAAGCACTGAACTATAAATGTATCTACATGTTGTGCACCTCCCAGATTGGTCGAGCCCGGGTAAAAAACGACTAGCTTAGGTAGGTACCGTTCGTCATCAGGATACCTTTGGAAATTGGGCTACTGTTTACCAAATAACAAAGAGAAAGAGAATGGGCAGACATGTCCAGAGAGAGAAAGAAATAAGGAAGGTTGAAAGCGTAGAATTTAAAATAGGAACTTTGAGTGTTGGCACTATGACTGGTAAAGGGAGAGAAAAGTGGATGTACTGTGTACATAAGACGAATTGGAAGGGAAGCAAGGCTTGGAAGATTGGAGGTGGGTTCAAACTGCTTTACTGTGGTGTAGATAATAAGAGAAATGGGGTACTGTAGGTTTAATACAAGGGGAAGAGTATGTCGAGAGTGTCTGATAGAGTGATGAGTGTGAAAGTTGGAGTTGAAGGGGTAATGATAAATGTAATTAGAGGCCTCTACTTTAGAGGGCCAATCAAAATGCAGGTACAAATCTATGAGAGTACAATGTCAAGCACTTTCTGCTAATTTTTTTTTTTTTTTTTACCAAAAAAGGTGGTAAAAGCTTATACATTCACAACAAACACATGTTTCCTAAAGAGACTGTTTCTATATATATATTTTGACATTTGATATTTATCCCATCAGGTAATAATTATCAGCCTGTGGATGGAACTGTTTGTATAAAACTAGTTTTAATCAGATTACATTAGTTACATTAGGAAGTATTTATGTTGTCAGGTAGATATTTCCTTTCATGCCAAAACTGTATCATTTTTCCATCCTATAGAATTCTACAGAAGAATTAGCTCAAGGGATTTGTGTTCATTCAGCCACAACAGCATTAGTGAGGTCAAGCACTAAAATTGTGTGAGATCAGGCCATAGTTGGCATTTCAGTTCATTACAAAAAATGTTCAGTGGGGTTCTTTCATTGTGACCTTGGCGAACCACGTACATGGTGGATTTGTTACGATGGAAGAGGTTTGGGACGCTTAGATCCAATGAAGGAACACTCTATACCATTGTGTGCTTCCATGTTTGTGGCAACACTTTAGGGAAGAACCACAGATCGGTGTGATGCTCAAGTGTAAACCAACTTTTAGCGATATAGTGTAGTGTATGTACTGTTCTTAGATGTAAATTTTATACACACAATGTAGAGGTTTATAAAAATCAGGATGTCTGAGACTTTTAACTTACACAATACCATAATAGAAATTATCACTTGCTTAAAGGAAGGTGCGTTTGTTTAAATAAAGCAACATGTGGATGCTGTGCCAGTCCCAGGCCTGGATAACAGTGGATGGTTCTGTCAGGAAGGGCATTTGCCATAAAACCTGTGCCATGTTGTGTGTGGATCAGTTACTTTGTATAAGCTGAACATGTTGATGAGTTGCCAACTTTATATGGGTTTATGGATTTTAAGGGACTTTCAAAAATGGATTCAAGTCAAACCCCTTGGAAAACCCTAGAGGAACCCAGCTCTCTAACTGTTTACATGACCTACCTAAGTGCTGCCAAATTAACCTTAGACTACAGTATATAGTATTTGGGTTTATGGTAATACAGGAAGCTAATCGTGAGCATCTGCCACTAAAATCTAGTATCTTCTTTACTTTGAATTTTCTGGGAAAGCACTTTGGTTTTCCTGGTCCTACATACTGTACTCGATTGTGTTGCTATGCTAATGACCTTTTTTCAGGTGGAAAAA
Source organism: Clarias platycephalus (assembly GCA_030068275.1). Taxonomy (NCBI): domain Eukaryota; kingdom Metazoa; phylum Chordata; class Actinopteri; order Siluriformes; family Clariidae; genus Clarias; species Clarias platycephalus. Next base: position 3,759,271 of record JAQQZT010000019.1, on the reverse strand, counting down.
TGCGTAAATGCTAATAATAACACAGATTATGTTTTGTGAGAACCATCAATGTATCAACTCTTTGTTTGTTTTTTTTTCATTTGCATTGCAGGTATCTTTTACATGTGTGCTTACAGGATGCGCGAGTACAAGTGAGTTGCTGGATCAAAAGATAAAAGGATAAAGAGAAAAAAAAACAAGAATCCATATTGAAATGGAATATATTGTAAAATATCTTAGTACATTGCTACAGTAAATGTAAATGATATTGCTAAATGTTAGTACATTGCTAAATGCTGATGATAGCATATTATCGCATCTTAAAGTATAATATATTAATGGTATAGGAAAGACAAGAATAATCAATTAGGAAACCTCTTTCCAGGGAAATCTAATTATTTTCGTACATCAGTCACAAGAGTAAATGAGAAATTAATGGCTGTGCCTGTTGCACTCTGACAAATAGTTCTGCATTTCCTTTCAGCAAGAACAACATCAGTCATGTCAACATCATAAGACACGAATGCATAGTAAACATTTAAAGCAGAACAAATTATTCAATATTTAAATATGTTCATGAAAATGTGAAATATCAAAACATTGATCTAAATATTAATATATAAAGTCCTGGTTCAAGTCAAACTGCGGCTTTTGATTATGCAAAATAGAGTTGAAAAATCCCTTTATTTCTTTAGAAACAATCCCCTTCTACAATAATGCACTTATCCCAGTGGTTCAATAATGCCTGAATACCATCAAGGTAGAATGTTTTCTCAGAATGCCAGAGCTACGTATTACTGAAGCACTGGCCTCCCAGGTACTCCTTTAATGGGTTGTAATGAAGGAATGGCTTGGAGCAAGGTCATAAATGGTTGTGTGTACAATAATCACAGACAGACGTGTCTCCTCAACAAGTTATTCATCAATTTCATTATCATATCAAGTTTTCTATAATTGTCAATCAATTTTACACATTCATTCTCCCGTAGTTTCATAGTATTTACAGTTAATGGCTATATACAGTATATGTGTATGTGTAATGCAAAGTGAAATTGTTTTCTGGACTTATAAAAGAAAAAAACTTTCTTGAAAACTTTCTTGTCTCAGAAAACCCAAAGACAAATGTTTTAGGACAAGAATAAAACAGCTCTGTATTATACATGAATATGTACTGTATATATAAAAAAATCATGTAAAAAGGAAGAAAAAAAACTGTTTTGATTTGTTAGGCTGTGCTACAGCTGATGAATTTACTTAAGGAGGAAAAGAATTATGCAATCTCTTTATTTTCTGTCGCTACTATTGTCATTGATCAGTGCTCAAATTCTAATGGATGTAAGGGATGATAAAGACTAGTTTGTGCTTAATTGAGAAAAATTTCCAGAGAGACAATTTGGCAGTGTTGCGAAACACGCTAGATGAGAAGTAGAAGATGATGGGGTCAAGGCAGGCGTTGAAGGTGCTTAAGAGCAGCGTGTAGTACCTCCACTCTGGGCTTTCATTGGTGATGAAGCCCACCAGGTGAGAGGTGTTGAAAGGCAAAAAGCAAATCAAGTAGACAATCAAGGTACCCAGCCCCATTCCAATAGCCCTGTGCCTCTTCTCCTTTGTAATGCGGGGCTTATGGCTAAGGATCCAAATGCAGTTAAGATAACAGAACACGGATATAGCTAAGGGCACCAAAAATAGAACTACAAAAATCTCCAGGCGCACTGGAAGTAAAACACCATACTGGCTCTTACTAAATTTCTCATAGCAAATGTTGGTAACTGTAGTGTCGTTGTCATCTCTCATATAGATGACAAAAAGCACAATTGTGCAGTGTGCACCACTGAACAGCCAGATGAAAATACTGCCAATGATGGCATAAAGAATCTTGCGAAATTTCCTGTAGGCTATTGGGAAAGCCACTGCCAAGTAGCGGTCAATGCTAATAGCCATCAGCAACAGAGAGCTGATGTAGATGGTGCTGAAAAAGACAAATGACATGATAGCACACAAGTCCTTGGAAAGGTACCACTTCAAGTTAAATGCCGCCTCGTACATCTTAAGTGGTAGAAAAAACAAGAAGAGGAGATCAGAGAGAGTCAGGCTCAGCAGGAGGACGACTGTTGGTGTGGGCTTTTTGGTAAGCTTCATGATGAAAGCATACATTGCCAGGATATTAGCTGGTAGGCCGATTAAGAAGGTTATAATGTAGGCAGCGAGAAGCACCCGGGGGTCTATCTTCTGGGGGTCTATCATTTTGGTGACTGCAGGACACTGGTGGAACAAAAATAAGAAACATCATGCAGCACATTGATTGTAGTTTTCGTGAACATTATATGGTACATGCACACATATACAGAATATCAGTAATGTAACTGACTAATTGCTTTTTTCTGCATTAAGTCACTGGTGGCCGTTATGGTGCAAGTGCTCCATCTGAAAATAGATTATATGTAATACATTAAATTCCTGAAATGAGTAAAACATATTTTGCATAAGGAAGCACAGGCCAGACTTGTTAGAACATAAGAGGGGGAAAAATATGTTCTGCAAAATCAGAATCATTCAGAGCCAATCAGAGTTACAGAGTTACTTTGTCAGGCCCATTTCAAGTGATTCGGACTAAAATAATTACCCAGCACAGGAAACATTCAACAGACAACCCCTTAGTCCACAGGCCTTGTAATGCTTTAGTTAGATCCTGTCCTACAAATTATGTGTTCTTCATTAGCTGGATCCAATGTGTTGGGACAAATCGCTTTTATTTTTATTTTTAAAGGTATGCATTTATCTGTAGAATCGTAAGCATATTGCATATAATTTCTGGAAGAACCTGGCACTTCAGTCCACCATGATTCCAATAAGCCTGGCATAGTATCAGTGCTGGACTTCCTTAAGGCACCACCTTATTAGGCTAAGTTGGCTGCTGAACTGACATCAGTGCCTTTTTCCCCAGACGAACTATTTTTCTAGAGAACTATTTGTCAGGCAAAAAGTTGGATGAGTTGCTGGCCAGATGACCATCAGTCGACCTTGTGGAAAAACTTCTGCCGAAGATAATATCACCCAAATGTGTACAGTAAATCAGTCATTTAGTCAAGCAGCCTACAGAGTATCACTTCCTGTGTCTAATGCGCATCCTATGAGAATCGATAGTGGCGGTCCTATTCAAATATTTTCCTACAGAGAAAGGACATAGGTCTATAGCGCTTGTGCAGATACGCCACATCGTCACATGATTTTTACCTTGCCGGTCATACTCACAGCAGTCATCAAACTGTTACATTTTTTTGTGAACATTACGCTTTTTCTTAATCTTTAAATTGTTTAGACAGCTGTTTTTAAACAAAATGATATGTCAAAGATTTAAATTTTAATTAAATTCCTGCATAATATGCCAGAGATACTATCTTGTCCTCTGTTTAATTGTAGGGCTACAATATATATCTGACTACAAAACATTTAATTCTAACTGCAGTGAATAACCCTTCCTTGCTTTTATGATTTACTCTGCTTACCTTATCTGGGAAAATATCTTGGGCTCTCTTTCCGTTAACTGTGTTTTAAAGCAGACTTGCTATTTGTTCTTATATCTTTGACTGTTATTGGTTTATATTGTTTTTTTAATTGATCTATATCTGGCTCATAAACCAGCAGACCGATAAGATGATAGTGTCTCACTCATCTGCATAAACACTCGCTGCTGGACTCAGACGCTCTCTTATACTATACACATCAGCCCGCCTGCTACACTGTGGATCTTGATTTATAAATGTGTCTATATGTAATACACCTATAATTTCCCCCTGCTTTTAAAGAGTAACAGATGGTCACAGCATCCTACCTTAGAGGGTCAACCCAAAGAGCAGGTACAAATCCATGAGAGCACAATGTCGACTCCTTGCTGCTAATTTAAGTCTTTAAACAAGATGATAAAAGCTCATACATTCACAACAGACACAGGGATATATATTTTTTTTAAAGAGACTGTTCGTTATCTTTTTTTTACCTTAGGGGAAAAAAAAAAAACTTAAGGTTACCTGAAGGTTTCGCTAACTACTATTTATCTTTTCGGGTAATAACGGTCAACTTGTGGATGAAACTTGTTTGTATAAAACAAGTTTTAAACAGATTACATTAGTCCCATTGAAACGTATTCATCGTGTTCAAGTATTTCCGTTCGTGTCAGGGTGGTCAAAACTGTATCCCTTTTTTTTGTATCTATTGATTTCTGCAGTTCACCACACAGCCAAGGATCTGGTATCTCAAGCAAATGTTGAGCCCCGATAACCGTTTCTCACTTGCGCTCACCCAGCAATACGGCAGCAATGACAAAGCAACATCAATAATTACATAATTTGCACAAGCTCTATACTGTAGATACATCCAGCTGTTACCGTGGTTTTTCCCTCTGCAAGAACTGTATCTTCCTCATGGGGTAATTGCTTAGAGCAGGGGACCGCTACTTTATCCATAAAGGATTTTTTGGGGCTGTACAGTACGTTTTAATTCCAACCATTCAGGCTTTGCGTTTATACAGATGAAAGCCCTTAATTTAGAGGCATGCTGATCCAAGAAACCTACGGCACTGATAGCTGAGTATCATAATGCACCAGGTCAAGGCTGTGATTTTTTGAGTTTCCAGGTTTCTTATACTTCACTACCTTGTGTTATCCAAGTGATTCTTCCCATGCCTGGTGGTTAGGAGAAGTGGAAATAAATGCTACAAACCTCAAGGTAACCACCGTGTCATTTAGAGAAAGATGGTTTCATGGCAGTCATACTTACTGTAAACACTGTATCATATGGTGCTGTCTGATTTAGCTGGAAAGGTGAAAGGTATTTAGATGATTTTCCCTCTTAGAGGTTTTCACAGAACCATTAATACTATACATACTATACATACCTAACATTTACAGTTAATCAGAGTTTCTCCAGCAACCATAAAGGAAAGTGCTACATTACATACAAAGAATGACTTTTTTATGATAACATTTATCTATTAATTATTACTTTACTCTGCACTCTTTAGACTCTTTGGACATAATACACTGTATAAAAATATATTATAATATAATTTTCTCATTTAGTTAAGCCACATAGTAGTAAAACAGGTGTTTATTTTCCACATTAGGTTCAGAAAACAGAAACTGTTTTTAAAAGCATCAGTTGCCCTTAGTCAACTGTGTCACACGTTGCTGCCTTTAACTGTAACATGAGCAGCTCAAACATTATATCATTAACTTCCTTGATGCCTCTTTGGTTTGATATGAATAACCACAATACAAATATAGAGCTATATTGCAGACAGGCAAACATCCACAAACAATGGTTACCATAACCATATTCATTTCCTGTATTAATAATTGCATATAATTTCATTTTGTGTTCTCTGTATGACCATGTCATAACAGTCATTTTAAAATAGATTTAATAAAACACTACATAAATAGGCTCAGCTTTCCTTACTGATGGAAATATTGATAAATAAATATTAATGATTTATCTAGACTTTTCTCTGCATCACCAAACATAATAGAAATTTGAAAGACTGATTTTAAATATCATCCTTACAAACGTGTTTAAATATAATATGGGTTATTGTAAAATATTTGGCCTATGTATTATATAAATATATAAACTATATAAAGATATTGTAAAAATTAAAAACAAAAACACATATATGCTTGGTCTCATGGAGACGATTAGTTAGTAGAAGTTTCCAGCATCGGAACACATTAGGTCCAGCTAGATATGATTTACATCCTGGTTGTTGTTTTTTTTTGAGTTTGGATTGAACACATTCAGTCAAACATGGGTTAGTTGCGATTTCCACCATTGAAACAAAATGTTATGCACGCTGGCTATGTCTCATTGGGGTTCATAAACCCACAGATCTAAAATATGCAAAAAGATATTAGAAGGAGTAAGATCAGAAGTGAGGAAGACGAACGTAATAGAGTAAGATGTGTCAGCATAAGTTGACCTGTAGCATTAAACTACAGGTCAACACGGAGCAGTTTGTCTTGCTCCTACATATAGTATATCCAAATACACTAAGCATTGTCACTTACCCAATGACAACAATGTGCTCCGGTGTTGTGATAACCAAAGAAGTCTTCTTCCGTCTTATTGAAATTAAAAGCAGTCCATATGTTGTGAACTTTTTCAGTTTCAGCATACAGGACCAACTGCACTTGGGTTACAGGCTTGCAAAGAATAAAACTTCAAAAAGGAAGTCAGGGCAAATTTGATTACGTTGATGTCATTTAGGAAACAAAACACCTCCCCGACTGTCAATGAACATAAATTGTGCATAGCTGAGAGCAGTAGCTGAGTGGCTTACTCATTACTAATTTTTTTTTTTTTTTTTTTGGGGTGTTTCTTTCAGCCTGCTGTCAGCATTGCCTTATCTGCAGAAGCCTCATGTAACTATACAGTATAGTTACACAACAACCACACACGCACACACACACACACACACACACACACAAAATCCAGCAAATGAGCAAAAAGTATACTGATAAGATACCACAGAATATTTATTCTCCTGCGAGTTGCTTTAATGTGAAGTGCTGATAATACAGCTTTTGACTGTAATGTAAAGACAACCAAGATATCAGTTAAGATACTGTCATTAAGAACGTTTACAGGGGGAAATGATGGTTGGATTATTTGTAGAATGTATAGCCCTTTTTTTCATAATGAGAGAGAGAGAGAGAGAGAGAGAGAGAGAGATAGTTGAGATATAAAACCTGACAGATATTTTGAACCCCACTGCTGCCAAGCTGCACCTATTGCGTCAAAAGCTTTCCCTCACAAAAGCATTTTTTTTTTAAAATCTCTTCATCAGTGTCCACAGAACACTGGCCCCAAGAGAGGATGTCTCTCCGGACTCTCAAGGTACAGACACATCCCTGACTATAATCTTTAGGTCATCTGATTGTGGAGGCTGTGAAATATGTTTTCATCTTTATCTTCTTCGATAAAAGCTGACGGTTAGAAAACATGGAAATATGACAAGGGAGTGGTATTTGCACCACAGAGTTCAACTTGCACTGCAAAATAACTTTATACTTGATCCCCGGATAACCCTTAAAGAGCAAACATTGACTTCATTGACTCCAATAAAGGATTGATGCAGTAAAAAGAAAAAAAGAAAAAAAAAAATTTGTGGGTTGAAAAGTTGAAGAAATGCTCTGGCTTCCTCGCAACATAAATAGATCAGTAAAATGGAATAAACTCATCAGAGAATAAAGTCTGAATAGCAGGGTGACATAAATTCCAACTTCGAGAGGCACGCGATCCCATGAGTGCCAGGTTGACGCATCTTCTGCCCACGATGTGAAGGCCATTCTTGTGGTTGTAGCTTTATGTCACAGAGAACCAAATTTGGCACTATTTGATCTCACAGGAACTTGTTAGTAAAGTAAGTAAAGATACATATTCATATATTTTTTCATTCTGTCTACCACCTGTGAAGGTCTTGCAAGACCCCCTGATTTGATATTAAGAAGTTTTTCAGAAAGTCAGACTCTCTATCCACTTTGCACTTCATCACTATTGTTATCTTGAACATTTTTAGTCTGGTCGCCTTCTCTAACTCGATTCTGTGTAGTGTAGACATTTTCGATCCCATTGCCAGTGTAAGAAGTCTTAGTCCTGGGTCTCAGGAGACCCTTCAGAGTTCCCTGAAAGGCAGCTGAGGAGAAATAAAATGTGATCGGGTCGAAGACTGTATTGACGGTGGTGAGAAGCAAAGCATCAGATCTCCATCTCACAGTGTCCTTGCTGATGTAGCCCAGGATGTGCGTGATGTTGTAGGGAAGGAAGCAGACAACAAAGACCAGCAGTGTGCCCATGGCCATGCCAACAGCCCTGCGTCGCTTGCCCTTGTTGAGGCTGGCTGTGCGCCTGAGAATGAAGATGAATCTTGTGTAGCAAAATGTGCAAACAAAAAGCGGTAGGAAGTAAAGAACGAGGCATAGCTCCAGACGCATGGGCAAAATTACATCCAGCTGGATCTGAGTAAAGTTGCTGTAGCAGTCATGGACCTGGCTATCCCCCCCAGTCAGGTGATCCACAATGTATACAAAGCAAAGATGAGTTGATGTTGTGATCCAGATTAAACCACTACAGATGAGTCCATAAATAGGCTTCTGGTAGATCTTATACTTGATCGGGAATGCCACACAAAGGTAACGATCAACACTGACAGCCATCAGAAGCAGCGAGCTAGTGTAGATGGTGGAGAAGAATATAAATGTGGTGAGGGGACACAGATAACTAGGGAGGAGCCAAATCATTTGAGATGCTGCCTCATACATCTTGAAAGGCAAGAAGAGCAAGAAAAGAAGATCAGATATCGTCAGATTGAGCAGGAGGAAATCAGTGGGTGTGGATTTGTCGCGGAGCTTCTTGATGAAGGTGTATAAGGCGAGCGTGTTTGCCGGCAGGCCAATTAAGAAGGTAAGGATGTAGACTGACAGGATCACCACGTCTGACACCATAGCTCTGACAAAAGTCTGAACAAAGGAGAATAATTTTTGTCAATAAACAGGTATTAAGTATCCAGCCTTGAATTAGTCAAACCTAGATCAGTCTAAGGTACAGTTTGTGTTTTAGTACAAATTATGTTATAGTTTTTTTTTTTTTGTTTTTTTTTATGAACTTTATTTTGAGTCAAAAAAATATTTTATTTTGAGCCAGTTCAAAATACTAGAAAATGAAAAGCACCACAAAATTAAAAATAAAATGTAAGCTGACAGATTTTGTATGCAAAAAAGAAGCTGGTGCACCAGTCAAAGTCCTCAGACGAACTGTGGGTGGTCCTTCAGGATTCCCAGTAAATCATTATAGCACATTTTTCTGTAAAACTGCACAAATTGCACCTGACTCTAAAACGTTCAAATACTGCCACTGTTAGCAGAGGGAGAGTTAAAAACTACAGTGCATAAATGAGTATTCAAAAGTTCTTAATATAACTATATCTGTTCCACAGTGGTCTTCAACATTCAATGATAAGCCATGACATTAAAACCAGTCCATTAACATCACCTAGTTTTTAGGATTACTGTGTGCTACCTGGGCACCTCTGGCCCCTTGAAGCATGGCTTTGCAGGGCCTCTGTGATTGCGCTGTGGTGGTACCAGAACATTAGCAGTGGATCCTTTGTGTGCTGTGGTTTTTCTTTTTAGGGTGGGGCCTCTGTGGGTCTAACTTGTTTGTCCAATAAATCCTGTGAGTGCTCAATTGGTTTGGCATCTAAGGAATTTAGAAACTCTGTTGTTGACTCTTGAGCTTTTCGCTTGGTGGGCCCTACAGTATGTGGAGCAGGGGGTTGAGCTGGGTGTTTTGGTAGGTGTTTGTATCATGGCCAGCACCAGCTTTTTCTGTGATTTGTGTTGCACAGGCTTTTTTTTTATGAGATCAGACCGCCCAGGCTGGCTGTTGGTCCATGTGGTCATGAGTCAGGCATGGGTGCCCATAATCCTTAATGCCCATAATTGATGATCAATGTTATTCAATTTATCTGGTGGTTGTGTTATATATATATGTATTATACTGTATATGACACAAAAGTAACTTTGGAGGTGATGCCCAACAAAAAGTCAGTAATTGGGTAAAATGGATATCAGTAGAAGAGGCAATTAAAAGGACAACAGGTTACATAAAAAGAGCAGAAGCGATCAGACAGAAGAAGCTGTTCATCACTGGACAACTTATCATAGACTCTTTGCAAAGCTGAACTTGAAAAAAATCCTTGAATTTTTTACCAAAAATGCATGGTGGAGATTAATGTTAGCTTGGCACAAAGTGTTATGTTTCACTGAACCACAGTGCTGCACATCATCTTCGTTACATCATAAGGAAACCCTTGTTGTCCCTTGTTTACCCGTGGCTTCTGTGACTCATTCCTATCGTATCTGCTCACTGACATCTGGTAGGTTGTGTCATAAAAAAGGATTCAGTAGTGCTTTGTGGAATGTTTAAAGTTATATATA
>JAQQZT010000019.1:3623710-3634539 GCA_030068275.1 Clarias platycephalus | reverse complement strand
TCCTTTACCATAAACCTATGATAAAAATTATAGACCCTTCATTTCTTTGTAAGTGGGCAAACTTAGAAAATCTGCAGAGGATCAAATACATATTTCCCCCACTGTATATTGTAATATAATATTTTATAGCTATCCATGACAGGGGGAATTGTAACACGTAAAGCCTAGTGTGTCAGTGGAAGGCTTTAGACATCTAACTGTGCTTTTGGGTTTTCGAATATGTCAGGTATAAAACCAAAGTTATTACTTTTTAAATGTACCACTACAGGAACATTTAAAAATGAGAATGACACCACAAAAATGTAAAACTTACCAAATACCTGTATTATTTTTTATCATAAAAACACATGATTATATGTATTAGTGCTGCTTCCTTGCCATATTCGACCTATTTTTACATTTTTGGCAAAGTTATGTTCGTATACTGTAGTCATCATATTGCCTGGGTTGTGCTGAAAAAAGGATATGTCACTCTATATGGCACAATCCTTATCTCTATATACTGTATATTTATTTTTTTTTTAAATAGTAAATCAAAAAAAATGGCTAGAAATGGCTTGGGTTTTAAGAGCTACGAAGACTTAAGGTGTGTTGTATTTATTTAGCTGTTTTGTTTTATTTCACTCTGTCTTGTATTTTTGAGTGTAATGCTAGGTTGTATGCTGTGCTCTTAAACGTTTTTTAAATCCTCTTTTAAATGTTTTTAAAATCCTATCAGCTGTACAACAATTTGGTCACTGTAATAGAAGAATCACATTTTAATTGTGCATTAATTGTGTCATATAGACTGTAGGAACTTGAAAACAGGCCTGTTGGTTTGTAGCAACATACTAAGATGCATACAATAGAAATAAACTGATTGTAGTTTTCCTGAATGATAAGGTGAAGACATCTGTTCTGAGACAAATCAACTGCTTGTATGTCAGAGCACAATGTACAGGATGTAGATTATGTTGGCAGAGAAGTTTGTGTATGAAATGGAATGGGTGGGAGAAAGAAATCATCATTCTCCATGCTGCAACTGTTTGCTCTATGAGACTGGGACTGTGGTTAAACTGTGGTTTCTTTGCTATTATCCAGTTAATTACTTATTTTATATTCTTTATAGTGTTGTGGATTTCCACCACATCGTCTTCGGCTTTTAAAATATGGAATTGGTTATTAAATACTCTGAATTAATAGAAGAAGCAGACTACTGTATTATGTAAAAGGGTACATAGTCAGTGATGAATAAAGTGAAAAGTTATCACTCTTTTATTCAAATTAGAAAACAAAACACTAAATTATGTTTATTTTCTTTCATGTAATTTTTCATCCCAAAAATGAGATGTTTCTTTTCTTTTGTCTGTAAAATACAGGGTCCCTTAACATATGAATAGTACTCACAGTGTGCATTAAAAACAGAAATAAAACATATCCATCATTGCAGATGAGCCACTGTGGTTTCAACTTTCCATAATATAACTCCTATTAATGCAGGTTTAACTTTACCTGCAATGAAGAGCTTGAGAGTCCTAAATCTATCCATTCCTGGAGCGCTGCCTGGAGAAAGCAAGAAATAAAATGTTGCTTTACAAATCCTAACTGGGTCCCACTGGCTTCTATTCACAGCAAAACAACTAAAATAGTCTTAAAAAGAAAAAAGGAAGCAAGTGGTTGAGTTTGATGGTTGGAGGTACTGCAAAAATTCACACTTAGTGTAGGATGTTAAGATAAGTCACCAGTTAATAATCTTACCTGGATCCAGTAGATACTCTGTACAGGAAAACTATTCACAATCCATTCCCTGTTGCTCATTCTAATACTTTTATTCACAGATCATCTGTACTCTTCAAAATCTGCCTGCTGCAACCCTTTATAATCCCCTGGTACAGTGACATGAAAAAGAGGATGTTGATAACCAAACAAATGAAGTGAAACTGTAACACTTCGACAAACGCTGAAACCAGATCCACCGCACTGTGAGAATGTTAAAAATATCATTAACAACCACTGTCCTACCCTGAAAAGATCATGGGTGTGGACTCTACTGTGTGTTAGTCAAGAGGCTTAATAGTAGACTAATAGCTCGGCCCATTTTTAAGGCTTCTTCACATTATGGTGGTCTAAACTAAGTTGCCAGGTTATTACGTACTAATATATTTATATCCATAACTGTATTAAGAAGCCTATAAATATAATAACTTACTAGTCTAAAACTAAATTAATAAATCTAGCAAAAACCTTTTACTAAGTAACTAACTCATGGTATCATCTATGATGTTTTATAACTACTGGAATCACTGTGTCCAACATTGCAATGATTTTTATAATGACGATGACAAGGATGATTTTCTTACTTTAAACTCTCATAGATGATCTCTATCTGCCAAGAGGTTTCTTAGTTTCGGTTAACCCCAACACCCTCTATGCGTCAATGAAACTTCCTCTTTTTTTAAAATGTTGTCATTTGGCACATGTTTTTCTTCCTAAAATATGATTAATGGTAAAAGTATATAAAAAAAGATTGTCTTTTGCCATGGTTAATATTTGATTAGTTAGTAAAATGGTTTAGTTTAGTTCTGTATTTCACGAATGAATGACACGTGATTCACAAATCATTTTTGTGATTCACATAAAAATGACTCTCCACAAATATATTTTTAGTTCATGCAGAAATGTGTACTTATAGACTGATGAACCTGCATTTGTGTGTGTGCATTTGGAAGTTTTAAAACTTCCCTGATGCGGTTAGATTTAAAAAAAAAAAAAAATCAGTTAAAGTTACAATTTCAGCCAATCATATAAACATGAAATTCGTGTATATGATTGAAAGTGACCAATATCGTGTTACACCATCAAATACACTTATAAATCATGCGACTTTTGTTTGTGAAATTTCACACTGATTTGACTCCTACCAAAAGTCATTCAAGGAAGGAGAAACAGTGAATTGGTGACAAGGTCATGGCCCTTATAGCACTGGCCTCTTTCAGCATATGTGGCCTGCCTCACTGCCAAAAAAAGTTTCATTATGGTTTGAGGAAAATGTGTTGTCATGCATTGTCTTGGCCTCCAAATTCCCCAAACCTCAATCTGACCGAGCAGCTGTGGGATGTGTTGGAAAAATAAGCCTGACCCATGACTTAAAGAATCTTCTGCTAATATCTTGGTCCTAGATTTCAGAGCCCACCTTAAAAGGTCTTGTGGAGTTAATAATTCGTAACCGCAGAGCTGTTTTGGTGACACAAAGAGAATCTACACAATAATAGCCGAGTGGTTTTACTGTTATGGCTTCACTATGTTATATAAGTTGTGAGAAACAGATTCAGATAGCTAAAGACTCTAATCCGGATCTGCAAAGCTGATTTGAATCACGTCCAGATCAGAGTCGTCTGCAATCTGGGAGAAACAGTAAACTGGGGCTCTGCTAACTTCAGGATGATTGCTGCACAATCACAAACACAATTGCTGTACAATCTGCTATCAGGTTTGGCAGAGTGAGTCACGTCATGGTATGCAAATGTAGTGGTAGTATTAATAATAATAATAATAATAATAATAATAATAATAAAGAGACAACATAAAAATGCACTTGAATTTTGAGACTGTACGATGTAAATTGACAGTTGCTGGTTATTGCAATGTATAAAGTGTTTCCATCAGTGTGTGTGTTTGTGAGGGCACGTACACGTTGTGTGTTGTCACGGCGTACGTCTGTGATGGGCATGCGCCCAAATCTACTATCGCTCCTCGCTCACTTCGTAAGCTCCCTAGATAGATAGTCTCTATTCAGACCGGCTGGCAATAATTAACGTTAATAGAATCTCGGACTTGCTCCACATTATAAAAGCAAGGCGCAGAGTTTAGTCTGAGGTCCGGGAAGTACGTGATGTGGTGGAGCATGAGAGAGTGGCATGCGAGTTGGGCAATGTGACGAGCCCCAGGGACTTTAAACAAGGACACTGGAATTCTGCCCTTTGATTTCCAAGCTGAGGACAGCGCGGGAAAGAACTATGCGAGCTCCTGCGGCACTTTCACTCCCGCACGGAGCCCGCCTTCGCAGCCCCGCCGCCAAAGAGGACAGCGGGAGAAGCGCAATCATGAGGAAGCGTGCAGGAGCATTGCCTCCGCGTGCTTCGTTCTGCCACTTCGCCCTCCGCCACTTATCATCAGCTGTGTGCCCGCGTGACAGCATGGCACTGCCCCCGGATCTGCACGTGCACTTCATCCCTTCCCCTTTCTTTCCATCCTCCCTCCTTTAACCCTTTCCTTCCCTATTTTACCTAAATAAATTACCCCTTTTCCCGTAAGACCTCGCCTCGTGTCCGTGCTTTATGGTGCTGCTCGTGCAACATGGGCCGCACCCGTTACAGTGTGAAGCTGAGGTACGATGAATGAGGAGAGGAAGAGGGAGGGGTGCTACTGTGCAGGACAACTTTCACATACACACACACACACACACACTAATGGAAACACTGCTCTGTGGGGAAATTTCTTTAACAAGGAACCTCTCTAATGACACTCGCGCGAACACACACACACACACACAACGGAATCACTGCTCATTGACAGCGTCAGAGACTCTGGAATCTGGATCTTTAACAAGAAACCTGTTTAATGACACTTGCATTTGCTTTACATGCACAAACACACACGTGGTCACAATGTTGTAATAAACAGCACACAGTTGTTGACTATACAGTACGAGTGACGCACGTGCACTGAGATTACACAGCATATCTGGACTAAATAACTTTAGATGTAGGTTACTATGGTCTGCTTAGTGTAACTGAAAAGTTTTCATGCAACAAACATCTGGAAATAATTACTATTTTAAATTTGGCAGCATCTATCTATCATTCTCTGGCAAGAACAAGAGAGTAATCAGAAAAACAAAAGCTTCAATTTACTGTACAAGTCAGCTGATGACCTGAATGTATTGAATCACCAGATTATTACAACTTTTAGAGTTTTTCTTCTCTGTTGGTTCGGGCATATTCAGGACTTTTTTTTGCATATGAATCAGCCACAACATTGCAGGGTGAAATTCAACTAAAAACAGGCATAGGAAATCTGTGTGTGCATTTTTTGTGCAAGCAGTATATTTTTCATTTCCTTATTTTGCTACTCAGTTTTTCCGTTCGATTTCCCATTTCTTCAGTTGGAAGCCAAGGGAGCAAAACTGGCCATACTCTCTTTGGGTGAGATGAATGGCATGCTGTTTCTCACCTCTGTAAAACACAGTAACACTAGCCAGTTAAGGGTATACAGTATGTAATGTTATGTATAAGGAGAAGGGCGGATAATGCTTTTCTCAGTGTGTGTTATGCTGCCTTGCAATGCCACATGTTTGTCTTATACTGACATCCATTCATATATTTTCATTATATTTATATGTTTGCAGATTATAATTGACTTTTCTTTAAAAAAAATTCTGCATCTAAATAATAAATAAATACAATTATATCTATTACACAAGTTAATATTAGAGCACTATTGGAGTTATATTACCCTTCAATAACACACAATTCTGATGTGCACATTACCATACATACAGCTGTTATTGCATTTAGACTTCCAATGTGCTGTGCAAATTACGCTATACAAAGCTTTGACATATGAAGGCCTGAAACAGTTGCTAGAACTGTAGAAGTTGCACACAGCTGGATTTTTGTCTCTTTCCAAAAGTGTGCAAACAGGAAGCACAGAACTGTTTGCCACTGAACAAAGTGAACCTCCACAATCCTGCTTTTGGCAATAATAAGAAATCCAGAGACAGCAATGTCGAGAAATAGTGTCAAGGACCCAAAAGGACCCAAGCGGTTATGTTTGCTTTTAATTGTGTGTTGGTTCCTGAAGCCTGCTCTCGCAAAATGTTACTTCCTGGTCGCGAGAGGTCAGTTGTGACACAGGAGGTCACCTGACCCGGATTTAAAGGGGCAACCGGGAAAGAAGCGAGGGGAAGAGAGTATGGTGATACAGCGCGATTAATAGCAGAGTGGCGAGAAAGCCGAGAAACCTGTTCCTTCGGGGATTTTTCTAATAAAGTGGAACCTAGGATTACGAGCATAATTCGTTCCGGAAGCGGGCTCGTATTCCAAAACACTCGTAAATCAAAGCAAGTTTTCCCATAAGAAATAATGGAAATTCAAATTATTTGTTCCATAGCCCCAAAAAAATTAATACATAAAATAATTAACAAAAAATATAAAGTAAGTAAAAATAAAACAAATTAACCTGTACTTTACCTTAAAGAAAAAGTAAAAATAAATTCCGACAGATAAGTGTTTCCATTTATGCGTACAGGCGCTGTGTGTGTGTGTTTTTCTCTCTCTTGCGCTGCGAAGTGTGTGTTATGTGTGTGCCCCTTCACACACACACACACACACACACACACACACACACACACACACACACACCCTCTCGCCTTCACACTCACACTCCTCCTCCCCTCACTTTCACACACACACACACACACTCTCTCTCTCTCTAATTGAAACACTGCTCTGTCATGATTTTTTCCAAAGGTTAAGTGCAGGTTAATTTGTTTTTTACTTTACAGTAGTGATTCTGTTAGTATCGCTTATGCGAGTGTCATTAAAAATGTTCCTTGTTAATTTTTTCTGATCAAACAGTCTTTCCGTTAATATGTGTGTGTGTGTGTGTGTGTGAAAAACTTAAATAAGAGAGGAAGTAGGGTTACTGGGTAAGACGAGAAGATTGAGAGGGGGGCTCTGATTCCTCCTCTCCTCTTACTTTAGCTTCACACATACACAAACACACACACAGAGCGCCTGCGCGCATAAACAGAAACACTTATCTGTCAGGATTTATTTTTAAGGTAAAGTGCAGGATAATTTGTTTTATTTTTACTTTATATTTGTAATTTTTTTTATGTATTTAATTTCTTAAGCTATGGAACAAATAATTTGAGATTCCATTATTTCTTAAGGGAAAATTCGGTTTGGTTTATGAGTCTTTTAAAATACGCCCGCCAACCATAATCCAAGGTTCTACAGAATATTAAATTTGCATCAATGTTATTTATAAAACACTTTTAACAATACACATTGTTACAAAGCGGCCTTACAGAAATAATTAACTCGGGATGTGAATAATAATAATAAAAAACAGAACTATATCAACAGGATATCAACAGAATCAGCCAGGTCTTAAGGGCACAAAGAGTCAGGACTACTTGTGTCTCAGGTGCCATGTGTGTGAGAGAGAGAGAGAGAGAGAGAGAATTTGCTATGCTCGCTGTCACATATAATGGATAAGGTCAGTGTATATTTGGACAGAGAGCGAGCAGGGACTTCAACATAACTATGACAGCGTAACTAAAAGGGAAAACCAGAAGGAAACAGACATGAGAGCTGCATGGGAAGTAAAGCAATCAGTCACTTCCCAATCAACAAACCTCAACAAACTCACAAGAGTAGAGGACGCCCTCAGGAAAGTTGATTCGGAAATAAGGAGACGGGAGGCTTGCTGAACTTGTACAGACTTTTTATTGTCCGTGACCACTTTATTTGTCATAAATTTTTCACTATGCACGTCTACACAAACACACATGCACACCCTCGGCGCTGTGTTGCTCTTTGTCTTTCTCATGGCTCTCATCTATCTCCTCTTTATCCCCTCCGTTGGTCACTAAAACACAGAATAGTCATTACACAGGTGCTGGTACATACATATCCTGTGTGACATTTTCTGTGACAGGAACACTATTGAAGTTATTAAAAGCTAAGTGTGACAAATCTAATCATGTTGCTTTATATTAAACAATAATAAAATGAATTGATAGAGCCTCCATTGGTTTCTCTGTACAGTATATACTTCAGCATTTATTACTATCAGTACACACTAGAAAATAACCATCTATATTTTGCATTCTTGAGCTGAGACTTCATGTGCAAGATCTTTATACTACATATGACTAATAACACATACTTCTGTAACCTTGCTCAGGAGGTTTAAATGAATAATCACATCAAGATGACTCACAATAGACATCGATCAATAGATGCTGGAATTGGTACCGATGCAGGAAAGAGTTGTGTCTCTGCTGACATTTTCTAGGACTAAGTTACTTCCTTTGTAGCGGGTGGTGGTGTTGTTTTGGGTAACGAGCCACTCATAGTCTGTGGATCCAAGTTGGTCCTTGATGGTACACTGAAGTGAGATCTTGTTATCCTCAACTACAGGACTGTTTGGTGTGGAATATACTTCCACATCCATGTGGGCTGATAAAGGTGGTAAATATAAAGGGAGTTAATAAGTGCACTCATTTTTAAATACCACAAAAACTTAAAATTTTTACTCATAGTACTAGGGGTGTTCAAATTTAATTTTGCAGAATAACAGAACACATTTATAAAAGTAAAACCTATTTATTTCTCTATATAGTCCTCTGTACTGCTTGGATACCATCAAGGTAGAATGTTCTCAGTACACCAGAGGTATAATTAGCCTGCTGAGCTAAAAGTTTCATCACTTGTCTGTGGTTGAAGTCGTCTTTAAATGTTTTATTTACATGTGTTTATTCAAATTTCATCACAAGTCCTAACTAGACTTGAACATCCCTTTTGCAATTCAGTCAATGACCCTGCTGTAAGTTCATAGACAATTATTTTTTACTATAACCTTAGGTTTGCTTAATGATTTGATATAATAACTAGAAAGTCAGTCAAGAAAGTCTTGAACTAATAAGTTGTTAGAACTGTAACTAACACTGCAATGTTAAAATGCGATACCTCTGTCATTTTAATACAATAACTCATTTCACTTATTTGATCAAATTTGACTAATTATACTAGCATATTTTGAGAAATTAATTGATTAGCTCTGGTTCCAACTATGACAGGCAGACCAGAACTGAGTCCACAATGAACTCCAGAGGAGTATCTGGGGCACCTCTTGGAAATGAGCATCCAACAGCAGGTGCTGCTAGAGCAGCTATCGCGAGTACTACAGGCGACACTGGCCAAGGCTGACGTGGCTCAACACGGTTTGTGCCGCTGCCGGACCCATGCAGAGAAGCTCAATACTTGTTTGATAAAACTCACGCCGCATGTCCACTACGAGGGCTTGCAAGTGAGGCATAGACACAGAGGGGGATGATGGCAAACAGTCTTTTTAAATGGAGTAAATTGGCTTTACTTTGGAGCATGCTATAAACAAAACCAATCAACTAATACAGACTAGGGAATAAGCAAGCAAATATACAATACAGACAAGGGATACAAACCAGACACACTAAACAGACTTGAGGACAAAACACAAGGGACTATACATGCAAGGGGCTAAACACAAGACAGACTTGGCTAGGCCTACTAGCTGTTATGCACATTAGCTGCTAAGATAGATAGTAGCGAAACAGACTAATTGCTAAACAGTCTAGTAGCCAGAGACCCAAGAGACAAACAGACTAGGTACACAGCAAACTAGGTATGGAACAGACTAAGAACTATAAAAGGTTAGTGGCTAAACAGGTTAGTAACTAAACAGACTAAGATCTAATCAGACTAGGAGACTAGACAGACTATGAACTAAGCAAATTAGTAATTCCATGGTTAGTAGTTATACA
Source organism: Clarias platycephalus (assembly GCA_030068275.1). Classification (NCBI taxonomy): domain Eukaryota; kingdom Metazoa; phylum Chordata; class Actinopteri; order Siluriformes; family Clariidae; genus Clarias; species Clarias platycephalus. The sequence goes on along the minus strand of JAQQZT010000019.1, from coordinate 3,624,968 downwards.
GACTAAGAACTAAACATACAAGAGAGGTAACTTACACATGAGGGTAAATATACATGAGGCTAATTCTCCTAGAGGCTAATCCTGCTAGGAGACAGAGACAAAGAGACATACAAAATCAGGACAGATGCAAACTTAACTTAAATAGCTCCAGAAACCAAATGCCAACTATAACTAAACTAACTAAAACAGAACATAACCAGACAAAACAAATACCCACTTAACAGAACTATCAACATTAATGCTCGACCCAGTTTCCCAGAACAACCAGCTATTTATAACGTAACTAATGAGCTACCTCATTCAGGTGAGCACCTGCATCACCTGACCGAGGTGCCTTCTGGGAAACTGAGTCCTCTAGTGGTGAACCCTCACAAATAATCCTTCTAATCCTTCTTTCTCACTGTCTCAGCAGGTGAGATGTGACGGGAGCTTAATCCAGCTCCAACAGGAAGAACCCCGCTTAAAAAGGGTGAAATTGAGGGTCAAGCTTAGGAGGCCGCTCAGCCCTGGCCCACCTTGTATTCCCTGGTAAGAAATTGCCTGCTGTATTAAAAAAAAACTTTCCCAATGGTGTTTGACTGGTACTTAATTAGTAGCCAAGTAACCGAGTGTAAGGATCTATCCATTTTTGTAAGTCGATTTTTGTAAGAGCATCTGCCAAATGTCTAAATGTAAATGTAAATTCCTGCCAGCCCTGCCCCAAGTTCCAAAAAATGATGCATCAGCGAAGCCCACCCTCTCTTTCCTGATTATCAGGGTGCCGTTCGAGCACATCGGTATGAACATTGTCAGACACCTCCTGAAATCAGCAAAAGGTCACGAAATCATCTTGGTCATGGTAGAACAAGCAACACAATATGCGGAGGTAGTGACGCTCTGGAAAGCTACACCACGGAACATAGCGAAGGTGCTGGTGTATTTGTTCAGCAGTGTAGGACTGCCAAAATAAATCCTCACAGACAAAGATACATCTTTCATGTCAAAGTTAATGTCTGATGTGTGTCGACTGTTGCAGATCCGCATCTCTGTGTACAACCCACAGACAGATGGACTTGTCAAACTGTTTAATCAGACACTGAGGAGAATGCTACAGTGGTTACCTAATCGAAGCGTTGGTTTTACCGTCGCGGCGCTCGGCGGCAGCATTTGGGTTTGTGTGTTTGCTGGCTTTTAGTTCATTGTAGTTCATTCTCTGCAGGATTAATGAGACGCGCTCCTTTAGAGCTGCACGTAGTAGCGGATAAAATCAAGTGAAACA
>JAQQZT010000019.1:3597223-3611490 GCA_030068275.1 Clarias platycephalus | reverse complement strand
ACCTAACACAATGATAGTTATTCCCACCCATCAACCATGTCTATTCTATCATACAACTGCTATGAAAAGCCAAGCCACCTAACTTTTTACCACCTAACTCGGAAATAATTTTTAACCATAATATCTATATTATATAATATATAATATCAATATGTTTGCAATTAAGGTGAAATGCTTTTAAGGTGAAAAAACTTCACCGTTCTTCTGAAATTTTACATATGGTGCACTCTAAACTATTCACACATTGGTACAGCTAAGTTTGTTTAGAATTGTAACAAAATCTGAAAAAAAATATAAAGAGAATCAGGATATTTATAAAATTGCAATATTTATAGAAACACAGTGCAAATTGAATCAGCACCTAGGTATTGCAATAACATTGTGTCGGTTGGTAACTGGTGATTCCTGTCCCTTTTGTTTAAGTCTTGGAGATATACAGTATAATATGTGTATACTCACAGACATTTATTTTGATGACTTGATGATCGTCATAAAATCCTTTGTTGTACCCATCTCTATCCCAGACCCATACGTACAGGTCCACCTCACGGTCACTGTCCTGGACGTTGTCAATCCTTAAGCTGCAGTCTCCACTAGAACGAGATCCTGGGACTGATGTCCTTCCACTAAACTCACTTAATATCTCACTGCGGTCGTTAGAGTACACAGTTGGGTATCCCCAGCTCTCATACTTGTACCAGGCGACTTTACTGTAAGCCACAGTGCTGCACGGCACCAACACGCAGCTACCCCTGACGGCATTGACTGAATGCACAGACACCCACCTGCAGTGACACACACCAACTAGAAGTGAAACTGAGAAGATAAAATAGACATTTTAAATAGAACTTTAGACTTTGATTATGAAATGAAATCATACGCTGGACAGATTGTATGATTGTTACATACATATTTGGTTTTATGTTTTGTTTCTATGAAAGGATTAAGGCCACTATAAAAATATTTATTTAGTTCTGACTTTTTTCTCACTTCATATCAGAATCATGCTTTTAAAATCTCACTTAAAACTTAAAATTCTGGCTTTAGTCTCATAATTCAGAATGTTTTTTATGGTGGTCTGCATGTTTCAGTAACCCTGAGTATAGTGTCAGTTATAAATATGTCTTTTTACTATTTAAACATCATGTACTGTATAATAGTTTTTTTTCCCATTATCTGTGTACAGGAGCAGCTAATAGAATATATACTAGGATTTATAAATCATAAATGCATTTTAATATACATACTATGAAGCAAAAATCAGACATTTAATTTTTTTCCCCCCATATTTGTCCATATTTCACAGCCTATACTGAAAATAGCTTCATTTTATTTGAACTGTCTGAAAATAAAAATAAGGAACAAAAATGTCTTATGTGGTAATTGAATTTAAAAGCATTTTTTTTTTTTGTTTATAAAATTGTATATAAAGAAAATAGCTTAAAACTGTTTTATTTCAATCAAAGGTGCAACCACAATCTAAGGAGTCATTAAAAGCTTTTTCGCAAGCAATTGTTGTAATTGTAATGTGTAGATTTTACATGGCTCTGCAAACAAGTACTATTGGGCCACTGGAGATTAAACAAGTTAACTACAGTAAATACATTTTTAGTTTTAATAGGATTCCTATATAAAGCGTTTACAATGCTGGCATTTTATATCGTATATTTTAAAACGTCATATTATTCGCACAATGATACATGTGTATACAAACACAACTTCTGCTTTTTTGCTTTTGTCCTGTAAATAAACAAAACATCTTTTTCACATAAAAAAAGGAATCATGGGTGCAAAATCAAAAATGTTTTTCTGTTTGCAGTAAAATGTTTGATTACTGTTTTTAAAGACCAATAGCCAAAGTCCTGTCTGAAACAGATTTCCCATGAGTATCCAACTTTCTAATTTTGATTTTCACAGTAGACATTAGGTGTCAAATCTGACACTTCCTGTGTATGGGTGTATCCACACTCTCAAACTCGAGTATCAGTTAAGCCTGCTTTTTAATATTTAAATAAATCTTCCAACTAGCTGCAGCATATTTTATATTTGTAAGTATTCACCCCGTTCAATTTTTGACATTTTTAATATTACAACATGAAATAAACTGGGATTATGCATTTAGGGTCCACTTTGTTGAGATCTTCTGCTGATTTATTCCAGTGTCCAATTTTGTTTCTCTGCTGCCAACTTCAGTGATAAAGCTAATCTAGACAGGCTAAAAAAACTACCAGTGCACAATGTTGAGTTGATGCCAGAGGTCAGGCTTGAAGGAGTTACAGATGAGTTAAAACAGCAAAAGACCAGACCATTTCCTGCAAACCATAAGCTGGAATCTGAGGTTAGATGGTTTCTATAAGAGTTTTTCTGCTATTGTGGCTCAACCACTTCAGGTTTCCTCTATGTTTTCTGCATTCAAAACTGCTTTCCCCCACTCACCATGGTTGTTAACAGTGGTTAAAGTAGTGGTAAGTGGTAAGGAAGTGGTTATTATTGGTAAAGTGTACTACATTTAAAACAGAGAAAAAACTGCAATGTAGGGTTTTCACCCTCCCACTTCATAGTACTGATTAGTGAAGTTACTTTACCTGCGATGAAGAGCTTCAGTGTGCCAAATCTATCCATTACTGGAGTCTGATCGGACAACTGGACAACACAAGAAATCAAGTATAAGGCTATTCATTTATGATTTTATTGATTATTAAACAAGTAAAAGTGTCTTAAAGATAAAAAAAAGAAGAATAGAAGTTTGTACTGAAAAAATTTACACCTATTCATATTATTATATAATCAAACATAGTGTAGGCTGTAAAATCGCATTATTAGACCTGGAATACATTCAGGGGTTTAGGGAACATACGTCACCAGAGGATAATATGACTGTACCTGGATTCTGTAGATATCCTGGATCTGTAGATTCTGATTCTCTGTAAAGAAAACCTAATCACAATCCTGGTGCTCATTCCAATATTGTTGTTGACTGATTATACTGAACATCCTCTCAATACCCTTAGTACTGTTTCCCATGTCTAAATCTGTTTACTTCAATTATTTATACTCACATGACACAGTGGCAACAAGAACACGCTGGCAGTAAGAGACCGAATGACGTGAAACTATAACACTTTTACACACTGTAAAAAATAAACTGTACATTTTATGGTAAAAAAAAAAACGGCAGCTGTGGTTGCCAGAATTCTACCATTAAAAAAAAACAGTAGCACCGTTATTGCACTGTGGAAAAAAAAAAAATTAAGTTTTATGGTAAAAAAAACGGCAGCTGTGGTTGCCAGAAGTTTACCGTAAAAAATATGGTAGCAATGTTTTTGGTTGTACGGGATTGCACTCATTATACTGTATATTTTACTGATTTTAATTACCTGGAGGAAACCCACCACTACACTACCATGCTTGCTACACAATTGTTGTCCTGCATTGTGGTTTTTAAGTGCAGATATGTTTCTGATTTTTAAACTCTATCAACAAAGGTTTAGTAAAATATAAACTGATGCTTCATCATATTAGTAACAAATACCTTCTCTGAGAGTTTCCTTTTTATAAATACAGTATATCATAAATTTTACTGCAATAAACCATATTTTCATATGTTTACTCTGTAAAACTAATTACAGTTTTTCACTGTAAATTCTACGGTTATCCCAAGTTTTGTGAAATACGTTTTTATTCTGTAGCATTTATACGGTATTTTACTGTTAAAATTACGAACATGACTCAAACCAGATCATTCACAGGCATCACTTACTGTACCTTGAAAAGCTGTGAAGTACCTTCGCTGTTTGGTTGCTCACTTGTTTGTGGTGACAGAACTGTACCTTTTGCTCTTTTATATCAAGTGGGTCAAGAAACCAAAAGCTCAGCCCATTTTTAAGACTTCTCCATTCTAATGGTCTTCATTACATTGTTAGGTTAGATATGTACAGTGTCTACTAGATAATAACAAGGGATAAATAAGTCTATAACTAGTATATTACATAACTAGTCTATTATTAGATTAAAACAAGTTTAAACAGGTATTTATTTTTAAATATGTACCTCACTGTAATATCTTCAGTGTTTTGCGACTGGTTTAATTCTACACATTCTACACAACCAGTCAAAACTTTACTAATCCCGTGGTCTTTCCTGATTTCTTTTTCTTTCTACATTGAATGCATCCAAAAAATGCAATAATCTCCTCTGAACAGTTGATATTGAGATGTGTCTCTTACTTATGCTCTGTAAAGCCTTCATAACGGCTCTATTCTGGGTGCTATTAATTGGTGATTTATGAGACTGGTAACTCCAAAAGAAGAGGTAAGTTTTGAGCTTGCTTTCTTGGGATGGTCCTCATGAGAGCCAGTTTCATCATAGTGCTTAATGGGTTTTGCAAATGCACTTGACACAGTACTGTTCTTGCCAGAACTGATCCAGAACAGTGCTTTAGATAACTCCTGACTGTATGTTTTGATACCTAATTGCCTCATGCCATATGTGTCATTTCATAGTTTAGAAGAAAAGAAAAAAAATCCAGTATTGTTCTAGAATATAAAATGAAAGAAAAAAAACATTGAATTAGAAGGTGTGTCCACACTTTTGACTGGTATCGAATATTGTAACATGTTGCAATACACTGATTTTGATGTTGTGTTGTTGATAATGATGATGATGATGATGATGATGATGATCATGTTGATGATAGTGATGTCATTATAGTTTTATTTTATTATTGTGTTGTTTTTTTTTACCTTGCGCACCTACAGATGATCCTTTCTTAACAGGCTTAATTGGCAAGTTTCTGATGCACACAGTGTCAAGGAAACATCCTCTTTCCTTAAAATATTGTCATTTTGCATGCTTGTTTTTTTCCCCTCAAAGCAGCTATGACAACCCTAAAATGTTTTTGAGAAACTGAAGAACTGAAAGTGAGAAAGCAGAACAAGAATTTAACAAACAACCCCAAGAGTTTAAAGCATATTTATAGTTTATTTTCGGCTTTAGAATAGGGTCAAAATTACACAAAAAGGGAAATACAGTTTATATGCATATACCCAATTATATTATAAATTTAGTGTTGAAAGTCCCGAAATGTCTTTTAATTGACTGAGCCAAAGACCTATCAAATTCCCATTAGTGTTCAATTGACTTCAGTTTGTAGCTTCTGTGCCAACATAAACATAAAAAATAAAAAAAAGTTAGTTTGACATTAAATGGGAAAGTCCAAAGAGTTCAGTTCAGTAGATCTGAAAAAAAAAAAAAAAAAGCATGGTAGATTTACACAAATCACAAAGCTCTCTTGGAGACATTTCTAGACAATTTTAGATTCAAAGGTCAGCAGATACATTTGTAAGTTCACGTTATTTGGAGGTGTGGACTAAGATTTAGAAGAAGACCCAAACTGTCCCCCTCAGCTTCATTTCAGATGGTCTGGGACAACCCAGGAATCATCACGGCACAGGACTACCATGAACTTGAAGCATAAACTGTCACCCTTAGCTGAGAGGAAATTGGTGACCAATGACCAAGAACAACCCAGGAACTAACAACTTGAAGCTGCTGAAACTCCGGTGTCACTGTCTACAGTCAAGCAGTCTTACATTACCATGAACTAAAAGGCTGCCATTTAAGACTTCTAAAAGTCCCTGCAAGTCTACCCCATCAAGCTTGACTACAGTTTGCAACTGACCATGTGGACATGAAAAAACCCTTCTCTATATTTTTTTCTTTTGACATTTTGAGGTATGTTTGAAGGAGTAAAGGAGGAGCATTCAATCCAAGAACATTGTACTGTAGCAGCTGTTGAGCATGGTGGTGGTAGCTGCCACTGGAACTGGTGCACTACATAAAATAGATGGGATACTCAGGATTCTTTGTTATATCCTCATATCGTTAGCTAGATGGTTGAAATGTGGAAATAAAGAGTTTTCCTACAGGACAATGACCCGAAACCCCATTATGAAGTTTATTTATTTGTGTCCTTTTTTTGGCAAGACTGAGCTAAGCTAAACTGAGAGAGAAATTGCTGCCTCACTGAGAACCAATAAATACAGTTCACAATCGAGACTCACAGCCTGCTTCCTGTTCTTCTATCCTCAAACCTGGCAAAACTGGGAGTGAAGGAAATACATCACCATGGAGTCCTTGCTCCTCACTGATATTATTCACTTCCTTGCTACCATCCACCAAGCCTACAGAAATCAGTCCAGGCCATGGGTGCTACAGCCACTGAACCAATGCCCAGAGAGGTACTGGTGAAAATGGCGCTGCAGCATGAGCCAGCTGTTTAAGGTGCGATGTTGTTTAGCATTAGTCTGGCTTGTACAGGCAGGAGAGAATCATACAGAAGAGAAAGTCAACATTGTGGTGTTGGAGCAGTTTGTTACCTTCCTGCCAGGCAACACAGCAAAGTACGTTTAGCGCCACTGTCCAGCTGGCTGAGAGCCATTTGGTGGCCTATCCAAGAACAGCCAGTCCCTCTCTCTCCCTTTCCCTCTGCCTCACTTCCAATCCCTACCTATGCATCAAGGAAAGGAGTGCCCATCCCCACGAGACCAGTGTCCCGAACCCATGTTGTGCCCTTTCCTGTATCCTTTCACCCTTATAATATTTTCCTGGGACGTTTTCTCTAAACCCCCCTCTCCCCATAGCTGGAACATTCCATGCCCACTTGAACCAAGTTAAAGCCTGGACATGATTATCAGCTTGACTGCAGATGGAGAGAGGTGGGTGCAGTCAGCAGGTAACACATAATGCTTTCCACCTGTGGCTCAATATGAAGTTTTTTATAGGTATTCTTTTGTGTTGGAAGAAGAGACAGAACCAAGCTGAGCTTCACAGGGGGCAAGAGAAAGAGAGAGGAAGTGGGATGTATTTGCTGCCTTGTTGGAAGAAAAGAAAAGTAATCAAATTAAAATAAAAGCTTACATTGATGATTGTTGGTTTTAGCAACTATAGTCTATAGTACGATAGTTAGTTTCTCCACCATATATATATATAGAGAGAGAGAGACTTTTTTTCTTTCTTTTTTTTCTTTCAAGCTGTTTGATGCACTAAAGTAACATCAACATTTTAACTGAAAGTTAGAAAGCAGAACAAACATGTTTCATGTGCATGCTGATCTATCACTTGTGTCTGCATTTACTCTTTCAAAGGAATCTCAGAAAACATAAATCTATTAAACTTAAAAGGATAATGTGTTCTCAAAGTATTACGGTAAATGTACAGTATGTGGGAAAAAATTCTACAGAATGTTCCTGCTCAGGTGTAAGGGTTAACCCGTAGAGGGCGCCAATGCGCCCAAAGACTGTTTGTGTTTGTAGTTTGTTTTGGTTATGTTTTGTGTTTTATGTTAAATAAAGACGAGTTTGGAAACCGACATCTTGCCTCCTGCGAATATGCCACGAAAACACTCACATTCACGTAAGAATCATGACATTAGGACAGTGCTTTGACAGAGAATATATAAATCATTGTTGCTTTATGTGAGAGCGCATTGCTGTATTTGATCTGCAATATTACTATTTCATACATGTGGTACTTTGGTCTCAGAACAGTTGGTTTAATTACAGAAAATGTTAGCTTCTAAGAACTTAATTAATTTGTGTGAACATGACAAAATGTGGTCGAGGTAAAAAAAAAAAAATGAGAGCCAAAAAGTAATCCAGAAGAACAATTTCTCCACACTGTATCAAAATACAAGGAAATATACAAGATACATTTAGAAGCAAAACGTGAAGCAAAGACAGTTGGTCCAATACATTTGCACAGTACTATACATACAGTACACTGTACATGCACTCATCATGAACACAAATGTCATGGCGATGGCAAGTATTTTTTTGTTTTGAGGCAGAACAAATTGCAGAACATCTATTTGTAATAATAATTATAATAAATACAAATTCTGCAAACAAAATTCTTGTATTAAATATACAGTAAAAACCCCCAATTAAAAGAGCAGTTTTTTTTTTTTTTTTTTTTATCATTGCAAGCCCAATGTTGCCATGTCATTCATGTTCATGATGAGTGTATAAACTTCTGACCTCAGGTTCTACAATTTTCATAATGATTGCACAATTAATTTACAGTAGTTACCTTAGCTAACTCTGACCTGTCACTGTATTTACTGATGGCCTATGGCATATACAAATAAAATCATCATGAACTCCAGAACTTTATTTGATGCCAGGTTTATTTATTTATTTAATTATTTATTTATTTAAAATACGCCTTGCACTCTTATAGATTATCTCTAGGAGATTATCTATACAGTCTAAAGTTTCTGTTACACACTGTACCCTGTATCTATCAAGGAAACATCCTCTTTCCTTAAAAAATGCAGTTGGTGCAACAATTAATATGTTTAATCTAATGGGAAAATAAATTTGTGTGCATGGTTATCACTACAGTATTGTGCAAAATTAAATTAAATTAAATTATGTAGATTAAATTAAAGAAATGGGAACAAATGCAACAACCTCAGCAGCACTACCATTTAGCAATATTGCCATTTTTGTTCTACTTGCCACAAGGAGCCATTTCATTAATTTATCATATTGCTGTATATGCTGTACAGGGTCCCAGGAGACTTCAGGAACGGGGTGGGGTACAGGGTGCCAATTCATCATGCGCGCGCGCACACACACACACACACACACACTCCAGGTAATTTTCTGTATGTTTGCCACAGTGCTAATCACTATGCCATCGTGCCATGTGCCCCATTTCCCCATTTCCTCTTCCCCATAAACATCTTTCTCTTGTCTTGTTCATCTTTACTTGCTGATCACCTGACCACTGCTACCTTAACTTTAATTATTTTATTCTATGTTAAAGTTTTTGTCAACCTGCAATTGCGTCTTCCTCCCTCATTTCTGAAAATGACACAGTTAATCTACCAAAAAATTATATAACGTATATAAATGAAAAAATAAAAAAGCTTATATAACATATATATATATAATGTATAAACTGCCCGAGTGTGCGCGCGCTGCAGCGTCGAGCGTCACCATAGTAACGCAGCAGGAAGCACCATCGCGCCTTCTGATTGGTTCCCTCCTGCGCACCTCGGAATACCGGAGCTTCCGGTTCGTGCGCGCGCCTGTTGTTATGTTGACTGCATTTTGACAATTAAGTTGCGACCTTGAGATTAAAACTCCTAATGGCCGCGGGTGTTTTCGATAAAAACAGGTGAGAGATGCGGCACAGCTTGCAGGAGAACTTTGTGTGCCATATTTATGCTGTTAATGATTAATTATTTACCAATTTAACATTTAGCCTTTAGACTCTCCGGACTAAATTAATTCCTGTGACTGTTTGGAGATTATAAATGAAGTGCTTTACACTTACATACAGAAGTTTATTAAATAAACTGACATTGTGTATGAATAGGAATTATGTATACTAGTCTGGATGTATGCAAGTGTAACGTTTATCATATGTAGCTTTAATAATTTTTCAAGGTATTTCCTGTTTTTTTTTATTTTATTTATTTAATTAGAAACTTTATTTTAAAATATATGTCTTTTATTTATTTATTTTTAGATTTATTTTAAAATATATGTATTTATTAAAATATGTCTTTATATCATTATAGTAGTTATTTTTAGTTGTTAATTATTTTTGTCTTTATTTTATTTAATTGTAATTTAATTTTTAAATATCTTTTATTTATTAATTTATTATCTAGCTTTAATATTTATTTTCAAATATGTCTTTATTTAAAATGTTTTCATTCAATTTATTATACAGTATATTTTTAGTTGTTAATTATTTTGTCTTTATTTTATTTTATTGTAATTTTTTATATTTATTTTTAAACATGTCATTTATTTATTTGTTTGTTTGTTTGTTTTAATAATTATATATCTAAAATATATGTCTTCGTTTAAAATATGTCTTTATTTAATTTACTAGTGGTTTTTAGTTGTTATTTATTTAGCCTTTATTTTATTTTATTTACTTAATTTTTAGAGAAATATAAAAAAATATTGAAAAATTTTTGTTTGTTTTTTTTTTTCTTATAAAATTGGTTTTAGTGACATGATATGATGGTATGCATGTAAGTTTAAGTATGCAAATATCCAAATTTGAAAATATGCATGTGTGCTAATAAAATAAAATCATGAGTTTTGATCATGCTGTTACTGTATGAGAGTAAAAACTACCTTTTTCTCTCTATATAATCCTCTGCAACACTAATGCACCTATCCCAATGCTTCACTTACAGTAGATACCATCAAGGTGGAAAGTTTTCTCAGTATGCCTGCTTCACATCTGAAACGCTGGCCTCTCAGGAACTCCTTTAATGTCACAAACAGAAATAAAAATTATTTGGTCTATAGTTAGGACTGTACAGGGGATGTGGCAATAACTCCCAGCTGTGTTCCTGTAAATGGTGTTGGTGAATGATTGCATGTGCAGTTCCCACGGAGAGATGCGTCTCTTCCACAAGTTGGTGATTTTTAAGGATCAGGCGGTCTTCTTGCTGAATGTTCACAAGAATGAATACAGTGCTCCAGATCGTCATTCACAGATGTACTGCCTTCATTACAAGTCCTGATTTGACTTGTAAACATTCTAGAAAGCAAGTACTGTACATAATTAGGCAAATGGCAGAAGCAGGCAAAGTAGGTTTGTGTACAAATGTAAGCATGATTTCTATATTCCATGTGTCTAGAAGATGTCAGTGTTATGTTCTTTTGTTTGTCTTACTTTCCATAACCATGCAACTTTGTTTTGACTGAACATGCACTGAACTTGAAATGCATAATGTTTCGTCTGCAGGGATGAAAGAGGAACGACCATTTCCAAAATGCCACCTCCAGACAGACGAGCGAAAACACTTGATAGAACATTTTCAAAAAATAAAGAAAAGTAAGGCCTTATAATATGTGTTTCTTGGAAGACTTTTTTTATTCGATCTGGCTTGACGTTTTTCTTTCTATTTTCAGAGAGATTCTTGATCTGCGGCGGCTTCTTTCATTTGTCTCAGCGCTGTTTTCTAAGCAGCAGGTACAAATCAATGGACAGGAGATCCTATCCTAATGCTTTGACCTATCATGTTGCAAGTCATACTGACATTGTTCATCTATACTAGTCTACAGGAAATCAGTACAAGGGCAGAAAGCTGCAGAATTCTCCTCAGGTAAATGAAAACAGGAAGCATTTGAGGTACACAGCAGCAGAGACAGCAGAGCTTGAAAAGTTCAGGTGAGTAGTTCTGATACTATTTATGGCATATCCATTAACAAAATCTAAATTCATCATGATGTTATGTATATCAAACAACAACTGTGTTTCTCTTACATGGCCTTTAGTGGCATGAAGGTTTGACTATACTGTATCATTTTTATATGGGTACTGGATTACTGTATGTATATAGTTATGGTCAGAAGTTTACATACTGCATTGTCAGCATTGATGTCACGACAATATTGGGTTTGCAAAAAATGTTTAACTTGTCGGAAATTCCCAATATTGTTAATACACAATATTGTATACACAATAATACTAGACCTCACTGGTGGTAGTGCATAATTTACCTTAAAATTGCCTTAAAAAGTAAGAAATGGGACCCTAAGTGAGCTAAATTTGTCAAAATGTCCAAGGGAGGTAGCCTTGGACCATCCCAAACTCCTCCACCCCCAGCGCTCGAAATACCTCTCTAGCGAATAGCATTTACGCAATCCAAACTTGGGATCATTGATAGCATAACTGATGAACCTTTATCTTTCTACAGCATGAAGTACAGAGAACAGAGGCATTTCTCTGGACATGCTCACCACAGTCTCTTCTCAGACATCTTCACCGCCCTGATCAAAAACCGACTCAATTGCAGGTTCCCAAATACACAAACACATGACATGAAGGCTTCACTTTAAAGCACTCAGGACTTATCGTGTCTGGTTTTTTTTGCTTTTTTTTGGTGAAATTGTGTTACAGTGAGTGGCTGGACCATTCATCATCGGAAAACATCCTCCAAGTTCTCATCTGCCTGAGATTGTTTATAAGAGAGCCTCGTTACCAGGTATGAATCTTATATTTGGCCTAAAAACTCCCTTTATTCCAATATATAATCCCCTGCTACACTAATGTACTTATCCTAGAGTTTCACTACTGCTTTGATACCATGAAGGTAGAAAGTTTTCTCAGTAAACAGACTCTTCACTGAACTGTCAGAAATTCTGGCCTCCCAGGAACTCATTTAATGGTTTGATTACCAAAGGCCTTCTGTTTTTTTACTGCCCACTGCACCACTTGCACATTACAGGAACCCAGCTGGGTGTTCCTGCCACATCCCCCATACAGTACAGTCCTGAACTCGCTCCCAGCCATTTTCACATGTTTGTGCCATTAAAGGAGTTCCTGCGAGGTCAGCATTTCAGACGTGAAGCAAACAGTTTGATCATGGCTCTGGCATATTAAGAAAACCTTCTACCTTGATGGTATCCAAGCACTGGTGAAACACTGGAATAAGTGCATTAGTGTAGCAGGAGATTTATATAAAGAAATAAAGGCAGTTTTTAATCTCATAATTGTGCTCAGTTATTCTGCACAATCAAAAGTCCCAGTTTGACTTAAACACCTTTCGTACTATTGGGGAATGTTAATACAGTTAAACCTTGGATTGCGAGAATAATTCATTCTGGAAACGTGCTGGTAATTCATTAAGCACTTGTATATCAAAGCAAATTTCCACAGTAAAAAATAATGGAAATTGTGATAATTCGTTCCACAACCTAAAAATATCCATATAAAAATAATTAATACAAAATATAAAGTAAAAATAAAAAAAATTACCTTCACTTTACTTTTGAAAAGAATCATGGCTGGTGTGAAGGAGACGAGAGAGAGAGAGAGAAGATCCATTGGCTCAGTTGTGATCACATGGCGCTCGGCAGATAAAGCGTATACATACTACTTGTATTGCAAGAGCTCGCTCCTTTATCAAGTTACAATTTATTAAACATTTTTGCTCGTCTCGCAATCCAAAGTCATTCTGTATTGAGTTACTTGGTGCTTCTGATAAGGCCAGAACGTTCTGATAAGGCCAGAACGCACCAATAAGTAGGTCCTTTACTAACAAAACCATCAACCAAAGAGTTCACACTGATTTTTTTCCCCATTAATCTTTATCATATTTTGTAAACCTTATTCGGGAGGGGGTGTTCTGGTTGGAACTGGGGAAAAAATAGCTTCGGAAGGAAGCAGAAAACATTAATACATATTTGTTTTTAAATCATACTTATTATATTAAAGATACAATACTGTTTATGAGTTATTTTCTCCTATGAGCAACAACACACTCAATAAAGGCTGAACATTCATTTGAAACCTGGTGTTTGTTCCAGTCGCTGCATATCTTCTACACTGAAGCGTGCATCTGTTTAAACAATTGTTATATAAGGTTGTATATATAATGTACTTACAGCTTCCTGAATTGTCCTAATTTATACTTTCGTCTTTTAGAAAGTGTTTCATGAGCTCCATGGCTTAATTCATCTTATAAAAGTAAGGAATGATGTGAATAATAAGCTATTGTATACAGTGTCTATGTTCCTTAGTCTGTGTGATAAGACATGTATTATGCATATTTTGGAAATGTTTTCAGCTTGTATTTGCCGCTCTTTCAGTACATGGACTCAGTCAGCAGCGCATATCTGGAAAATAAAGAGCGTGCACTGGAAACCGAGCAGCTCGTCACCATGACCTGTAAGATGCGCTCAAACTACATGAAGAAGAGCATTTTAATTAAAAATAAATACATTTTTAAATACTAATTTTGCTTGTAGATGTGTGTCAAAAACTGGCCATGGCTGAAGAGCAGAGAAAGTGGCTGATTGAGTGTGAAGCTCATAAGGTTGGTTAAATCAGAAAGCGTTTTGTGGGATTGTGAATGGAAGGTATAATCCAGTTGGTTAACGAATCAGAATGTAACCTTTTTATTGTGTCATATTGTGACAGTAATTATGAAAACCAGTTATACATGGAGTTTTACCTGTTTTTGCTGGATGTACACCTGCAGTACTGGACAAAAGTCTTGAGCCATCAATAATTTCTTCATATTTTGCTTCCAAAGAGACAGACATTCTTGTATTTTAATGTAGTCTTGAAGTCACTGAATGTTGAATGGTTGGAACAGACAAGAGGGGAAATGAGGTTGCTGCTGAGACACAATTTCTCAATTTCTGTCATGGGCGGTCGGGGCGAAACGAGCAGGCGATGAGATGGACCCAGGTGCAGAGAAGCAGGTGGTTTCCTGAGGCGTTGGG
>JAQQZT010000019.1:3582693-3597123 GCA_030068275.1 Clarias platycephalus | reverse complement strand
GCATGACAGCGTGAGAAAGGAAATGTCAACAGGCGGAAGCGGTCTTTGATCAGCGCGGTGCGCTGAGAGCGTGACAATTTCTTTAATTCAATCTACATCATTCAATTGTATTTATTATGCAGAAATGGCTTAAGACCTTTGCACAGTACGGTATTTAAGCCTCACAGAGATGCCGCTGTGTACACTAACACTATAGATGTTCTGTTAACCCTGAAGTGTTTGTCCTTTCAATCCTTATAACCCTCAGACTCTTGTAAAGCTGCTTTCGGCACGAGACAGTAACGTGCTATTAGGTGCCCTTCTGGCCCTCACTTCTTTAGCAGACAGGTGAGTTTATAAATATATATGATCAGTGCTAATATACTGTACACATCATACCACTGTTGGACTGCAGCTGACAGATTTTCTTAGCCCCGATTGCAAAGAGAAAATCGGAGAGCTGTGTATCGTGGAGAATCTGCTGGTGATTTTGCAGGAATATGACATGCTGTCAAAAAGGTAAGATCCAATCAGCACTATGACTTAAAGCATTATTTTTCTCAATTACTTAAAAAGTATTCATGGATTTTCAATAACTGCAATAACATTGTATTATTATTTATTATGTATAATATTAGTATTTTTAAAGCTTACACAGCTATATCGGTTGTTAATATAGGGAATGTTTTGTAAAGAGATGTGTGTTCAGCATTCATGGAAGGAGTCTCCAGTTTAAGGTTGTTGAATAGCATGAAAATTAAAAAACAGATTTTTAATAACCATATTATTTTTAAAAATATTGAGTTTTTTATGTTCTTTTTTTATCAAAAAGGAATTAGTGCAATCTGGAGCAAAAACATGTTTTCAATTTAATTGTTTTAGAAAGCTATGTTTTAAGTCAGGGTTTACATTCATTTATAGTACTTGTGAAAAAAATTTGACATAAATATGGCTGCTATGCATTAAATGGTTATGGATGAAATGCTTCTGAGGTGTAAGGGGATTAAAACAGTTTGTGATGTTATAGGAAGCTGGTTACTACAGTATAACTCTGCTCAATCTCTCTGTAATGTAAACGTTTGTATGCACGTTGGTTTGCGTGTGTCCACAGGCTCAGCGCGGAGTTGCTGCGTCTTCTCTGCCCCGTACCAGTCGTCCGTGAGCAGGTGTGTGAATGCGACGGCATCCCCGTGCTACTCAGCATGCTCCACGCTGACCATCTGAAGCTCCTCTGGAGCACAGTCTGGGTTCTGGTCCAGCTGTGCCAGGATCCAGAGGGCAGCGCCAACATCCGGGCCTGGGGAGGAATTCAGCAGCTCCTGCGCATCCTGAACGGGTCACTACTCTCTTTAACACTCTACTCTACTTTCTTTATATCAGAGCTGGTGATATTAACTGGAGCTGGGGTTTATATATATATATTGCATTACATGTGTGGGCTAGCTGGAATATCAGAAGTCAGAAGTGTGTGGGAGGTATATGCTCCTGAATGTGTTTGAGTGGAGTGTAGCACATGATGGATTAGTAAACTTAGTGTTATTGAAATGAGAGGTGAGGGTGATTTTTGCTCTTATGCACCAAACATCTGAAACAAATTATTTTTACATTTGCGGCAGGCTACATCTATATATACAATAGTGTATACTGTGAAATATAGAATTTTTTTATGATAGTAATAATAATAATAAAATCATAACACTTTATATAATAGAATTGTACATAATAATAATAATAATAATAATAATAATAATTGTTATGTTATTATGTCTATAATAAAATAAAATAAAAAACTATTATTTTTTTAGATTTTTTCCCCCCATTTTCTCCCTAATTTAGTCATGTCCAATTCCTCCCAGTCACTAGGGGGCACCCACATTAAGGCTACTACTACCGTTCAGCCGTGAGGGTGTTTCCTCTGAACCGCGTGACGCCAGCTGACCGCATCTTTTCGAACTGCTCGCTTACGCATTGTTAGGGGCGGAGTAACACACTCGTAACACAGACGCCCCTGATTGGCTGTAGAGCCGTGATTAATGTGGGAGCACGAAGTACCTCTCATCCCTCCCCTCTGAGAGAGCACGGCCAATCAGCTCTCTCTCGACCTCCGGCTGTGAGAGGATACAGCATCACCCGGGAACCGAACCAGCGATCTCCGGATTATAGGGCGAGCACCACTGCACCACTCGGAGACCCCCATATTCATTTATAATTAATATAAATGTATATTTTATAACTATTAATATCATATAATAAATATAATATAAATATTTATTGTAATTCTATTATTTCCTAGAATTTTTTTTATTATGCTTCTGTAAATTAGTTTTTACATGACTTCAGTATATAAGGTGATATCTAAATATTTAAAGCTTATTTTCTTTTATTTGATTTTATATATTTTTATGATAAATCCCATGAAAAGCAATAACGATACACAGTACACGTTTGTCTATATCTTACATGTACGTGTACGTGTATACTGTATAAGATGTGTTATAAGATGTGTGTGTGTTCCTGTAGAGAGCGGGTGTATGTGTCTGATCGCTCGTCCATAGCGACTCTCTCCAGTGCTAACGCTGCTGGCCGCCTGCACACCCAGCATGTATGTGAGGATCTGAGTCCACTTGAGACTGAAGAGAACACGGTGGCCCTCCACTCTGGTGAGCTCCAGTTTACACACACACACACACACACACATACACATTCACACACATATACTGTATATACAGTACAGTACATGCATACTTATCCACTTGCTTACTCACTTATCCTTTTTCTAGTTTCACTGCCTGCCATGTAACACATGAGTTATACATTTGGATAAAGTATCAACTGCTTTACATGTGAGTTAATGATTGTGAGTAGTTTAACCATTGCTCGACTTTTTCACTGTTGCTAGCATGCTGTGCTGCAGTAACAGAGCTAGTGCTGGACGATGCAGCGGCCCACCATGTTGTGCAGGTAACGGAAACAGTCACCTGTTTGTCTGTAATGTCCAACTACCACATCTGTCAGTGTACTAAAGGTATAAAGCCATCATAAGCAGGTGTAAGAGATATGGTGTCCAATAAGGTGCTTAATTTCTGGGAGTCAATTAGGAAAACAGTCAATTCCATTGATTAAGAACTGATAGCTAACTCTGAGTTAACCCATCTGTTTAGACAATTCCTAGTCTTCCTCGTTACAAGAATTGTGTCTCGCCTGTGATTGGTTAGATATTTTACTGCGTGAGACGTTTAAGTCAATCAGTGTTACTTCCTCAGTGACACCAGGAAACAGTGGATGAAAGTTCTGATCGAGGTGTTTACATGAAGCATTTTTAATCCGATTGTGCTAGAATTCTTATTATTAGTGGAATATTGGGATTTTACAACATAATATGAGGGGTGTTCAAGTCAAACCGGGACTTTTGATTATGCAGAATAAGAGTAAAAACCCGTATTATTTCTCTGTATAATCCCCTGTTACACTAATGCACTTATCTCAGTGTTTCACTACCATTAAGTTATATCATCAAGGCAGAATGTTTTCTCAGTAATCCAGAAGCCATGATCAGACTGCCTGCTTCACATTTGACACTCTGGCCTCCCAGCAACTCCTTTCATTTCTCAAGCGCATGGCTTTGGAGTGAGGTCAGGACTGTACAGGGGATATGGCAATAACTCCCAGCCGAGAAATGTGCAAGTTGTGCTGGTGAATGATTGTGTGTACAGTTAGATGTGTCTCTTCCACAAGATGGCAGCAAGTTATTCATTGATTTTTATAAGGATCAGGCTTTCCACTGAATGAATGTTCATGGGAACGACTGCAGCGGGCCAAGGACATCATTCACAAATTTCAAGTTTCAAGATTTTATTTTATTTATCACATACATGGTTGTACAAGTACAACAGTAGTGAAATGCAATGCTGCAAACTCCAGACTGTGCAGATTTAAAAAAAGAAAAAAAAAGACTGAAGAATAAGTATGTATGTACGTACAAAATTTAAAAAAATAAAATAAGACTAAGGAGACAATGATATAAATTATATACAGTACAATATAATATAAATAAAAAAATACAAAGAATTTTGTTGTAAAAATGTGAAACTACGAATTGCGGCCTTCTTTAAAACATTTTCACTATTCAAATGTTTTACTGCAAACGCCTGTGCTTGAAGTCCTCTGTTAATGTCAATTGGTTTTATGCCTTAATTCACAACAAATTTTCATCGTAAGTCCCGGTTTGACTTGAACACCCCTCGTAAATATAAAAATTCATCACAATGTAAATCTTAAGTTAGTCTATGATTTATTGATTTTTTTTACACCTGCCCACCAACTTGCAACCTGATTGGTCAGGAGGTGAAAAAAAAGTAATTCACATCTTTCACTGCTTTGTTCGAATTTTATTTACTTTTAGAAGCTTGTCTTTGACCACAAAAGAATATTTCAAAAACGCAGGCGCCGCCTTGTGGCCACTTGGACTTGCACGTAAAACGTGTGTGAGAATGATTTCTCAAGATTGTATCCCTGACCGCTAAAAGACAACCGCTAGTTTAGTGAGGAGCCAAATGAAATCAGTTATTATGTAGTTAAAGAATTAATAGCTAGTGTTTCATTTGAATTATGATTGTCTATAATTACTGTCTGTGACACTAATATACTGTATATAAATCAACACTCATGACTAACATTAGCTACATATTTATAAAAGTTTTCAACCTTACTTGTTGCCTTGGTATCATGTGGTAGCTGAATCGCTTCCTTTTTTTTTTTTCAGGAAAACGGTGTGTACATAATAGGGAAACTGATCTTGCCACATGGACCAATAACAGCATCACTACAGGTGTATAAATATACTATTTACATTAAATTGTTACTCAAGTTATACTGTATGCTACGTAGCATAATTTTTCACTAACGTTTATACACCTTTCTGAAGTGTTACGCTTTCCGGACCCTGCGCTTTCTTTTCAGTATGGAGCGCAACAGACATCTTTTTAAAAGGTAAACGTGATAATGTAGTACTCCGGCTTATTAAATATAATTTTTTATGATTTTTAAAATGTCTGGATAGTTCATTTTAATTTGTCTGGACAGGCTCTTCCCACCAGAACTGTTCGAGATGTTTATAGACATCGGGCATTACGTCAGAGACATCGCAGCGTACGCTCCTCTGCAGGAACGAATCTCAGTGCTTTCGGTAAACCGATAACAATCATACTCTTGTCATAATGTACGTCTGTAAACATTCTGCTCATGTTGTATGTTTATATTTTCATTTTATGATTTTGATAATCATCCGATATTCCATTCAATTTCCTATTTCCAATGTGGACGGGAACCAAAGAAGCAAAATTGTCTCTTGGTGTGAGAGCTCGCGCTTTCTTGTCACTCACAGAGACACTCACTAATCAAAGGCGTCTGTAAGGTCACATATGAAGAAGAGGGCAGATAGCACTTTCCATTGATGTGATGAAAAGATACAGTACAGGTTTCGCTTTGTTGTTTTACTGGAAGCATGTTAGGATTTACCCTCCCAAGTTCGTGGCCGGAATATGAGCACACTAGTGGGTTGGATCTGACATTCATCCACTCACATTTCAAATGGATGGAAAGAAAGGTGAAGAAAAAAGCTGTTGAGGAGAACACATCCCTAGACCTGTCTCAACTTTCTTTACCTGCGTTTCTCGTGTGTTTTGTCTTGACATACAGTACTGTATATGCTCACATTTTCATTCCACTCCATCTCGATGCAGTTAGCATGAGGTTAATAAATACTGGTGTATTTTGAAGCACACATTCTTTTCTGCAGACTGAAGAATTAGACGGATTGAAAGAGAGGATTGAGGCAGTGAATCAGAACCGTCCTCCTCTTAAAGTGATCAACGGCTACTCCGTTCTCCATCCTCTGGGCAGTGGAGCATTCGGCATTGTTTTTAAGGTTAATCTCAATTTATGTATCAAGTCATGTATCAACCGCATAACAGTGTTAAAACTGCACCAAATACAATGTGATTACAAAGTACAACAAATGTGCAGCATGCATACCTTTGCTGCATTTAAAGAACACTTGCATGGTCCTCCAATGTGCTGTGCAGGATATAATGACAGTAATTTACTTTATACAATGATATGACTAAAGATCCGTACAGGTACACATTTATTGTATATACAGTATACAACTGTACAAATATACAGGCACGCTACCGGACTTTTGTCTTCTTTTCAAAGGTGCGCAAACAGGGAGCGCAGAACTGTTTGGCCCTGAAGGAAGTGAACCTTCACAATCCTGCATTCGGCAACGACAAGAAATCCAGAGACAGCAACGTCGAGAAAATAGTGTCCGAGCTCACCATAATCAAGGAACAGGTAAGAAATGGCATGTGTAATTGTAATATTTGCTGCCCCCTTGTGGTCCTAATGATATATTGCATATTTAACACAAACAATGGACAAAAGGATTTACTGTCATTTTTGACATTTGGGTGGAAATAAACAGCTCATATTATTTGACGATGAATACTGTATTACTAATGACTGCATTGCATGTTTTTTTTTAGATGACACACCCAAATATAGTGAAATACCACAAGACATTTTTAGAATGTAAGTATGCTTATTTTTTGTCTGTTCAGGGTCTCCTAAATATATTATCTTACATGTTGGATTAATAAAATTGATTATAAAATATATTTTTAAATATATATACAATTTAATATATTGTAATAAATATGTTATATATGAACTTGAACTGCAATCTTGCCAATAACTGGACACGGTTCTACACTGCACTACATTACATTTCTATTATATTTCATTTTACTATATCAATTTTTTCAATTTTTATTATATTCTTTAACTTCTTAATATTTGTATCTTATTCTAATATTTTATTTTAATTTTTATTCTTATTCCAGTATATTATGTAAATTTTAAAGTTTTTTTTAATTCTCATATTTTTGTAATATTGAGGTCAACAGCAGATTGCTTAGCAGACGTCTAAGCATTTCACTTCATATCATACTGTGTATGACTGTGTATGTGACAAATAAAATTTTAATTTTAATTTAAATATATTGTATTAAATACACGGCATGCATCTTTTTTTTGCTTTTTCTTTGTTTCTTTTTTTCATTGTTAATCATTTATTAACATGATTTATGCAATAATTGTAAATATAGAGAAAACAATTATATTGTCAGTTTGCCAGTCTATCTTTACCCAGAATCCACTTGTGTATTAGGTGACAAGCTGTATATTGTAATGGAGCTGGTCGAAGGCGCGCCGCTCGCCGAGCATTTCAGCTCCCTGAAAGAAAAACAGCAAACGTTCACAGAAGAACGAGTCTGGAATATTTTCATTCAGGTGATCAATAGACAAGCGATGGAATAGACGGAATTTATCAATCTAGAGATTAACATGCACGACAAGACCAAAAATTCATAATAAAATTCTCAGTGTAATGAAATTGTAGAATCTAAAGACCTGAAGTTTAAGAATGTTTCAAGAGTGACTAAATGCTTATTGTGATCGTTCAAAATTGTTCCAAAAGTCTGCTCTTTAAAATTCTGAAAAGATTAAATCAAAAATTTAAATTAAATAAAATTTGTTGCTCCACAGATGTGTCTGGCGTTAAGATACTTACACAAGGAGAAAAGAATCGTCCACAGGGACCTGACCCCTAATAACATCATGCTGGGAGAGAGAGACAAACTCACCATCAGTCAGTACAACACGTGTTTCTAATGAAATATTAGAAACATCTACACATTATTCTTTAAATATCTACGCATTATGTTTGATAATACTGCTAATAATTATTATACAAAAATTATATTATTCATATTATGATTACCCTGATTATTATATAATTATATTATGATTACCCTTTGACCCGAGTAATCTGATCACTAGTGGTGATAATAGACGGTAACAGCACTGGGACATTTAACTATATGCATCACTCCGCATCACAGGTATTTTAACAATCGTTAATTACACTATAACTGTCGGTCGCAGCATGGGTGAAAATAGGTCGGGAAAGTATTTTAAAGAGGCCAAAACCCACATTCGAAACCAGTCACAGGAGGATTTTCAGTAAGAAAACATATCTGATAACTTTATGTCATGTTAAACAAAACTTTGTTTTGCCCTTGAATCGTCCATGTTATTCTGTTTATGCTAACACGAGCTACAAAAACTAGCTAGCTTCTAACACAAGGCTGAAACCCAAATCTATCTCTAAACCCTAATTAAGGGCACTACTGTACATGGTGAATGGAACAAGGGATTGTACACCCTACTGTATATCGAGCACAAACTTTCACTTTCATGCTATTTGGTATTCAACCACAGAACCCCAGAAGTTAGCTGGTAGTCTAAAGTGGAAAACCTGGAAATATAAAGTAAATCTTGTACAACAGCACTCCCTCTCTTAAATACACCATGACCTTGGACAATACTAGTTTCTAGTTTACTGATTCTCATTCTCATTCGAGTTTCAGTATCTCATTTCTGATACTGTGGGCAAACTACAAAACATTCTTATAAACAACTGTTTAAATCATCTATATATTGACCTGGTATTGCACTGCCTGTCACTGTGATGTTTTAAATTGTGTAAGATGTGATTAAAAACTTAGTAAAGCATACATTGGATTATGAAATAGTCATAGATAAGTCACATGTATTCCTAGACACAGTAATCTGGTGCGCAATATCAAATATTATGTGCAATATATATCCTGTGTGCAATAACATACATGTACAAAACACAAAAGAGACAATTCCTTTCTGTACAGGGAGTAGTTTTTTTAGTTTTTCTATATATTTTTATTTTGTTTATTTAAAAAAAAAAATTCATATCCTATTGTATTTGTACCTTTTAAATATGCAGCCACTAGAGAAACAATTTCCTTCGGGATTAATAAGCTCTTATCTTATCTTATCTTATCTTATCTTATCTTATCTTATCTTATCTTATCTTATCTTATCTTATCTCATCTTTAAAAACCCATTATGACTTTGATGATTTTTCAGCTGATTTTGGTCTCGCAAAGCAGAAACAAGAAACCAGCAAGCTAATGTCTGTTGTCGGGACCATTCTCTACTCCTGGTGTGTATTGTGTTTCTTGTGACCTTCATGTTTCATTGATACAACATGCTTCATTATATAAAGTATAATCTAAATGTAGCAGGTTAATTGGTTCACCGGCTCATTTTGTTTCAGTCCAGAGATCGTGAAAAGTGAGCCGTACGGAGAGAAGGCTGATGTGTGGGCCGCCGGCTGTGTCCTGTATCAGATGGTCACTCTCCGTCCTCCGTTCTACAGCAACAACATGCTCTCGCTTGCCACCAAGGTCACAAAGTTTATTCTGAACACCACTCGAAGCAATTTGTTTGTTAGCTGCATGTTTGCTAATTCCTCCTGTGGTCACACTGTTTTAATACAGTGTTATGTGGTGTTATACAGTGTTATACGGTGGTGCCATGTTGTTTCAGATAGGAACCCGTCATCTAAAGAAAATTAGAAGAGACATTACTATTGCTTTTTTTTTTGTGACTTTAACCATGAAATTATTTTTATTTTTCAAGAGGATCCTCATTCTCGTCACAGCTGTATAGTACAGTGAGCTGAAATAACGTTTCTTCCGCTCCCATGGGGCAAGATACACGACATGACCCATTGCACAGTGCTGACAGAACAAAAATAAAGTGCTATAGGTGTAATAGAAATGCAGGGAGGGGTAATGTGAGGGGAGAAATAGTTCTCTAGGCTTCCTGAAGGAATTTCTTGGCTCTTATTCTTGGCACGTTTGGTACAGATGACCAGGCCGGGGATTAGTACACCGGTGATGCTGAAGGCTAAATGCTCCCCAGACAAGAGGGGAAATGAGGTCGCTGCATAGGTTGTTACATAATCAATCAATTATTAGATTGTATCTTTAGGCATTTCGCAGCCTGTTACAGTAAAATATTTGTTCCCATTTCTTTCATTTAATCTAATCAAAAATGATACATCTCTGGTTATATTAACACTTTACATCAGTTCCTTTGTAACTGCGGTGAGAACAAAAACAGATCCCCCACTTGTGATCATGGACAAAAGAAGAGCAGCGTGAGGTGATCAGTTTTTTGTGGTCTGAGGGTGTACCTGCATTTGTACTCTAGTACAGAGAAAGTTGAAGAAGTGTGTATGAATGGATAGAGAAGTTCAAGGGTGGTCACACAAGTGTTAGCATTCAAGAAGGAGCTGGACGCCTACGCATATCTACGACTGATGACGAACGTTCTCACACTTCTTCCCACACTGTCGACACTTCGTTTGGAGGTGGTAGAGCATCCTCCCTATTTTCCTGATCTCACTCCATTGGACTTTCACCTGTTTGGTCCCCTAAAGAAGAAGTGAAGACAGTGGTGCATTCGTGGTTCGCAATTCAGCCTAAAACATTTTTTAATGAAAGAAAAGAAAAGCAGATGGTTCAAGTGTATTGAAAAGTAAGGAGATCGTGTCAAAAAATTATGTATTTGTTCTAAAAGTTAATTAAGATAAATTCTACAGCCAAAGAGTGGATCATTTTTGACTCACCCTTGTACATCATCCAATTTTATTTACTTAAAAAAAAAAAAATGGGTGGTTCAAGTTCAAATAATTATGTACGAGTGGGTGTTTTTCATTTTGGTGTGCCAAGGCCAGGACAAGAAATTATGTCATGTGCGATAAATAAGCTTAATCCTTTCCTCTTTTAGAGTCAAAGCTGGGCCTCAATTAGATGTTGTTGTTTTTTTCAATCATTAATTTATTTTGGTTTCATTTTAATTTGATTTTGTCTTCACTTAGACTCAATTTCAGCTACTGAATATTTTTTTTTTCTTTTTAAGACTCATGTATAAACATATTAACATTTTCCACATAATTTACAGATGTCAATTGAACAAAAATAAATAACGGTATGTTTATGTTAAAGGCTTTATAACTCACCTAATAAAGTCATTAAATATATTAAATATTAAAGTATATTAGGCCTAATATGTAAAAGCTACAGTACAAAAAGCCATTTTTGTGTGTGGAGTTGTGGTTCTTGAACTAATTTCTAGAACAGCCTAAGTTGTATTATGATATTATTATTATTATTATTATTAATAATAATAATAATATTAATATTATTATTAGTCATATATTCATTTACTTTCTGTTCTTGTATCATTTTAGATTGTGGAAGCTGAATTTGAGCCCGTGGAGAACACAGTCTTATCAGAAAGAGTTATAGACATGATTACATGGTGAGACCATCATACAGTATCTACCTATCAGTCTATCTCCTTTCCTCTTTGCTTCCTTACTTACCTCCTCACTCACTCACTCACTCACTCACTCTCGGCAGGTGCCTGACTCCCAATGCAGATATGCGGCCCGACATCGTGGAGGTCAGTTCTAAGATCTGCGACCTCATAATGAAGTACCTGGATGGTGTGAACACCTCACATAACACTCTGGAGAAGAGAGCCGAGCGCGACAGGAGGCGAGCGCAGAAATATTGCATCGAGAGCAACCGCCTGAAGCTCACATGCTGCAGACCGCTGCAGGTAGATTCACTATGACAGACTGAACACTGAGCGCTGTTCTATACAGATGTTTTACATTTTCATCTTGTACTGCTTTGACCAAATACCAGTATAGGTGTATGTGTTCTACATTGCTGTGGTAAATGATATAGTCTTAGAGTGAAAGTATTTCACATTGTCAGGTGTGATCATTTTTACAGTAACAATTTATATGAAAAATGCTCCATTTAAAAAAAATTAATTTAATTGTTGAGAGGGTGAAAAATACTATGAAGAGATGTTTATTTAATATTTTTTTCATGGAGTCAGTCAGTCCAGTGTGAATGTAATTTAACGGTCATGCTGGCTATAGCTGCTATAATCTATGATCTTTTAAACATTAAAAAGTCATTCCTTCATTTAAAAAATAGTCAGGAATATAAGGAATAAAGCGATTTGAGGTGTTCTGTGATTTACTCTTACTGCATGGCCTGAAGAGTTTCCTTAATTGTTGCACTGTCTCCATTGATGATCTATGATCTAACCAAAAATCAATCAATAAATAAAAAAGATATTGGGTCATGCCAGTATTCATCAAACATTTTTTTTATTTCAGTTACAAGTGAAGTAACACTAATTCTTACACACTGAGAGTGTTAAATTGTTAATTGTTATATTACCTAATACTGTTTACCTGCTTTGCTGTACATGCACTTAATTAAAAATCAATTAATGTCTCAGGGAATGGACTTTCCAGACGAGCTCCTGAGCGGTCCACACACACAGCAGTCTGAGAGACGGGATCGAAGTTTCTCAGACTCGGTAGATGGAGAAGCTAATGTGCAAGGTTAGTAAAAGAAGGTCCAGAATGTAATGGATATGATTCAACACATGCACAATGCAGTCTTTATTATAAACTGCCTACACACTCTAATATTTCTTTGGAGCGCCTTTAGCTTTGATTAGGACACATATTCGACGTGGCATTCTTTCTACAACCTTATGCAACGAAACAACATTTATTTACATTAATTTTTGGTCAAGATGACGAGAGAGTTAAACCATTCCGTGAAGTCTTGTCCAGCACATCCAAAAGGCTTTCAGTGCTGCACAATCAGGACTCTGTGGTGCACAGTTCATGTGTGAAAATGATTCCTCATGCTTGCAGGACCACTCTTTCACAATGTGCATCCTGGAATGTACCTGTGCTCAGGAATCAGGAAAGAAAAACTCTATAGATGTGAAAACCTGGTCATTCAGTACATTCAGGTCGTCAGCTGATTTAATTTTATTGCCACATAACGTTGCTGAGTCTAGACCTGACAGATCATAACAGAGGCTTATACAATGGGGACTATGCATGATTGGTGCATCATTTCATGATCTTCCCTTCTTACCCTGATGCACACATCACTCTGGAATAGGGACAAATTGGACTCATCAGACCATGTGACCTTTTTCCATTGCTCCAAAGTTCAATCTTTATGATTATTAGCATACTGAAGCCTTTTTCTGATGGTCTCACTGAAATGTGGTTTTCTTAGTGCCACACCTCCAGGGTCCGGGTTCGATTCCCGGCCAGGCTCGATTCCCGTCTCTGTGTGCATGACGTTTGCATGTTCTCCCCGTGCTTGGTGGGTTTCCTCCGGGTACTCCGGTTTCCTCCCATAGTCGAAAGATATGCAGATTAGGCTAATTGGCATTTCCAAATTGACCATAGTGTGTGTGTGCCCTGCGATGGATTGGCACCCTGTCCAGGGTGTACCCTGCCTCATCCCCTAAGCCTCCTGGGACAGGCTCCAGGTCCCCGCGACCCTGAATACAGGATTAAGCGGTATAGAAGATGAGTGAGTGAGTGAGATAATTCATTAATGAATGGAATGAGTGAAATTGGTGTGACTGGGAGCTCAAGACACTATATGGCAAAAAGTAGGAAGACACCTGACCATCACACTTATTTGTCCTTAGGGAACATCCCTTTACCTGTTATAATAAGCTCCACACTTCTGAGAAGTTTTTCCACTAGTTTTAGTGTGGTCAGGCACTGCTGTTGGGCGAGTAGACCAATAGATCGGGTAGCCTCGAGGTCAGGGTCCTCTACTGGTCGTCTTTCACTTCAAACTTGGAAAACCATGTTTTAATGGAGCTCAAGTTGTGCTCATGGACATTGTCATACTGGAACAGGATTGGACCTCTCAGTTCTAGTGAAGCTAAATGTATTGCTACAGACTACAAAGACAACTCTCAGGCAACAGTTTGGATGTGTTGAGTGCGATGGTGCATATAGTGTATCTAATGTCTTATAATGTACAGTATATTATGTACAGCATAATGTAGTTTATCCTCCTGTAATATTATCCTAGGAATGCTGTACCGCTACTGGTTAGGTATCAGGGTTTGCTTATGTAAAGGAGCACAAATGCTTTAACACGATCTAATAAGATCTTGGACAAAATGTAATGCTGCTCTTACATTTACACAGATTTTGCAGCCAGTAATGCCTCAACAACTGCCTCAGCTCAGACACATCTACTCCAACATCGAGGTAAGGCCTGGAATTCAGAATTAATCTGAATAAGCATTCTCACTGGTGCATTTGTCTAGAACTTACTTAAACTTTTTCCTGAAATGTGTACACTCAGCCAAGAGCCTTGACAGATTCTCACTTCCGGACGACCAAAGCCAATCTGGGTATGTTACTATACGTTTATACTACATAATGTACAGTATGGCACAAAAGTCTTGACCCCTCATTTCTTCTTCTCATTGTGCTTCCAAAGAGTTATACAGTAGATTTTTCTGTAATTTAATATAGTCTTAAGGAATAGGGACTTCTGGCAAGTTTTCACAGCGAATCATCTGCCTCCATCTAACCCTATCCTCTGCATCCTCTTCTCTCACACCAACTAACTTCATGTCCTC
>JAQQZT010000019.1:3562114-3578098 GCA_030068275.1 Clarias platycephalus | reverse complement strand
TTCCATATGTGTTATTTTATAGTTTTGAAATCCGCAGTATTGTTGTAGAATGTAGAAAATAAATCACTAAACAAAAAAAAAAAGAAATTTGCAAGTGACCCCAAACTTTTGAACGGTAGTGTATGTTTAAAAAGAATCTGTAACATGCATAGTGCTGGACTGATTTAAGGTTTCTTCATAATTAGTGATTTGAAATTTGAATAAAGTGATGTTTGTTTTTCAGTCTGATATTCCTCGTCTTTTTTTATTTAGACAAAAAACAGCTTTAGATTAATTTATGTAAATAACAACATACTTGTAGGTTTCATAAGCAACACTATTTATTTATTTACAGTGTCTCAAACAATTTGACATCATTTCGTGTCGCAGGCGGTGCATATATTGAACATTCATGAGGCTTTGTTAAATCAGTTATAAAATCTATATCCGTTTGAATATGTTGTTGGAATTTTTTTTTTTTTTTTGGGAAACCTTATTGCCTCTGCAAATTTGAATGTAAATGCTAACAGGAACTAGGTTAAGAACACATTATGTATAACTATAACTATAACTGTTCCTCCTCAAAAAAAGATTGTTCCGTAAAAAATATAATTATATATATAAATATAACTTTCATTTCTGTTTTTTTTTTCACTACCTTATACACTTTTTTTTTTTCCTTAATAATTTTTTTATAGCTCTTTTTCAAAACTCTAAATGATACCTATGTTCATTTACACTCAATACTTGGTCAGAGCTCCTTTAGCACAAATTACTGCATCAGTGTGGCAAGGAATGGAGGAGATCAACCTGTGGCAGTGCTGAGACATTATTAAAGAAAAGACTGCCTTCATAGCAGCCTTCAACTCGTCTGTATTGTTGGGTCCGGAGTTTCTCATCTTCTTATTGACAATGCACCATAGATATCATGTAATATGAGAGTAATATCACGGTCAGCAAACCTGTTAGTGGTTGTTCTGGCATTGTTGGCAGGTGATAAATCGTCTTGAAAAAGGAAATCAGCATCTCCATAAAGCCTGTGAGCAGATGGAGGGATGAAATGCACTAAAATCTCCTAGTAGATTTGTGTAGTTGCTTCCCGATCTGTTCTGCTTCACTGTTCACAGATATTTATTACTTAATTACTTATTGTAACTGTAAATCTGTAAAATTTAAAACTTACATTCTTTTCTTAGTGCATTTTTTTCTCTGCTCTTATTGCAAAAAAGAAAAATTTCTATCCTATCTTTTTTATTTTTTAAGGTCACAAACAGTCGTTTAGGCATTTGACTGCATATCACACTGACTTTGATTTAAATGGCTACATTGACTTAAGACTCGATAAAACATAGTTGGCCAACCACAGCAGATAACATGGCACCAAAATTTAAACCAAAAAAATCTTGCATACATGCGCTTAATTTTTTTGTAAATTAAGTATTGAGTTGTTTTGAGAAGCTCTGTAGTTTATTAGGACTTTGCTTTTTTTGTTTTGTTTGTTTGTTTGTCTAACTCTGACCATTTCATTTCCAGGTCACAGGGTGAAGGATAATAAAGTGGAGACAAATCAAGGAGACATTTCTTTTTTTCTCATTCAAAACATTCATTTACTCTAAATCACACCCCCCCCCCATGTACTGTATAAACTAATGAGGCAATAAAAGATCCCTTAAACCGATTCCCGTTTTTCCACATGAAAAAAAGGAATGCAGAGAGTTTAATATAGTTGACTAATAGATATTTATTTATATACTATATATAGATGGATATTTTACACAACAAAGCACAATGTGGACAGAATATATATATATATCTATATATACCTATATAACATTACATTTCATTACATATATAGAGCTTCTTTATCATGGTGTAAGTATGAAAAGTCCGTACTGTCGAGCTGCATAGTGATGAGTAGAGGAGTGGAATCGGATTTCCACTTAATCTCTTGGATCCTGCTTCAGAACCATCTCGCACACATTCAGCCATCTGTATACGCCTCGAATAGAGTCTGTAGGTCCTGCTGTTCTCGATTTCACACCGGTTGATGTTTCATGCGCAGGACGATCTCCGGTGCGTCGTACTGCTGTGGTGTCGGGGATATGCATAGACTGGCGTACAGACTGTTTACACGCTGCGTGTGCTTCAGGTCTGTTCTCCGGCACCGTGTGCAAAAGCGGCAAGTGCGCATTTTAAAAGCGGCGCCTTAATGTGCTAACGTTATACATTCATGAATTAAAATACAAAAGGCATAATTTACACACAGACGATGATGACGACGATGATGATGGAGCTCAAACGAAAACAAACGACATTTCAGACAGGATACCACATTAAACTATTCCAAGTACACGATCATGCATTAGCACCTATTGCACGTTTCAGAAACTTTCGATACAGTTCCGTCCATTTGTCAAGTGTGTGCAAAGAGCAGTGCAGAGAAGCAAGCGCAGGACCCGAACGCAGCAGGTCGCGACCTCGGCACGCTCTGGAAGGTTACAGCAGTGAGCCCTGTCTCTGTTGCCCACGTCATCGATATCACAATGTGTGCAATTCAGACTTTAGATGCGTTATATACTGTATATGTTTATATACGTACACAAAAAATACAGCATTCGGTTCCTTAGAGAAGTCCAGAGCTGAGGTGCGGTATTGTTTTCTTTTCTGTCGTTTTCGTGAGGAATAAAACACCTCAGGGACATATTTAAAGGAAAATAATCGACAGCGGGCTAATGTTCCCTCTTTAAAGCTTTTCCTGAAGTGTTTTTCTCCTCTTTTCTAACTAGTACATAAATCAACTATTAATTAAAGAAGGACACTTTTTTCATTTAACAAGTCACTTCCTGTTATCGGTTACGTCATATCCAGCACCTTTGGATCGATCGGAATAAGGTATTCAGCAGCCACTTAACGAGAGAACGAACTGAGCGAGAGGCTGGTCATTGCTGAAGTACGACATCTAAAGATATCAATTGAATATCCTAGCTAATGTTAAGAGTAAAAAAGCTGGAAGTTGCCTTAGTAAAAGGTTCAAACTACAACTGAATTGGGGGGTAAATAAATCGATCCAATCTGGTTTATCTACCCTAATTATGGGACAGAAGAAAAAAAAATATGCACAGCTTCTCTGGACTTCCTAAATCATTTTGACATAGTAATAATAATAATAATAATAATAAATCTTTTGTGTTAAATACATTCAAGAAAGAAATGTACAGCCCGGTTTGGTCAAGAGAGAAAGAGAAAGAGAGAGAGAGAGAGAGAGAGAGAGAGAGACAGCCTGTCCATCCCCTCGTTTTTAAGGGTGGACCTTGAAAGAGAGCAGCTCCTCCGAGTGCATGTTGTTGAGGGAACGAAGCTCCGGGAGCTTCAGCAGCAGCTTGGTGAAGACGGCCGCCTCGTTCGAGTGGTTCTTCATGATCAGGTTCCTCAAAGCTCTGATCAGGTTCTCCTGCAGAGCCTCGACCGAGCTCACGTCCTCGATCCCGGTGCGGTCTGCATACAAAGAGAAACGTTAAAACTTTATCACTGAGGTTTTTTTCTTTTTTTCTTCTAGACCAGTTCTCGTTTAAATTGTAGAATTTTGTACCGGCGGAGACGAGGACGAGCGCGGTGAAGAGGCTAATCTCCTCCGGGCTGAGCTGCAGCGCCATGAGCTTCTCGCTGAAGTCGAACATGGACGAGAGCAGTTCTCCGGCGCCCATGGAACGCAGGGCCTCCACGCTGTAGCTCCGCCCGCACAGGAAGCTCACCGTCCTCTGCTTGACGTCGAACAGCGAGGAGAAGCGCACCATCAGGACCTGTGAGCACGCCATCAGAGCAAAGTTACACACAGTTGGACAATGACATGTGCTGGTGAAGACGGTAAGAGAAGCGTTTTTTTTTTTTTTGTACCTCGAACGTCCCGGCCTTCAGCAGGCTGACCTGGTCGTGCTGCGAGAGCTCGCGGAAGCCGGGAATCTGCCTGGCGAACTCCACCACCTCTCTCACAGCCGGAGTAAAGCTCAATGAGAACTCCTCCCATATCTCATGGCTGGATTTGGACGGGTCCACCATGGGTGAAGTGTTCATGGGACACACCTGGTGCACACGCATGCCATGTTAGATCCAGTTTTATCTACAGTATATACGTTCTTTATGATGCAAACACCACCACGCTTCAGAACCTACTCACCAGGTGCCTTCGGTTGGCTGAGACTCCGGCGAGCTCGTTCAGGTTGGCTCTGCTGTAGTGCCAGTATGAGGCGTTATCAGGCTTCGCGCTGCTGTGGTACCTGATGGTGATTTGCTGCCGGCTGTCACAGGGAGTGCTGTGGATGTTTGTCACGTTGCTGTTGCTCAGTCGTTCCGAGAGGCCCAGTGAAAGAGCGCCACCTGGTGAACATCAAATTCACAAATCTTAACAGGGAAAAACCACATCGTGTTGTTCTCTTCTACGCGACAAAATTACTGTACAGGGCGATTTTATTTACTTACTTTTAACTAGGACCACTATGGATTAATAGATTAGACCAAAAACGAAACGCTGATTTACCACACCTGATTGCGCGAGATGAAATCCATCGGGCCGAGGCGCAGAATCGTCCTCGCCGCTGTCCGAGGAACAGGACGAGCCCAAGCTCATAGCGTCCATGGGCACTGAGGACTCTGAGTCCGGAGAGCACTGAGGTGAGGACGGGGGTGACGGAGAGGAAGAGGACGACGACGGAGAGCAGGAGCTGGAGTCTCGGAGCACCTGGTGCAGCTGAGCTCCGGTCATCACGCTGTTCATGGCGTTCTGCATTTCCAGGAGCATGCGCTGCTTCTCCCGCTTCGGGATGCGTCCAAACCGGACGGCTGCAGGAGGGGATTGGGGCGTCGTTAGATGTAGATCAAATATTTTGATTCGGCGACATATCAATGAAGGTATACTGTTCGTTAAACAATAACTACATAGTAGAACACGTTATTCACATCATTTACTCTTTAGCTCTTGCTCTGGTTATGTTTCAAAGCCCAATTACTCAGGTTTTTCCTTTAATTTGTCTGTATATTTCGCAGAAGCACAGAAGAAAAGAGCTCACCGTCCCGTGACATCCCCACCGCTAGGCACTTCTTGAATCGGCACTGCTGGCAGCGATTTCGGTTTATGCGCATGATGGTGCAGTTCTCCGACTTCATGCACTTCTTATACTGGATGTTCTGCTGAATGCTCCTCCGGAAAAAGCCCTGAAGGTTTCAACAGGCACGTTAATCAACACTATCTGTTTACTGGAGGCTGGAAGATTTATTTCGGGATTCATTTTAAATTAGCAACTTAACAATACAGGTTGAATTTACAGAAAGGGAAAAAACAAAGAACACGTACCTTGCAACCTTCACAGGCATGAACGCCGTAATGGAATCCTGAAGCCACGTCTCCACACACTTTACACAGTAGCACCATGCCGTTCAGCTCTGAAAACACAAAACGCACATAGACGGTGTAAAGACTGACACTGGATATACCTGCTTCAGTTCTGAACAGTGTGTACCAGGAAATAGATAAAGGATGGATGCTGTCTGTGTCTCTTAGGTGTTTGTTAGTCACAGTAAAGGAGGTGTGGCCTTTCTACCTGTCAGTCAACATGAAAGAGGCATGGCTTTTCTACCTGTCAGTCATAATGAAGAAGGTGTGGCATTTCTACTTGTCATTCAGAGTAAAGGGGTGTGGCCTTTCTACTTGTCAGTCACAGTGAAGGAGGTGTGGCATTTCTACTTGTCATTCAGTGTAAAGGGGTGTGGCCTTTCTACCTGTCAGTCATGGTAAAGGTAATCCTTTCTACTAGTCATTTATTTCACTAAGCAGCTTTACACCTGTAAATAATATCCTTGCTGACTTTTTGAAATGTGTATTTTAGACATGAGATTATTTATTTCCTTATCACAAAGCCTGTCATTAAAACGCAATATCCATGTCAAGTCATTTGCTTTCATAATTAGCTTTCCAGCTTTGCAAATTGCAAAAAGTGTTGGAGCAGACTGACAAACAACAGGCCTCCCATTTTGAAACCGTACTCCAGACTTACTCGTGATGCTGCTCTTGGTCGCGCTCTTCTCCGACGCAGGCACACGAGAGCTGGCGGGTTTAGGGACGCTGAGAGGCCGGGCGCTGGGAATTTCCATCTTCAGGCTCTGTGCTGTTGGAGGGGGTGAGGATGAGGACTGTGAGTGGACACTGGAGCCGTCACTCAAGCAAGATTTGGGGCTGGATGCAGAGCCGGAAGAGCAGATGTACGCTATCACACCAGCTGGAAAAAAGAGGAAGAACAGGAGACGTGTGGGAAGAATCTAATTATGCAATAATATAATCGTAGCTGTCTATGGTTAACTAAAAGAAGAGAGGCATCAATGAATTACTCATGTAGAGGAGGCAGGAAGATATCTAAGTAGAGCTCTAGTAATATAGTAAAGATACCCAGTACCCAGGCCTAGTACAATGAAGAAATCTGTACACAACATTATAATACTGCACTATATGAAGTTGCTAGTTCTGCAAGCCTCTGTGGTGCTTTAAGCCTGGGAGTTACAACTGGTTTCAAATTTACACCAAAGGTGTTAAAGATGACACTTTGGCTCTCACTACCCCATCCCAGTTAAGGGAAAGACAAGGTTACGGCATAAGCATCATTAATAGCAATACATTACAAAAGGTCAGCTTTAAACCCCCTTGACCTCCCAGGACCTCTGCAGCAACACATGGGCATTCCTCGCTTCCTAAATTACACACAGCGTCTGAATAATTCATAAAGGTTAGTAATCTGCTTTAAGGGGGAATATGGAGAAACAAAGCGACACCAAACTCGCTTTGGAATTGTTGATTAAACTGGTGTTTAACTTTGTTCGCAGTGACAAATCTATTCGTTTCTTACACCATTTAATCATGAGCTTTAGGATAGAACATCTAATGTATTACATCTAACCTGTATCTATTATTAAACCATCATCATCGACCAATGGTCAGCTGCAATGACCTATGACCTATGACTTCACTCTAACAGCCGTTGCTTTAAGGAGAAGACACATTTTCTGAGCAACCCAACCTCATGCACCCTACACTTGCACAGCTGCTCCACTCACGTCTTTGGACCGAGGAGAAAACTAAAGGAAATCCATCCTCAGGGCTGTGAGGTGACAGCGTCAACCATTAAGCCACTGGCCTCTTTATTTGGAAGACTCGAGCCTTAACAATGTCATGTTATGTTTAATTTTTAGATTCACTTCCTTGTCAATCAACTTTGACAAACTCTACATATCCTTGAGGTGGGGCTTCCTGAACATGGGTAGGAATTATTCAAATATCAAGGCAAATATTATTTTCCTCAGTTTTATCTAATCCACCTCGGGGCACGAGGCGGGGTACACCCTGGACGGGTGCCAATCCATCGCAGGGCACACACACACGCACACACACAAGGTTTATGCTGAATGTTCGATTTTACTTAATTAGGAGTAACATATCACATCACATTATAAAGAACTAAATCATGTCTGTGAATGAACATTGTCAGATGCAGACGGTCATTTGTGCAATAAATATATATTAAAAAAACGTAACAGTACATTTTTATGTCTTGTATTAATTTTATAGATAAATATGGCGGGGTACAACAGTGGTGAATTATATTGTTATATTTAATAATAATAATAATAAAAAAATTTATTCATTACATACAGTATGGCGGCACAATGGCGTATTAGTTAGCACTGTCATATTGCATCTTCAGGATCCGGGTTCGATTCGTGTTTCCTCTAGGTACGCTGGTTTCCTCCCACAGTTCAAAGACATTAGACTAACTGGCGTTCGAAAATTGGCTGTAGTTGGTGAATGACAATCGGGCATCTAGCTGGCAACCCGACCCAAAATACCATAAATTAATTAATAAATACAACAAAAAAAAAAACTCTAACATCTGCATGTTTTTGGACTGTTGGAGAAAACCCACGAAGCAAACTCAATGAACACAGACCCGTGGTGGGAATCAAACCCTCGACCCTGGAGGTGCAAGACCACATTGCCAACCACTATATATATATATATATATATATATATATACACATACACAGATTGAGCCCAAAAACTGTATACACACACCAGGCAAAGAAAAACCTTGTACAAATATTTTAATACTAAATTTCCTTCAATATATTATATATTAAAATATATATGATAACAAGATGATATCATTAATATTATATTCATATAATATACATCATAGTATTTTTCTTTTACTGAAGTGTGTAAATTCTCTCTCTCTAGAGTCTCTATCTATCTATCTATCTATCTATAGTTCTACTGCAACTGACAGGAGCAGGTTACCTAATCCTGCGTGACTGAGGATTCCCACACGTGTCTGGAGCGTATTCGCCAGGGCTGTATCCCAAACGCAATTCGAGAGCCCTAAACTAGGTTGCACGACGCACTGAACACATCCAAAACTGAGCGCCTTTGTATTAAATATCATAGTAACATATCACTAGAAATCACCGTAGGAGACCGTTTCCTCATTTCTATTTCCGACCTGCTATTTAGTCTGTAGTCAGGACATACTCGTCATTTGATACCCGACAGAGTGCGCCTACATAGGGAGCTGCAACTGATTTAAAGTCGAGCCTGAAAGAGAAAAAAAAAAAGCAATCTAGGTCAGAGCACCTGGCTCACATGCTGCTGCGGAGACACTCCGCGCCGAATTATGCAATGAGCTACGTCACGGGAGTTCTCGACCAATCAGAAGGCAGAGAACACCGGCTCGCGTACACAGAGGCACATGGGCAGGCGGGGCGAGCCATGTGAGCCGGAGGGAGAAGAGTACAACAAGCACATAAACACTGTACACACCCCTTACTCACACACAAACGCGGGCAATATTACACAAATACAAGGTACAAAAACATGTACATTATTAACAGGATTGTGGCGTTGTTAAACAGAATTGTAGCATTATAGTGAAGCGCATTACCTGGTTTTGTTGATCCCATTTTGCGTCTTAACGTCCAAAATGAAACCGTTTAACGTTGTTATGGCTAAACCGTGTAGCTAAAATAACGTCCGAAAAACGACTCCTCAGACTGAACAGAGACAGCTCATGTCGTTCATAAGATATCCCGAATCTCCTCAGGAGCCTTCCTATTAGCAAAAAATAAATAAAAATCAATGTTTAATCTAAAATAAAACGCGAGGTATTTCCTACTGTACGCTGACTGTAAGTCCAGCCGAGCTGCGAGTGAACTGCTGCTGCTGCTGCTGCTAGGAACTGAATGTTCTGAGGTTTGTTGCTATGGCCATTTCTCCGCTCCGCCCCCAAGCCGCGCGCGCGCTACAGTCACTTTAACCCAGTGACACAGTTTCCACAGAACAAGGGGCGGGGCTTAGAGCGCTCAGGACAGTGACGTCAGTCATGGCGCGAGGTTGTAGCATTCCTTGAGGAGAGCATTGAACTGAGAGAGAGGCTTATAAATATAAATCATTATATTCAATGTATAAATTAAACTCTAAAATGACCAATAGTTTGTGGGCACCTGGGTGTAACAGTCATTTGAGCAAAGTGCTTGTTGTAACTGTCAAATGCTTGTTGTGTATGTTTTATTTCTAATAAGACATTTAATGTATTAGCAGCAACATCAATACTATTAATAATAATAATAATAATAATAATAATAATAATAATCACTCACTCATCGTCTGTAACTCTTTGTCCTGCATACAGGGTCGCGGGATGCCTTGAGCCTATCCCAGGAAACTTAGAGCCCCGAGGCAGGGAGGTGCCAATCCATCACAGGGCACACACACACACACACACATACACACACACACATATACACACACTCACAGTACGGGCAATTTAGAAACACCAATAAGCCTAATCTACATGTCTTTGGACTGTGGGAGGAAACTGGAGTACCAAGAGGAAACCCACCAAGCACAGGGAGAACATGCAAACTCCATGCATACAGACACAAGGTACAGTAGGAATTGAACCCGGACCTGGACCCTTTAGGTGCGAGACAACAGTGCTAACCACTAAGCCACCCTGCTGCCTCAATATAATTTTGTAAAACAGTCCAACCATCCATCCATCCATCCATCTAGGAACCACTGTAGTCCATCTAGGGACCATAGAGGCCAGTGGTGGTCTTTATTTATTCCCATTTTTACGGACCTCTGGTCAACATTCACATTCACAGACTACGGGCAATTTGGGAACAATAATTATCCTAATCTGCATGTCTTTGGGAGGAAACCAGAGTAACTGGAGGAACACCACCTAGCAGGGGAAGAGCATGTAAACTCCATGCACACAGAGTGGGAATCAAACCTGGACCCTGGGCGACAGCGCTAACCACTAAGCTGTGGTGTAAAGAGTAAAAACATTCATTCCTGAGGAGAGCTGCTTCATGAGGATTAGATCAATTAGATCTGAGAAGTGGGACACTATATAGTCCATGTCTGTTAAAGGTGTGATAACTTATTTTAACAGTAAACCTGGATTATATGTAGAATTATAGAAGCTTTGGCTTCAGCAAAATGTACTGAGTGGCTGAAATAAAGTAATCTTACTAATCGTTTGGAAAACTGACTTCAGGTCTGGAAGACTTTTCTGTGTTTGGATGTGTCTCCAGTTAGTCACTTTATAGACACTCTACAAGCCACCTAAGATCCTGGTGTCACAGCATTGTGAAGAATGGCTCAGAAGGGCTCAGAGCCCAGTTGTTCCCGTTAACATTCAGCAAGCACAGAACATCTGATTCTTGAAAATCCACGGATAACTCGCCACCAATTTGCAAAAAAGACACATCTGTGGCAACTGTACTCACAATCACTCACCAACACCAGCTACATGTTGCAGGAACTTGGCTGGGAGTTGTTGCCACGTGTCCTCCCTTAAAGTCCTGACCTTGCTTCAAGTGATGTCCACATGTTTGGGCCATTAAAGGAGTTCCTGGGAGGCCAGCATTTCAGACGTGAAGCAGGCAATCACATCATGTCTTAATGGTGTCCATTTAGAAGAGCCAGGATGACAAGGTGGTGACTCCAGTAATGTGTTTTTTTAACAGGACCTATTATGCAAAATTTACTTTTAAATAAATTTTAGACATTTATATGTATCTCTAGTGTGTGTGTGTACAAACCAAGAACATGGGAGAAAAACATTAGCTGCTTTTTGTCCTTTTTTCATTTTTGTATTGGACAGGGCTCAAATGAGACAACTAGATTTTTCTCCAATTGCGACCATATATAAGAAGATTCCCCTCCCCTGATATGCTGCTCAGTTCTGCTGTTCTCTGTTGGGGTGTGTAGCAGTTGCTCATTTATGTAAACACTAAAATGGCACATTTAGAAAAGGAGTGAACCAGGGGGAGATTAAGTAAGTAAACAGCCATTAACTGAGGTTTATTTCAGCTGGAGCTCTTAGATCTGTGGTAAAGAAATCGTAATATATACTGTATAGTGCCTTCAAATTAATCTATAATAGTACATCGCCTGACCAAAAACAGAAGTCGCACACTTTAATATTTCATTGGAATGCCTTTTGCTTTTAGCATGAGCATCATTTTGACAAGCTTCTGCAATGTAAAAACATTTATTTCCATCCAGAATCAGGGAGATAAATGTCTCTCCAAGATCTTGAATTGATGATGGGAGAGTCAAAGCACTGTGTAAATTCTTCTCCAGCACATCTCAAATATCCTTAATGGATTGAGGTCTGAACTCTGTGGTGGCCAATCCATGTGTGGAGATGGTGTCTCATGCCCCCTGAACTGCTCTTTCACAATTTGAGCTCAATAAATCCTGGCATCGTCATCTTGGAATATGCCCGTGCCATCAGGAAGGAAAAAAAAAACCATTGATTGAAAAACTGGTCATTCAATAGATAATGTTGCTAACCATAGACCTGACACCAAAAGAAGCAAGTGCAGTAGGCACTAGGCATGATGGGGGCATCACTTAATCTGCCTCTCTCCTTTCCTTGATGCTTCCATTGCTCTGGAACAGGGTAAAGCTGAAATCATAAGGCCACATGACCCTTTCCAATGCTTCAAAGTCTATTTTTATGCTCCCTAGCAAATTGAAGTCTTTTTTTTCCCCCCAATTAGCTTCACTGATAAGTGGTTTTCTTAAGACTACACAGTTGTTTAATCCCTTATGCTTATAAAATGGGACAAATGAAATGAAACAAATAATATATTGTCAAAATAATGTCAAAATTTTTTGTGCCTATATTTCATCACAGAATTATGTATTTCCTGCATGTCAAGTGTTCTAACAAGCAGAAGCAGATTTAGATATGGGTGAAATGGGCGGCCTCCCATGGTGGCATCTTGCCGGTGGGCGTCAATCTCGTATGCACGGCGCATTTTTCGTCTCATTGTGTGGGTCAGTTGATCTTTTTGGCTCCCTGATTCGAGTCTGTGACCAAGGACACATATTTGGTGGCATTTCATAGTTTGATTAGTAAAATCTACAAAATACTGCCAAATACATCACAGATTATTTATAATGTTGTTGGACTTTCGGCTGCTCCCAGCAAGGGGTCGCCACAGCAGACAATCCGATCCGCACACAAGCTTGGCACAGGTATTTTTTGTTTTCTTTTTTTTAACGCCGGATGCCCTTCCTGATGCATCCCTCACATTTTATCCAGGCTTGGGACCGGCACTGCACCCAGTGGCTGGGGGTTTGGGCATTGGCTGGGAATTGAAACCAGACCTTCCGTATGGTAGGCGAGAAACCTACCACAGAGTAACCAGTGCCTTAGTATTATTTATAATACTGTGAGTACTGTATATACAGTACTGTATAGTTTAGCAGCCGTTCTTCTGTTTTGTGTGAACTTGTTAAGAGTAAAATATAACCAGTCTAAACACGAGCTTAATCTGGACTCTTAATTATAATTGGGGTGGGTAATGTCCTTGAATAATTTATTTATTTATTTACTCATTGAATTAAACATTTGGCCAAAAGGTTAAGGGCTACAGTCAGTAACTGTACACTGTTTAAATACTAAAATCACAAAACTATTAATTATATTGTATGTTAAATATATATATTTGTTAATGAAATACATATACGCTGCATGAAAAACTTGCACCCGTGCCCAGTTATTTGTTAATAATATTTCAATGTTTAGATAAAGTGTACTGGGTTTATTATGGGACAATTCAGTGTGACATTGTTATCTCTATATTTACTACACCATTACTGAATGTGACCTCATACATCATTTACCTGAGGTGACCTTTATAGCACATTGCTTTAACACAGAATGGATGTGATGTCAAGATATTTCTATTCATTTGTAGCAGTTGCCCGCACTGATCTCATCATTAAAAATGAACTTGAGAATATTTGAACATTATTACTTTAGCCAGTCTTACCGAAGAATCAGTTATAGGGCATCAGTGGTAGGATTCTCACCTGTAATATGGAAGGCGTGGGTTAGATTCCCAGCCGACGCCTCAAATCAAGGTTATGGTTATTGTCTGTTGAAGTGGGAGCGTTTTGTCAGGAAACGCAGATCAGATGGACAGCCATGTCAACCCCTTAATGGGAGCCATAACACTATACCTACCTACCTAATATTGAGTGGGTCTACCCCCACTGCCACCAAAACAATAATACCCTTTGTGTTCTGACACCTTTGTATTGAAACCTTTTCCTCAATTTGAGCTACAGTAACTTCCTATTGGTTTTTATTGGTACACGGCACAACCTTCGCTCCCCATGTGCATCCACCCAGGCTGCTTGGTCACCCAGAATCCTATTGCCAGGTTACCGGTTTTCCTTTCATGGAGCACTTTTGGTACGTCCTGAAAACTCCAGACCAGGAACATCCCATAAGAGCTGCAGTTTTGGAGTTTCTCTGACCCAGTTGTCTAGCCATTACAATCTGGTCCTTCTCACAGTAGCTATATTTTCAATATCTTGTTGGAGTGGCGACTGGACGTGGGTGTCATATTAGGCAGCAATTAAGTGACCTTTTTTCCTGAAGTTGATGTGTTGGAAGCAGTGAACAATGGGCAAGCATAAGGATTTTGGAGTGACTTTGATTGAGAAGGGTCAAATTATCACGCCTAAGGGACCAGATCAGAGCAACTCCAAAACTGCAGCTCTCGTCTGCAGTAGTCAGGACATAGCAAAGTAATCCAAGGAAGGAAAACCGGTGAACTGGCGAGAGGGTCATGGGTGGCCAAGGTTAACTGAAGCACTGGTGTAGATCAAATTGATGAAAAGATTAATGCTGGTTGTGATAGAAAGGTGTCAGAACACACCGTTCATCACTTTTATGGTGGCAAAAGAAGCAGCCTATCCAATATTAAGCAGGTGGTCATAATGTTATGGCTGATTGTTGTATGAATTTAACATAAAATAAGCCTTGTTTAGTCCAATTATTTGTAGTCTTGTTATTGGTAAGTGCTTAAATTGTTACATTAATGCTGTAGAAAATGGTAAAATTACCCAAATTATCCTCTCGAGTTCGAGTCCCCAGGATCCCACATCTGTGAGTCAAGCGAGGAAGAAAATCAAAGTTGAAACATGATTAAGACACCGATTTCAGTTACTCCTTGGAGTGTAGGAGGAGCAGAAAACGCACACACAGAACACATGCGAAAAGAATACATCACGTACTGTATGGTTCAGCCACAGTGTTTTATTGAACGTTTGTCCATAAAGCAAGTGCACAACAAACCGCACTGTGTCACACACTATATACAAACCTGTGATTTCCCATCTATCCGCTAGCCAGACTTTCATGGTGGCTGCTTTTTGACGGCGTGTTTAAAAAATACGTTACAAACAGAGCGGAGCTTCGTGTTGATCTGGGTGCAAATGGGCATCCTGTTAACATGCACATACCATGACTGAAAAACTGTAGTGTGGTCGCACGTGTGAGTGGGTCGGTGGGTGGGTGTGGGTTCTTATAGTCTGTATTTGTTCCTGATGCCACTTACATACATG
This sequence comes from Clarias platycephalus, assembly GCA_030068275.1. Classification (NCBI taxonomy): domain Eukaryota; kingdom Metazoa; phylum Chordata; class Actinopteri; order Siluriformes; family Clariidae; genus Clarias; species Clarias platycephalus. Next base: position 3,563,142 of record JAQQZT010000019.1, on the reverse strand, counting down.
AGGTTGAGCAACATTAATAATAATAATAATAATAATAATACCAACAACAATAACAACAACAATATTTTCCTCCTAGAATAATTCAAAACATTCAGATAATTGGAAAATAAAAATCCCAGTCTACTCTTGGTATCAAAAAATGAAGCTTTCAAGTCAACGAGGAACAAAAGGACAGTTCTGTTCACCGAAAGCGGCCAGGGCGGTCGGGGAAGCGGAGATTATATACGGTGAGTGTGCTCTGAGAGGACGGGGACAGAGGTAGACAGGTACGGTGGGGTCGGGAAGAGGGAGCGATTTATAGAGGGAGGCTCTGAGGGAGGACTTCTCTTTATGTGGCGTATCTCTTCGTCCACTGTTTGGCTATTCTGTCGTGTTCAGTTCTGTTGGTCAGGTATTGCGTGGCGATGCTCCCGACGAGAGGGTCAGCTGTGGGACGGACAAAGAAAACACACACGTTTATCAAATAGAGAATAAACTGGCCAGAATAAGCTTTACAATGTCTTTGCATTACAGTGACCACAGTGCTGTTGAAATCTCAGTTCAGTTGGTTACTATGGCAATTTTTTTTAATATACAGTAAAACCTCGGATTACGAGTAATGCGGTTTGCGAGTGTTCCGCAAGACGAGCAAAGATTTTTAATAGATTTTGACTTTGGAAAACGAGCGTTGTCTTGGTTTACGAGCAGGAAGTATCATGTATCACGCATGCGCTTCCTGATTTGACGCCGAGCGTCACGTGATCACAACTGAGTCAATGGTTTTTCTCTCTCTTGCGCTGCGGGTAATCATCTCCCCCCTGCTAGGTCTTAGTGCTCGTCTCTTACTGGTATAATCAACATCGGTGTGCGTGTTTTTTTTTTTCTTTCTCTTGAAAGAATTACACGTTACGTGCGCACGCGTAATTTGACACCGTACCGGATCACACTCTCTCTCTCGCCTTTAATGTGTTTCTGTGTGTGTGTGTGTGTGTGTGTGTGTGTGTGTGTGTGTGTGTGTGTGTGTGTGTGTGTGTGTATGTGTGTGTGTG
>JAQQZT010000019.1:3536555-3562014 GCA_030068275.1 Clarias platycephalus | reverse complement strand
TTTATTTTTACTTTATATTTTGTGTTAATTATTTTTATGTATTTATTTTTTGGGGCTGTGGAACGAATAATTTGAATGTCCATTATTTCTTATGGGAAAATTTGCTTTGATTTATGAGTGTTTTGGAATACGAGCCCGCTTCCGGAACGAATTATGCTCGTAATCCGAGGTTCCACTGTATAAAACAGTTTTCTCAGTAACATGACAAGGAATTATTGTGCAATTACTTTGTGGAATTGTTTAACGATTATAAATAAAGATAAAGTACTCTTGTACTCTTTTTTTTTTTTTACAAGTTACCACAAGACTTAGAGGTTTCCAAAGTGTGTGTTATTGTTTTCCCTAAAATAGCCCCTCCCATCATGACATCTGCCATCCCTGAGATTCAATTTAATTCAGTTTAATTCAATTACATTTTATTTAGTGCTTTTAACAATAGTCATTCTCACAAAACAACTTTACAGAATCAAAAAAAATATATATGGAAATGAATTTGGATATACAAACCAGAGATGTACCAATCTATCCGCTAGCCAGACCTTCATGGCGGCTGCTTTTTTTGACAGCATGTTTAAAAAATATGTTACAAACAAATGCATGAGGAAATAAGAATAAATCAAAATGATCAGTTTGTCCCTGATGAGCAAGCCGAGGGCGATGGGAGCATGGATAACCTCCCTAAGATGGCAATAGGAAGAAACCTTGAAAGGAACCGGACTCAACAGGGAATCCATCCTTGTTGGGTGATATCAGAGAGCAGGGATTGATGTGAAGTCATACTGTGTGTTAGGAGGCTGGAAGCTCAGTATGACAGGAGAGGGCGACGGGTCACTGGTCACTGTTGATATGGAGTCCACTTTCGTTACTTGAGGCTCAGGTACAAAACAGACCAGCTGCAATCAGCCGAGTTCAAGACCACCTTCATGGTCAGTGTTCAAATTTCCCCACATGGTATAACACCATTCCAGGCAAGAAGAAAAAAAAAAAAAAAAAAAAAAGAGAAGAAAAAAGTGAAATAATTTGCATAACTCCTCCAGAGATTCTGTTTCTTCCTGTTGGAAGTGTTTCAGTGTTTGTAGCTTTAAATGCAAATGACCTACAGACCCTTTGGAGAAGTGCATCTTTATAGTCAACCAGAATGCAGGAAAGAGGAGTTTCCTAAAAATTCCTAAATTTTTTCCCCGATTTTCTCCATAATTTAGTCGTGTCCAATTCCTCCCCGTCACTAGGGGGCTCCCACATTAAGGCTACTCCTACCATTCAGTTGGGAAGACAATCACGAGTTTCCTCCGGACCATGTGACGCCAGCCCGACCGCATCTTTTCGAACCGCTCGCTCACGTACCGTTAGGGGCGGCGTAACACACTCTGAGGATAGCGCTATCCGTCCTTCCGCTTGCGTGAGCCCCTGATTGGCTGTAGAGCCGTGATTAATGTGGGAGCACAAAGTATCTCTCATCCCTCCCCTCTGAGAGAGCTCGGCCAATCAGCTCTCTCTAGACCTCCGGCTGTGAACCGAAAGAGCGATATCCGGATGATGGGGCGAGCGCTTTACCACTGCGCCACTCGGAGGCCTGAAGATATGCTACTTTTAAATGAAAAATGCACTTATTTCATTAAAAATATATATTGACCTTGAAAAAAATCATTACTTCATCTCAGAATTTAACAGATGGAGCTGACATTTGTTTTTCAAATGCTCATGAGTGTGCAATTAAATTCCATGTGAACGAATTCGCGAGCACATCTAGTAGGAAAAATACGCACTCTTGGGACGCTACCTGACTAATCAAATTAATGGACCAGCACTAATTATTGTTTAAAACAGGAATAAAACACTCCAAGAACTGCTCTTATAAAACTGGTTTGTGAAGTGACTCGTTCGTAACACAATCAACCCTGTTGTTGATTATTTCCCTGTAACCGCAGATCCAAGTCTTTTATATCTTGTAAATCATTGAGATGACGATAGCATAATAAAATACAATACTAATAAATTCCACCTCTCTTAGAGCAACTGTTTATTCCGCCATTTTGAACAGAATTGCCAATTTGCCGAGGTGTTTATCAAGATGGAGGCACACGTTTCAAACGATGGTCATAGAAGACCTCTAGGCTTGTGGGGCCATAAACGAACATGGCAGGTCACACCTTGGTGTGCTCTACGGCATCACTGAGCAGATTTCAGGGTCGAGGCCTCGTACCTGGGTTGCAGTCGGTGAGCAGCGAGCAGATGGACAGCAGCACTTTGGAGATGGTGAGTGCAGGACTCCAGTTGTCCTTCAGGATGTCCAGACAGATCACGCCCTGACTGTTAATGTTGCAGTGATAGATCCGTGTGCGAAACGTCACCTTGGAGAGACGGAGAGATTTCATTAACCTTACTGCAGATAGGCATGGACGAAATTAGCCAGCTGACTGCTAATGCGTTTTTTACCGAACTTTAAATGTGAAGAATCTGATATTTCCCTTCGCCTTCGACAGGTTTATGAGCGAAAGGTCGGATTTGTGCCGGGTCACGTTGTTTCATCAGCTTTCCACACAGGAATGTGCTGATGCGCCGCGCTGTGTGTGTTTTACTGAGGTTCGTTGGGAAGTGTCGTGGAAATTTACGGCGGCATTTCGCACGCTTGGAAACACTGCCAAGTGGTTACTTCTCCATGGAAAGGCAAGGTTATGTCGAACACTCAAATTCTTCATAGTCGATGTAAAAGCGCATACGGGTACATTACCTTGTGCTTTTTTTTGCTTTCAAACCGGAGCTGTTTTGCTTACAGGAACATGGTGTAAATGTAAAACTGGCTTATTCAGCGCAACATTTGCATACATGATGGTGCACACTTGCACGAATATGTGATACTTCTCTCAGCCTCCGAATTCGATCCGACTCTCTACGGTACCTCAGTTACTTGCTGTAAATCGTCCCGCTTGGAAATAGACTTCCAAGGTTTAGAAACCATCTAAAACTTTTACGTGTGACGCTTCAGTTTTTCCAATAAGTGACGTAAAGACCTAAACCAGATTCTTCACAGGTCAACCACGCTCAAGGCATTTAATCAGAATATGATGATCTGCTATAAGAGTCATCAAATGTCATGTCATGTCTTGGATGTGGCCCAAACAAAATATTTGAAAATATCACGTCACTGTTCAGTCACATTTCTTTCCTGAAAACTGAAAAAGACAAAGAGGATCTGATTGGTTTCCCTCACCTTGGGTGGTTTAAACGGATAATCAGGCGTGAAGGCGATGTCGAGGAAAAACACGCCCCCTTCGTACACGGAGCCTGGAGGACCCAAGATAGTGGACCTCCACTCGTAGATGTTGTCTCCTTTAGGACCGGCACTGTGGACAGAAACAGGACACGCCTTCTTAATAGCTTAATAGCTGATCAATAGCCAAACACTCAGGGCAGGGCATGTTTTTTTTTGTTTTTTTTCCCGTCTGAAACACAGCCAAGGCTTCTCTGCACGTCCACTCTAGGAAAATGTAGCACAGGGCAAGAGGAAAGTAATTTGCAGAGGACTAATGTTGATTAATGGAAAAGAAAACGGCTTTACAGCTCCAGTTATTGGTACATTAATGTAAATGTTTTGAGTAAAGGAGATTTAATGTCAGTGTAGGCGCGTACATATTACAACTCTGCCAAGTATTTACAAGCTAATACACAGAATCTTATTTATATATAATTTTCTACTAATGATAGCGTCGCTGCAGGTCAAAATGATTCACTCATTCTCTATACCGCTTATCCCGTGTACAGGGTCGTGGGAAGCCTGGAGCCTATCCCAGAAGACTGAGTACAGGACATTGTGCCAATCCAACACAGGGCACACACACACACACACACATACACTCACACACTCAGTCACACACGACTGGCTATTTGGGAACGCCCTGTCTTTGGACTGTGGGAGGAAACCCACCGAGCACCAAGTGAGGAGAACATGGAAACTCCACGCACACACAAACCTGAGGCAGGAATCCATCAAGACCCTGGAAGCTCAAGGCCACAATGTTAACCAATGCGCCACTGTGCTGCTGGATTCATGATCATGTTTTAAATAAAATGTACAAGTGAGCTTTTAAAAAAATTTTTTACGATTGAGAACAGAGGATGTGAAACCAAATAGATGCAAATCAGATGCAAGAATAGTTGCAAATAGAAGGTGTGCTCCACTGCCTTTAAAAAAAAAAAAGCCCATAGATGATCCACAGGATGCAAAATAAATAAATAACCATGCTAGTTTACTTTCATACAAGTGCGAGCAGTGCTGAATGCTTGATCAGTGCGACGGTGGTTTATATTAGATCAACCAACTGAATATATTGCGGGCGTATACAAACTAAAACAATAGCTGCATGGGTTGGAATAAAAAAGAAAAAATCTAATTGAGATGAGTTACAAACTGAAATGATGTAGCTGATGTTGAAGAAGTGTCAGACGAAGAAGTCAAACAGTACACTGACATTTTCACCTTCTCCCCCCCCCAACAGTGTCTCCAAGCAGGGACGAGAGGTTGGGTAGGGTGAAATAAAAGATAAACAGATCGTTATTTATTACTTTACTTGTTACTGTATGTACTGTACATAAAGCACATTCTACACACATATAGTGATGTAATGGATCGGAGTTTGGGTGGCTATCTACGGTTCAGCACGTATGCAAACAGAGGATTATTTGCAAAATGTAACCATAATAACAGATGAGGAGAAAAAGAAAAAAAAAAAAACGCATACGTGATTCTTGTATTTACTAAAGGAAAAACACTGTACAAACCTACCTGACTCTAACAAAAAAAAAAAAAAAAAAAAAAAGGAATTGCCCCCTAAACCTAATAACTGGTTGTTCCACCACAATATATTAAGAGGGAAAAAAACAAAAAGAGGGCAATTTTTTTTTTTTCATAGCACTGTGTCCGCACACTGACTCCAAAATCTTTATTTTATATATATTTTTTATTACATATGTTTGCATTTGCATGGTATAATGATGCACTTTGACTATAATCTAACAGGGAGCGAGATCTAACCTGAAAAAAGCCTCTCTGGGGGAGGAAAGACATTTTCCAAGTTTGTTTACTGTAACTAAATCTAAAAAAGATTTCATATTGAATTTCATTTTATACTTTTAAAATTGTCAGAATCGCAATAGAAATCGAATCAGCGCCTAGGTATCGAGATAATATCGTGATAAGATTCCCATCCCTACATAATGATGCCAAATAAAACATTCCTAGCGCTTAATGCTGTTATATTTTGGCCCATTCCTAAGAGGAAGACTCAGTGTATTGCACATGCACAAATTACTTACAATTTCCCTGGCTTATACTTACTCACTTTAAACTAATGAATTGTATTTTCTCTCCCTCAAACAACTGTTCTTTCACCTACAGCCTGGGTTGCCAGATCATGCAAACAAACTCCCCCTACACAGTGCAGAATAAAAAACCCTCTCTGATAAAAACCAGGTTGAATAACAAAGTCTGGACAAGAACTCATAGTGTAACCCAATTATTAATGCACATGCACTGTTTCACTAAAATTAACCACATTTTATTAAACAGTTATTTTTCCGATTGTTCAAAGGAAGATGGTGGTACTGGCGGTCCGGTGAAGAATAATGAATGAAAAAACAGCTTGTGTCCACATCTTTGAACAGAATTCAATCAAAAGAGGAGAATCATGCCTCATATAATCATGACTCATTTGCACTTTAATTTAGTAACTTCTGTATTAAACATTTTTAAAAACTTGTATATTAGAGATTTACTGAGTCGGAAATTGTGGGATTTAACAAAGAAATGTGTTTGCATTTGGATTCAGTCTTGAAGATTGATCACAGAATCTGGCTCTGGCACGAAGCTAATTACAGCTTAATTATTAACTAAACCATTAATCAAACCATTGATCCAGTTAGAAGATGAGAATAAATACTCGGAGTAGTAGCGCTGTTTAAAGACTCGACCTGGCTTGTAATTTACTCTGTAAACACAACCTGGTGTAAATCATTAGATAAGGCTGGTCAGGGGTCAAACTTGTTAATTTCTCTCTCGTTTTGTGATTTTATTGGAATTTTCGCTCTCCCATCGAATGTCACCTTGTGATGCTTTAACCCTTATGCATGATGCTTTAACCCTTAATCAGGAAAAGCACCACATTTGGTAACTTACAAGTGCTAGTATCAGAACCTTAGCAAAAAAACACATTCGTAGAAAATAAGTATTTTTGTACATTTTTGTATGTGCCTTTAACTTTGTGTTTAAAAAAGATTATATACGTTTTTAGAAAAGCTATTTCCCCAGACCATATACAGTAACTTCAACCTTGATTTGCAACATAAAAATGACAGCGAAAAAAAAAAGAAAAGAAAAAAAAAATTGATATTAATGAAATACAATTAAAATATTTTTTATTATAAATTCAAATAAAAAGTATATAAATAAATCTAAATAAAAAAAATCTAAATTGACTGAAATATATACATAAATATACATTTTAAATATTAAATAATTTGGACATTAAAATGTGCAATAAGGCTTATAATGCATACAATAATGTATTGTATTCAATAATGTATTGTATTCATATTTGTAATTATTTAATTTAATATTTAAAAGTAAGAAATTTAATATATTTTTTTCAAATGTACATTAAAATACAATTTAAATTAAAAAAAAAATCAGCAAAAAAACAAAAAAAACAAACAGAAATGTAAAATTTTCTCTTCACAAGCTTTAAAATGATAAAATTTAAAAAGAAGAAAAAGAAGAACACAATCACTTAAATTAAAGCTTTAATTATTACCAGAGCTACTTTTATGGAAAATCACTGAACACTTGCTGACCAATCAGATTTAAGAAACGATCAACTCTCTCCTCAATTATTAACAAGTCGAAGAATTTTATATATTTTTTTGCAGGGGACGAAATTTTTTTTGATGAAAATTGAAATTAGCAGTGGCACAGAACCAAATCGAGTCACTTATAGGCATGACACTGCTGGGGAAATATGATAAAAAAAAAAAAAAAAATTTTCAGCCTGTCTGAAACAACTAACGAGAGCACCGAGTTCTGGCAGAGGCTTGGAAATGCATTAGCCTTGAAAGCAGAGCTTGCCATCAATAAAAGTGATCAGAGGTGGTGAATAACACCAAGAGCCCTCACCAAGAGCAACGTAATAGTGCTGCTGTGAGACGCTGAGAATACCGCCTTATAAATCTCACACATAAGGACTTCCTGCCTTTCTTTCTGATATTAAATAAATGACCGAGCCATGTGCATAATGAGATGTGAGGAACATCTGGTAGCTGGTAGTCGTGATTCTCTGGAGCGATCAGGGGGCCAATTACGTGCCAGAAGCAGCAGATGTACCGTCATAAATCCGTGCACACATGACGAGAATGTCTCTGCCTGGCTGTTTTGAGGAAAGAAGACCTAATGGGCATGAGCTAAAGCTGAGTGTGTTGGCTAGCGGCTAAAGCAATTGTTCTGTGTAGCAAACTGCTCCGGGTTTGCAGAAAAAACAAACAAACCAGCAAATTATGCAGAAATTATCCAAATATTTTGTTTGCAGCCATGTGAAATCACATATAAAACAAATATAGCCAAATAGTTTGTACATGTTTTAGCTATTAGCTATGAAAACTAGCATCATGTGTACACCTGAGGTAAAATATGGCAAGTCGTAGTCATTTCTTGATATGTGTTCAGTGTGAGGTTATACAGCTATACTGCACTAGCAAGAGCGTGATACATCAGCTAGTACTCTATGTTGCTAGAGGAAAAAAACATGCTCGGAATTATACTAGCTTTGTCAACCCTAGCCATTCTTTTCCTGACAGAAAACAACTAATTTTAGTATACAACAGTATATTTAGACAGCAATTCTTTTCCTCTTATAAGCTAGAAAGAAACATTATGTTAAACGTTTGTTAGGTAACTAGTTAGCTCAACTCCAATTCCCACCCATTAGCTAGTTTTCTGAGAGAGCTATCAACCAGGAAATGTCAAGGCTAGCATATATTTTCTTTGTGAATGTAAAGCCAGCCACCACATATTTTCCCTCAAGCAAAGAGCTAACTTGCTTCTTCTGCATACAGGATTTTCTTGTTGTGCCACTGAGAAGCTCAGATAATAAAAATTAACCAGAGTGTTCTTGGCTATTACATAAAGCTTGTGGTATAGTGTGGCAGATAGTGGTGGGAACATACATTTATAACAAGGATTTAAGTGGTCTTACTCAATTGTCTCTCTGGTCATGCTGGGATTTGAACTCACAACCTTTCAGCCACCATGACCGGACATTAAACCATTAAGCCAACACTTTCAGACAAGACAAATAGCATTGCGACAAACTGTAGTCCCATCCAGGGTATATTTCCTTCTCACCCCAAGTATTTCCAGGATCAACTTCAAATCTGCTCAAAATTAAACTCATTGGGAAAGAGTTGGAAAGCTTCGACAGCCCAGCGTTCCCACATTCTGCTGCATGTAGTGCTCAATAGAAAACCAGCTAATGGCCAGGAGGTCGTGAGTTCAGGCTCCAGGACTACCAAAAAGCCGCTGCTGTGCCCTCGAGCGAGGCCATTAACCCTCAACTGCTGAGCCCTGTGCTTGTAATTAAGAAATCTTGGGAACACCCAGGGATTATTAAACTCAGGAAGAGCTTTAACTGCATCAATAAGTCTCGACTGAAGCAAGAGAAATGGCATTGTCTGCTAGGATAACTGAGAAAATCTCTTCAAAGCTCATTAAGTGCCTGGCTGGAGATCCATCACACAGGCCTGAAAAGGAGACTGAGAAATGGAGGGAGCCTACAGAGATTCGGCCAAGTGAACCCCGTGTTGTTTGACCTCTCGCTAAATGATAAGTCAATAGTGGAAACCACATGCCAGGATTCATGGTTCCCTAGCAACTGTTTCCCATTCAACTTCTTCCTCTAGTGTAACTGGGGGATTTAACAATAAGTGCAGCTACAGAAGACAAGACCCATTTCGGTTCAAGTATATAAAGGAAAAGCCGACAGCCCTGAGCTCTTAAGGTGGAGGATGATGGCATCTCAATGTAAACATTACAGCACAGCCGTGCTGATATTCGGTATAACTGCAGGATCTCGAGTGTGATATCCAGTTCCACAAACACCATTTCTCATCAACAGATTTTTTATTTGCTTGTTTACTTAACCATTCATTTTACTTCGCCAAAACTACTCAAACCAGATTTGGAGAATTAAAACGGTTAAATGTGAAAGTCACTTCACAGATGAAACATTTTGGAAATCAATTTTAATATGAAATGCACAAACGTCACCATTTATTAGATGTTTTGACAGGAAAAACTACATAATTGGGACATATTCGACTGCCATTTTGTTACAGAGTATCAGCAATTAAATCCTGTGATAAATATTGATGAATTATGAGCTTAATTTCTTTCAATTAGAATTCAATTTGCCGTTCAAGTGCAAGTATGCAAGAGGAAGTGATTTTATAGATGAACACAAAAACTGTGCAATTTACCAATGATGTCACAGAGAAAAAGCACAGCTGAAGAAGAACTTGATGATGCACCAGGATACAAGACTGGAAAGAGACTTTGTCCTAAGTTGAAACACACCATCATGTTTATTGTAATGAAAAACCTTCCATGAAAAACGCCATGGAAACCATACAACAGAAGGCTGGATTCATATAAAAGGTTCCAATGTAATCTCTGTCTTTGGTTTATTCTGCTTCTTTCCGATGGAAAGCGAGCAGCGATGCACAGGCTACAGACCAACATGAGGGTTGTACCGAAAATCACGCAAAAGAGAGCGCAACTTTTTTCCTTTAATTTACTGACATATTGTGGGATGTTCAAATTGCACAGGAAGTCAAGTCTTCCTCTATGCAAAGGTACTACTCAACATCGTCTCCATCACGTGCACCATCGTTGAACCCAACCATCGAATCCTCTTTGAAAAAACTTCAGCTGCGCACTGTTGTACTCCCTTTCGTGTCAGTGCTCAGGAGTGGATGTTCACCAACTGTGTGGTTTGTAAGTGCTGGTTTCGCCTTATTTCAACATCTTCAACCATCTGTGCAAATCGCTCTCGTCAATGGTGTCCTCTTCATAAACATTGTGTAGCCTACTGTGGATGTCGGACCGCCTGCATTCCTTCAACCAAAATAACCCGCATGCTGCTGGTTAAACCATAACAACGTCATGGAGCCCTATAACTGGCTCTACACCACAGTGTCGCAATTCTTACAGCTGAACAAATGAATGCACCACAGCCATTATATTCTCTGGTCATAAAGTAAAATAAAAGCTTTTACAGCTCCTGCTGCAAATTAAAGGTCCCATATTTGACAATTTCATCTTCTTTCTTCAATTTAACACAGGTCCCCAGAGCTCGCTCCGCAGCGTGTGTTAATGCTCCAGCTGAAATACGATGCACTTCTCTTACCTTAACCTTCCTCCATTTCACTCTTCTTCCAAATGAAGTGTTTCAATGTCAATGTAAATGAGCTATTCCTGAGCCCTGCCGCACCAGCAGAGCTAAGCAAGAAGCCAGGGGAGGGTATCTTCCCATATGAGGTCACATTAGGGGGGAAAATGACAAAAAGCAAAGGTAAAAAAATTTCCGCACGTTTTGTTTGTGGAGACCCACCTAAATAGAATGAATTCTGCCCAAAAGATACCCTTTAAATAGGTTTACCGTATACACCTCAGGCACTCATTTAAATATATAACTTTGTTTAAACATATAACTTTGTTTCTATGGTGACAAATAACTCACGGGCATGTATTCTGGACTGTGAATATACAGAAATGCATCTAAGCTTAACAATATACTGTAATATGTGAATAATATAAACCTAACCATAAATTTTAAAATAACAATTTTTAAATGTCTTATTATTTAAGCAAAGAAAGCAAATAACTGTTTAGCTTTCTGTAAGACATTTACTGCACATACAATACAAGTAAGGAGTCTCCAGTGTCTGTGGTTTGTAACATGCAGAGGTAAAAAACAACAACATTGCCTTTGATATTTATTTGCAATTCTTGACTCTGCATTTTTTTCATCTTATTAACTTTTTGTTTTTTCACATATGATCTTTACATATCTGATAACGATCATTGACAGATGTTCAACAACATTGAATGCAACAAACGTACAAAATATGTGTCATTATTTAATAAACTTAAAAAATAATTGTTGGCAAATTGCTGTGTTATATGGCTTTTGGAAAATGACCAACTTCGGGGACATGTGAGGGAGAGGGTTTTGATTCAGTGACTTGTCGTGAATCTTGTGTGCCGCAAATGATTTTTTTAATTTATTTTTTTTAAATGTATACATATTTGCATTAGGAGGTGTTAACACGTTGATGTTCCTCTATAATCCTACAGGTGGCGGTCTCTAAACTATTCACACATTGGCAGGCAGCACAGCGCCGAGCAAATTGTTTATAGAATTTGTTGCCATTTTAAACAAATTTAACATTCATTGATATTGGTGATTTCCACTACTAGCAAGGACTCTAAACCATCTTTTCCTCCGTACCACACCCCACCCATTGTGCTTACCTTTGTACTTACCTCCTTACAATAACATGATTACAATCCAATATCAGTAGGAGGATTCATATTTCTCGGAAGCAGTTTGAAAGATGGGATCATTATCCTTACAAGTAAAACCCCTTGCTGGTGTATAACCAACATAACCTGCTTGGCTTTGTTATATATATCATTTCTCTGGAGCTAGATCCAAACAAAGTCCAGAGCAGTCTTATTGCTCAGCATTGTGGAAAACCTCTCCTATTTATCCTCCATAAACCTCCCCGACCTGCCGTCTGGCAAAAAGTACCCAAGCATCCAAGCCATTACCGACAGACTCTTTATCAGGTACTTCCCTCAGGCAATTTGACTCCTCACCACCTGTCCTAAATGATGAAACAAGGTCTGAAGCCCTCCTCTCCACCTGCACCATCTCTCGGTCAGCAGAAATGTAACATGCAATAAGATTGCAGTCCTCATTTACCTTCCCTGTTTATATTATCCTTTATATACTTATTTTTTTCAGCGCCTGTATCGTCTGGAGGCAAGATAAGACATGTTGTCCTTTTAAGCTAGTTTAGAGTAAAAGTTTCTCCACTGACCAGCTTCTGAGTCTCAAGTTCAAACGAAATTTTTTTTCTCCCTACTTTTGAGTCCAGGCCCCTAATTACCACACAGAAATGAAAACCCATGCACAATGAAACAAGGATAATTCATGCACGGGCTGAGGGCAAGGTCAGACAAACCATCAACATGGAAAGCTAATTAGCTGGAGACATGTGTTGCTGGGAGGCTGAGGCTGCAAAATGCGCAGTAATTGACCGAACCAAAGTCCTTCGCTACAGTTCGTTCCAACATTCTCCTTCCCTCCCTCCCTCCCTCCCTCCCACCTTCCCCATTACCACTTCCCCTCACCACTTCCCCTCTAGGGAATCCCTGTCACCATCATAAAAGCCGTTCCCGACACTTGATTAGCCAAGCCCAAGCATTGGGTAGATATGCCCTTGGAAGTCTGAGGAATGGAGTCAACATTGCAGTGGATTTCACGTACAGGATTTTACCCAGAATCCAGTGGGATTTGACAGTTTCCATTTTAAAAGCCCAAATCATGGCAGGTGATGGATTGAGGAAAGTGTGGGTTTCAATTTAGCCAAGAATTCCATCTTCGCCTGACAGCTGATGTAACTATAATTACATTATTCATGTATACATGATGTATACATGATCGCATGATAAAAATTATTTTAAAAATGTTCCCCAGGGCAGCAGTGTGGTACAGTGGGCAGAAATATTACTTTACAGCTTATAGAATAAGATTCTTCAGATTTCTCGAAAACATGATGGTGGGTGTCTTGAGTATTCTAGATTGTCCCAATGTCACTTAGGGAGTGTAATCCTGTTTGAATAGAGCTGATCACATGCAGCAATCAGCCATAATATAACAACGCAAAACATTGTGTTTCCTTTGTCCCACCTGGGCAGCTCTGGCCCCTCGGGACATGACTCCACAAGACCTCAGGGTGTGTGCTGTGGGTGTGGCACCAAGACATTCCTTTGCATGCTGTGGGTTACGGGGTGGGGTCTCCTGGATCGGACTTGAACCCATGAGTGCTCGATCAGATTGAGATCTGGGAAGTTTGCAAGCTGGGTTGGAAGTTTTAGACTCTCTGCCTGGGAGGTCTCATGCACAGTGGGCTGTGGGGCACTGGGTGTTCTGGTGCCTTTCTATCTTGGCCAGCAGTGCCTTTTTTAGTAAGCAACAATTTTACAAGAAGCGAAAACAAAATGGTCAAGACTCAAAGCACTGGTTTTGCGATTGGACCGGACAATGTGGCCTTTGTTTCACGTGGGTACGGGTGAGCCTTGGGTACCCATGATTCTGTCACATTGCTTTTATTATATAATTGACAATCAATGTTATGGTGTATACAACTAAACTACTGGGGAAAACAAAAATTTTCCATGAGGGAAAACCAGTGTTCAAGACCTTTAATTTGAATTGGTATTGGTCTGCACCTTTTTCCTTTAAGTTGATTAGCAATCTTCAAACAAATATTGGTATTTGGTGTGATGTAATAATTCGGCAAATAGTTTTTGCACCCTTATCCATTTATTAGTTTCAATCCCCTTATAGATGGCACTCGAAACCCGCTGGTATTTCTATCAACACTCAATCAGATTCCATAAAAGGAAGGCCAACAAAGACATCAAGTTCATGGCCACATCATGTAAAAACCATTCTCAGCAAAGATGATGACAGTTAAAAGTGTCGTTAACCTTTATCGTTTTTTGTTCGAGGTCCGTGAAGAGCGTTTTTATCTTAAGTAATCTTTCGGAAGATTCACCAGTTTTTCTCATGCCGTATTCATTCCATTAAGATCTCACATTACAGCAAGCCTGCGGTGATTACAAAAAAAAAAAAAAAAAGGGGGAAGTTAATGAAGCAATCTTTTCTTCCTCTGACCGTGAACAACCCTGCCACCAATTATATCCGCAGTGCGAAGGGAGGAGGGGGGGGAAGACGGCTACTACGAGTCCTTGTCTGCCCTGGATCTTTACATATTATAGCACTCATGTCCGCCACTAATGCCACAGTTGGATGTGAGCAATTAGGGCTGAAATGAGTGCATAAGAGGGAAATATTTGCTCTATCCAAGGCCAAGAACATATCCTATTACTGCCAGTCTTTCAAGGATGCAGACGGTGGAGTAGAATTGGATGCCAGGGACCAGGGGTGGGGAGTGTTTAGGTAATTCTATTTTGCAAAGTAGCATGATAAAACCTCTTTTGGTGCTTTAATTATTCTTGTAATCCGTTTTCCATGCGTATCATCAGCGTGCTGGGGGTGGAGCGAATGCGGGGGTGCTTTAAGGGAAAAAGAAGATCTCTGATTCAGTTAAATGTGCCTGCAGCAGCGAGAACCGTCAGGCAAACACTTGCTCTGGGCTGCTTATGCATAATTGCTTCACCAATGGTTAGTTTAATAACCAGGATTTGCATATGGCGCATAAGCAACTCAACTCTTGAAATATGAAACAACAAAAAACAGCCATGATGAAAAGCAAAAGTGTGGGAATCATCCGTCACATTTTCTGGCGTACAAAGCTTCGCGTGCTTCGTCTTCTTCAGTCCATGCAACATTTGTATGCTGAGAACTGCAGCCGGGATTCATCAGTAGTGCAGTTTATTGTGATTATGACGCAAAATAAATCTGCAAACAATGTGTATCGCTTAACTGTACCGCTGAGGAAGCTTTCGACCCTGAGATTATACAGGGCATGATGAATGATTATGACTCATTTTTGGTTTCACCACAATTTTTTTTTTCTAGAGCAACTCCGCCTTCAATTCTGATCACCTGCTTATATTAACGCACTTGTTATTCTGCATTAATTCGCATTTATATTAATTAATATTTTTTTACAGGAACAACATACACGGGTACTTTATAATATTGAGGTAAAATTATAACAAAAATCTAACATGGGAAAGTCATTACATTTACATTACAAGCTGCAATTTGTGTCTTATTAACTTTAAAGGGGAAAAAAAGGTGGAGGTGATGAAACTGTGTGGAGTTATTATAGCAAAATTATAGTAACCCTATTACAGCATTAATTAACCAAGTAGCTTGTTTCGCAGATCCTCCAAAACATTAAACTAAAAATCATTAAACAGTATGATGCATCCTCCAAACTTCTGAACTTTCATGATTGAAAGTAATGATCAGATAAACATTTTTTGCCAGATTTGTCCTACAAATCACAGGTACACTTTTGACTTGATTTTATTAGGTCAGTGCTAACATTTATTGCCTAATTTGTCTCTACCAGATATTCCTCACAGGTTTTGAAGTACTAACAACTGAATAAACACTTATAAACACTGGAATTCTTGGTACAAGTTTGTTGGTACTAATGTGTTTAAACATCATCTCTCGAACAGAGTCATCATTTTTCGTTCTTGCCAATCTTCGGCTCCACACTCCAGTCCAGCAGGTGGCGGTATTGCGCCATAGAGCTCATGAATTCAAAAGAACAAAATGTGATGATTTATTTCTGTCTTTTTACCGGCTGCTCTCAACATGTGGTCGCCATGGCAGACCATCCAATCCGCACACAACTTGGCACGTTTTACACCGCATGTCCTTATTGACACAACCCTCCTATTTATCTAACAGGGCTTGGGACCGGCACTGCATGCTGTGGCTGGATAGTATGGGGGATGGCAATGTACCGACTATGGGACTCTAACTCGGATCCTCAGATCCCCAAATCAACAACCTAGAACCATAACCGCCTGAGCCATATTTTGCAAGTAGTTTGTGGAGGATGGAAGCAGTTTGTATTTTCTGCCAAAGCCGTGGTACATTTTCAAGGAATTGGTCAAATTCAGACGTGCGTGGATTGATTTGGAATTAAAACCTCAACCAACAAAAGAAAACTGCCTACAGAAAACTGCTTCCTGTCTCTACGAATTTGGTTTATTAAGCACGACGTAATATGCTTTGGTGCTTAATAATAAATGGGCTTTTGAAGAAAGGTTTTTGGATGGCTCTTTCTTTTCTTTTTTTTAACCTCACCTCGTGTGTGTGTGTGTCTGAACAGCGAGCTAATAGATTCCTCTGAAACACTGATCCTGAACGTTTTCTATACCCCTCATATAATTCCCCCCACCACCCCCAACCCCTCCCTGCTGAGACCCCCGTGCACTCTCCTCCCTCTTATGAATATGGATATGCTTCCTGCTGCAGTTAATAGCCAGGATGTGAAAAATGGATTAGATTCATGGCCTCCGGCTGATTCCCGCAGGACTGTGGTGCTAATCAACGACGTGGAGCTTCACGGGGAGGGGGAGGGGGGATGGTTCTTGGTGCTTGGTGGTGGTAGGTGTGCCGTCTCTTTCCAGGGGGACAGCAACGGCGGAGGAAAAAATGGAGACACGCGAAGCATTAATAATCTAAATTCAATTCAATCGGCTAAATTATTGCCTTGTTATGCGTTATATTTCGTCTTGAATGCTAACCGGTTGCAAAGCAGCTTAGCATTGACGACGTAATGGAATGGAATAGAATAAAGAGCTACAGAATCCCCCCCCCCCCCACTCATCTGAAATGCGCCTCTTGTTTCCTCACTGAGATCCTTTTAATGATGGTACAACACGCACACAATCTGTGTCTAGAGTAACATGTCATCACAGCAGCTACATCAGGTGCGAGCACTGCATCGATTTGGAAATGCTCTAATGTAACGAGGAAGCAAGAGAGCTTTTAATATTTAAAAAGAGAAAAACAAAACAAAAATGCACATTTCCAGATTTGTCATCTTCCATCATGTAAACAGTGAGATCTGATGGATCAGCTTCAAGAATGGGCCAGTCTTATATTCCCCTTTGTCTCTCTCTCTCTCTCTATATCAGTGTCTGTCACACTGATCTCTGAAGATAAGGCCTGACAGAGAGACACGCACAGACTACCACAGAGGGAGGGACAGAGACTGTAAGAGTGAGACAACAATACACAGCGAGAGACACAAAGAGAGACTGCAGAACTCGTACTGTAGATCTCACACAGAAAACATTCATATCTTTTCGTTGCTAATTTTCCCGACAGCACCGTTGAGGAGTTTCTTAATAAGGCATTAAATAGGCCACAAAAGGGGGGAAAAAAAAGAAAAAAAGTTCTGAGATCTTATCCTGTTACTATGACGACCAGTTTTCATCATGAAAAGTCCTAAAATCCAACGGTTTTAAATTACACAGCACCGAATTACAGAGATATTTCTATTTAATCAGAGAAAGTGGAACATAGCGGCGGCTCACTCAGCCGCTAAAACTCTGATTAGCAAAAGTCACAAGCCTGGGACTGTGCGAGTTAAAGCTTAAAAAAAAAAAAAAAAAAAGATTCTCTAAATAATATAAACAAAACATTTGCTAAGTAAATGAACTGTAAATGAACTATAATTAGAATTCATATGATTTGAGAGCCAGCGATTTAATAAATTAATTCATGATATGATTAAAGCAATGCGGTTTAAATCACTGTTGCTAGGCAACTAGGAAACCTGGCCAGTCAACCGAATGGTACAGTAGCTACTTGATTAATCTTGCTAGCTAGCATGTAGAAATAATAATGAAAGTGTTTCCTACAGGTAAAGTGAACACACAGCGATGGCGAAAATGAGACAAATTCATAGTTTATATCAACATTTTCCTCAGATGTGGTGTTAGATTTTTTTTTTTTTTAAAAAGCTCCATAGTAAAAATACATTAAACTCCTTTCTAGCGTCAGTTAGCATCACAGATCCTGAGACACTGAGAAATGCTCCCGAAACAAGCCGTTCCAATGCAGACATGTCATAAACACGCGACCCCATGTGTGCGCTAACAAAGGCAGTGCACTCCGTTTATTTCCTCCCCTAATGGGTTTCCGAATGCAGCCATTACTCGCCCCATATAAACCCGAGTGCTGATCAATAGCTGCGTCAGTAGCGGTGCATGTGACCTGTCCGTTAACCGCTCACTCAATCTGAACAACGTGCTAATCTCCTCTCCTCGCTCTCTCTCTCGCTCTCTTTGTCTTTCTCTACGCGTCTCTACCTCTATCCCCCCCGCTGTTGTTAGCCTCTTTGTTTCTCGTTCTCCATCATTTTCTGCGTCTCTTTTTTCATTGCTCTCTCAATTCTCAATTTCTTTGCTCCTTTTGCTAACCTTCTTTACCCGTCTCCCACTCCGTCTCCCAGAGTCTCTCTCAATCTTTGTCTCTCTCTCTCAGTCTAAATTTCTCTGCTCCTTTGTACATCTCTCATTTCCCTCAGTCTCTCTCACCTCTCTCTCTCTCGCTGTCTTTCTCACAGACGCGCTCCGAGTTGTTCTCGGTTTGTCTCTCCTCATTTCTCTTTTAATTGTTTCTTTCTTTCTTTCTTTCTTTCTTTTCTTTGCGCCATGCCAGCTTCTATGGCTATATTCAATTTATTTTTTCTAAGAATTTTAAAACCATATTTGGATTTACTTGCTTAAAAACTTTTTAAAAAGTGTTCTCTTTTAATTGTCTCCATGTCTTTCTCAGTCTCTCTCATTTCTTTGTCTCTGGGGCAGTCTCTCTCTCTTTCTCTCCGAGTGTCACTTAGGTTTTCTCTCTCTGTCTTTTCTCTTTCCATTTCTCTATTTCTTTGTCTGTGTCAAAGTCTCACTGAGTCCCTTATAGTTGGTCTGTCTCTCTCTCTCCCCCCATCTTTTTTCCCCATCTTGTATCTCATTCGTTGTCTCTCCCTTTCTATTTATTCGACTCTTTTGCGGTCTCATTCTATCTCTCCACCTCTTTCACAGTCTCTCTCTCTATTAGTCTCTCACAACTTCTGTGTATATTTCTGCTTCTGTATACCGCCCTCTTTCTCCTTTTTACTCTCTTTCTATGATCTTATTCGCAGAGGTGAACGGCCTCTTTGTGCTTCTCAGTTTCTACTTATATAAAAAAAAAAAAACACACACAATAAAAAAAAGTGATCTCTCTTTCACATGCTTCATCATTACATTGTATACTTTTTCCCCATTTGTCTATCTCTATCTCTCTCCTATGTAGTTTTTCCTTTAATTTCTTAACAAGAGTCTCTAGTTCTTCAGTCCTGATTTGTGGGAAGCTGAAAACACACACAAAAGTGTGTTAACTGATTTCCTAACTCTTTCGTTTGCTTCACTGCCTTGTACCGGCAGTGTGTGTCGAGTGAAGAGTAAAAAGTACCTGCAGTTGGGCGGGGGATCCAAAGTGATCTCGGCTAGCTCCTTCTGAATTCTGCAAGGCAACAAGAAGACACATTAGGGGCTGTGTTCAATCTTATCTCGAAGGCAGTAATACACTTAAAGCGTACAATTCAATTGACGCATAATACGTTCGATGCGTTTAACTAGCGTATAGATTTACACAGCCGACAGAGAAAGGAACCCGCCGGACATCTAAAGGAAACCGAATGAACCGTCAGGATGGATTCAGGCTGGAGAGAGCTTTGATTGTCTGATCTAAAACTAAAACGACTCCCGGGTGACTGAGATATACAGAGATCATCTGCGCTGCATAACCGCGCCGCTTCTTTTAACTTTATCGCCACGATCATATTAAAATCTACACAGACGACAAATCCTTTTAATAAGATTATGTCTTAAAATTAACTGGGAAAATTAACTGGGTCCGGTCAATGCTAAAGCAGCAACATGACATCTTCCTCCGTCTTCTGCTTTTTCCTTCTCCTTCTAGACCTATTATACAAAATTCACTTTTGTGCAAAATAAATAAATAAATCACTTCTTTTTGCCTTTTTTTCTTCCATTTTTGTATAGGCTGGGACTTAAAGAAGATGATTAGATTTGTTGTGACCTCACATAAGAAAGGCCCCGCCCCATGCTTGTTACCTGTTCTCTGGAAGGGGGGCGTGGCTCAGCACCACCTCATTTACATGGACACTGAAACGGCGCATTTGGAACAGGAGTGAAACAGCAGGAGTTACATTATGTTGATATGTATGAGGAGACCTTTAAGGATCCAAGGACAGCGTGATGATGTTCTTTTGGGTTCTCCTGCTAGGGGTGCTGCAAATCTTTTAATCTTTTAATTTGATTTGGCAGAGGTTTTACACCGGATGCCTTTCCTCTTTTGTAATCCACATTTCAGGGAATCAAAAACCCGGAAGGGAGATATTCCTATATTCCTGGGCTAAATCAACGATATGGCCATCTTGAGTAAAGCTGCTTTTACATGCTGCTTCACATTTTACTACATCTTTGATGTACATTGATATCGCATGCATCGCGACAAGGGTTTTAGACGTTAACACACGGCATAGAGAATTAAAATGTGACCCGGCCATCTCGTTTACAAAGGAGTTAGGGCCGTTTCAGGGAAATAATGAATGATAGAGTAGCGTGCCGCAACCCAACACACAAAAGGAGAACATAGACAACATTGTACACGTTTATTTATATTTGTTTTTACTCATTTATGGTTTCACTTGCATTTTAGCAGCGACAATAATGTTACCTTTTTCAGCATATTGATTTTCTCTCACTTGATTTTTTAAAAATGCAAATAGCCAAAGGAAAACACAACTGACTTCATCCAGAAGAATTCACCCTAAGAAAACCAAATAAGAAATGATCCAAGAAGAAATTTTACCACATAGATAACAAGTACATTATTCTATTTATTCAGGCTATGGTTTATTCACCTTTTTTTTTTCTGAGATACATTATTGCACTTGCCATTAATTGTATTATATTTTTATCACATTCTAGTTTAGGGTATGATGATTATTATTATTTTTTTCTCAGCTGTATGATGACTCATAATCGGCGCTCTGTTTACAGAATTGCAATGACAGCTTCATTACCAAGCGAAGTCTCACACCCTGCATTTAACATAATGATTGCACGGCTTCGCAGCCATTAAATCACTGTTCATGACAGCTGAATCCTACTGCGTCCGTTAAAAACAGCTCAGCGGGTTTCGCAAAGAATCAGTGATGAATCACGAGCGTGTGGGGGGGAAAAAAAAAAAAAAAGAAAAAAGAAAAAGATGTGCTCTCAACAAAGCGCACAAAAGAAATGAGGGGACCAAAAAAAAAAAACAAAAAAAAAACCAGCATAAAATGAAGCGAGGTGCGTGCTTACAGATCTATTCGGCTTGTACGGTTGTACTGTATTCTACCTCAAAGAATAACACCGTTATCATTCTAATCGCTGTAATGGCTGAATGTTTAAAAAATGATAAAAATATTTATTTAGTTGTATAACACATGACTGTGGTGGAGTCTGTGCAAGAAGAGTCAAGTACTCTTTAGGTTTCTTTATTTCTTTGTAAAGTAAATTATAAAATAATACACTACAAAGATCAACTTCGGTGTTTTGATTGGTTAAAAAAAAATAGCAAAGTTTAGCTCAAAACTTGTTACTTATTAATTCTTAGCATCAGTCTAATCCACATGTATTTATTCTATTATTATTGATACTTTATTATTTCAATAATTTTTATTTACAGAATTCTACGATATTATTGGTTACAATAATTTGGTCTAATCTATTATTAGTTAGAGACCTAGGGCATAAATAAATTGCGGGAAATAAATAGCGTTTTTAAAGACGATGTTTAAAATCTACAGAAGTAAACGAGTCACTCTCGGTTTTGCGAGATCTCACAATAAAATTTAAGAATTATTTCCTGTGTATTTTCTTTTCTTTCATGTACCTTTAGGGACTTCTTACAAATCCTTCTAAAATAATCCTGAATAAATAATGCCTTTTTAATATGAAAACTTTTCCAAGATGCATATTCAGTCACGTGACGAGGGCTCATTATGATATTTTGGGAAGGAACGCTGCCGACACGGAGCTGAAAAGAAAGAGGAGCAAGCGAACTGGAACAGAGTCTGCAAAGCAGGGACAAAGTGTCACCAATGGCTTTTTAATCAAAGTAGAGTTTGCATAGAAAGGTGGCGAACGCATGGTTTTATGCACTTAGCCGGGTAAGTTTATTTTTGGCAACACCCAGGGGCAGTGACGGCTCAGAGAGTTTACGCACCGAGTTACTGATTAGAAGGTCGGCGGTTTGAGCTCCAGCTTCACCAGGTTGCCACTGTTGGGCCCTTAACCATGTCTGCTCCGGGGCCGATGTATCATGGCTGACCCTGCGCTCTGACCCTAGCCATGCTATGATAAGCTAAGAAAGAATTTCACTGTGCAGTAATTTATATCTGACAAATAAAGGCTTAACTTCACACCTCTGGTTCAATGTTTAACTTTTGAGACGTGCAAAGGAAATTAACCACAGTGTACAGGACAAGACAGAACTCACACGCACAAAAAAGACAGACAGACAGGCAGACAGGCAGACAGATCGACCATCAGACTGACAGACAGCGAAATAGATAGATCAATAGACAGACAGACACTGACAGACACATAAACGACAGACAGACAGACACATAGACAAATAGATAGATGGATATAGACAGACAGACAGACAAACAAATAGATAGACTTGACACAGAGATGTAGATAGATAGATAGATAGATAGATAGATAGATAGATAGATAGATAGATAGATAGACAGACAGACAGACCGACCGACCAACAGCCTGACAGACAAATAGATCGATAGCCAGACAGACAGGCACATAGACAGACACACAGACAGACGGACGGACAGACAGAGATACTTTTCTTTTCCTCTTTAATAAACCAGTATCCAGTTTAACAAGCAGAACCTGATGCCAATAGCATGGATGCAAATTCCTCTTGTACCATCGGGCTCATTGCTTCCTGGTAGTGAGTCATTTGCTAGAAATACCCTTAAAGAATCTACACCACGCAAGAAGAAAGCTACTGAAGAATACCTCTTTCAGACAGTTGACCTTGCTGTGACATTGACTGTGTTAGAATCAATTCCAAACTCGATCCAGTTCATGTTTTGGTTTTAGAGAGATACTCAGATAAATCCTACCATCTGTTCTTGAGAGCCCGCAGAAGGCAAAAAAAAAAAAAAGGGCCTTTTACCCTCAGGGTCGTCTGACACACAAACAGTTGCAGGGTATATTTTACAGTCCATTATTTATGAAGCTTCTTATATATGAAATAGATTTCTGAAACATTTTTAAATGATCATTTTAAGTGCCAACAACATGTTGTTAATCAAAGTGCAGCGTCTCCCCACACAGAGAGTGTCTATGGACGGGCCACCCGAGTATATACTGACGACCACCTCAGAATATTTTAAGAATCTGCCCGGGAGAACGATGCCATCCTCAATCGATGATTTAAGTTAAGCTTATGTCAAGAAATTCAACGAGAAAGTCTTTATGGCCGTCATTTAAATGCCTTGAAAGTGCCTTGAGATTATACATTAAGAAACCACCACAGTGTACTACGTATAAAAGTTGCACTCACCTCTTGGCGCTGGTGGACAGTTTGGCCGTCGTTTTGCTGGAGATCTTCGTCTCTTTCTTCTTAGGCTGGGCCGTCTCGCGCTCCTGCTCCGGAGGAGCCGTCTCTCTCTGCTCGAGGTCCGAGCTCCCGCCGCTCGTGCTGGGGCTGTCGTCTGCTCTCTGCACCTCGCCGGACATCCTGGCCCTGAAACAGAGCGACGCTTTATATACACATACATACTGTATATATTGTGTATATATGTATAAGCTGTGGCTCTGGGAAGCATTAAGTTTGCGATAAATTATCTAGGTTTTTCTGAGCACGAAGAACATGTTGAGCATTTGATCTGTTGATAGTTGTAATAAGTAACGTCCATGACGCGGGATAGTATAGGAATGGGAATCACTAGAGAGCATCCGATACGATATTATCATGGTACAGAGGTACCTGCATAGCAAATCATGATTTTACAAATATTCAATTTATTATTTTTTTTTAGATTTTCTTATTATTCTAAACAAACTTGGCAAATAATTCACTCCTACCAAACAGAATGCCATATCTTTACCCTTTTAGATTACACATCCTGTGTAATTTATACATTTTATATACAGTGGAACCTTGGATTATGAGCGTAATTCGTTCCGGAAGCGGGCTCGTATTCCAAAATACTCCAAAACCAAATTTAATTTTCCCATAAGAAATAATGGAAACTCAAATTATTCGTTCCACAGCCCAAAAAAATAAATACATAAAAATAATTAACACAAAATATAAAGTAAAAATTATAAATAAAAAAAACCCTGCATTTTACCTTTAAAAAAAAGTAAAAATAAATCCAGACAGATAAGTGTTTCCGTTTGTGTGCGCAGGTGCTGTGTATGTGTGTGTGTGTGTGTGTGTGTGTGTGTGAATATAAAGTAAGCTCCCCTCTCCCCCTTCTCGTCTTACACAGTTTACCCTTCCTCCACTCTTTTCACACACATACGTACGTGCACAACAGAAACGCTGTTTTATCGGAAAAACAATCTAACCTGCACTTTACATTTGAAAAGAATCACGACAGACCAGTGTTTCTGTATAGAGCAGAGAGTGTGTGTGTGTGTGTGTGTGTGTGTGTGTGTAAGGCGAAAGTAGGAGGGGTCTGTGTGCGTGTGTGTGGCACAGTGTCCAATGACTCGCGCGCACACAGACACAAAGAGCAGGCTGATACATAGAGAGAAAATGGATCTTTAACCTCTCTAATGAGACTTGCTTTTGCTTTACACGCGCGCTGTACACATACGCATACAGACACAAAATAAAATATGTTTTACACACACACGTGGTCACAGTGCTATCATAGTAAACAGTACACGCGTGCACGGATGTTGATTATACCAGTAAGAGATGTGCACTAAGACCCAGCAGGGGAGACGATTACCCACAATACCGCAGCGCAAGAGAGAGGAAAAAAAAACATTGGCTCAGTTGTGATCACGTGACGCTCTGCGTCAAAACAAGAAGCGCATGCGTGATTACATGATACTCGGTACTCGTAAACCAAGACTTGTTCGTTTTCCAAGTCAACAATTAAAAAAAGAAATCTTTGCTCGTCATGCGGAACACTCGCAAACCGCGTTACTCGCAATCCGAGGTTTCACTGTATTTCTATTTTAATTATATTTTATTGTAATTTTGTAGATTTGTACATTTACTTCAAATCATCCTATTCACTGTGTATGGTTGTGTTACTCTTTTCCCTCACCAGGCTCACATTTCTTGTGTTTCGAAGTTGATCTTGTCATGATGCAGCCAAACCACAAAGATAGATCAATTCAGATAGGGTTATTGTTGCGTGACTCAGATTTTGTTTGTTCTTTTTTACATATTTTCTCTCAGCCACATTATCTACAGTATACAGTCCCGATCAAAAGTTTAAGACCACTTGAAAAATGGCAAAAAAAAATCATATTTTGCATGGTTGGATCTTAACAAGGTTCCAAGTAGAGCTTCAACATGCAACA
>JAQQZT010000019.1:3508414-3521658 GCA_030068275.1 Clarias platycephalus | reverse complement strand
CCGTCACTAAAACAAATTCCTTGTACGTGCAAGCGTACTTGGCAATAAAACTCTTTCTGATTCTGATTCTGATTCTAAAAAGTTTCAGCCTCGTCCTTAAAAGAATGTCAATAATCTACTGTGTAGTAACTAGCTGAAGTATATTTGTATAGGCTAGTTCCTGTGTTAGCAATGTATAGTATGCTAGCTAGGTGACTAGTATGAGTAAACATCCATTTTCTCGATTATTTGATTATTTATTTATTTATTTATTTATTTAAATATCGTATATTTATTTATTCATTTATTAATTACCCATGTTAGTTTTTATTGTATATAGTATTTAGTTAGTTATATACAACAGGCTAAGTAACTAGCATGCTAATTGTTATTGTCTAGCTAGCTGGCTAAACATAATACCCATTAAGACACAATGTTAATAACAGTTTGAAACAAGATCTGTTTTGTCTTTCGAGATTTACACGCTTGGGCTTTGTTATGTGAGAGAGAAACAACTTATTCTCTGTGGAATTGCAAATGCTAGGCTAACTAGTGAGCCTCACAGGAGCTCAAGTGAACGCAGAAAAGTGTGCAGATTTAAAAATCTGGTTTTACACTAATGTTACATTTTCTAGTGACAGTGCCAGAAGCATGAAGATGAGCCTTGTTGGTTGCTTTAATGCGTGTCTATGATGCTTATTCACAACTCGGAGACATCTTAGACAGGCGTTAGGAAACATGCTGCAGATAAAACTGCTGTTTATGGACCTGCATTTCTTCCACAGCCTTTGCAGACTCTGCAAATTAGCATCGATGGTTTGTTTATTTAGGACCAGTTCCAAGGGCTTTAAATGATAGGGGTCGTGACTGAGTAAACCACCCTGGCCCAAGCTTTTATGGCTTGTATTAGAACAGGAAACTCTTATCAGCCGTAATTATGTGTTTACAGAGACACCGATGACATTCAGAAGAGATTAGCTCATGATAGCATGCAAATATACACGAGGCAATGTATAGTCTATAGCTTATCACTGAACAGCTAGAAACAGTCTAGAAATGTGTCGATTTAAATGGAAGTGTTTTAAATGTAGTTCTAGGACATTTCACCTGGTGTGGTACTATATGTAATTTCAGTTATTTTGCTGTATGTACTTTAAAATGCTGTTGAATATGAGCAAATTAAACTAATATACTGTATCCTATTACGAGATTATTACTAACAAATATACTATACAGTACTGTGCATTTTAAATCATGAGCCACCCCTCATCGCTTCATATTTTGCTTGACCATTGATGCTAATTTGGCGAGTCTGCAAAGGCAGTTTTCTTAAAGTCTGTCTAATGTTTTTCTGTGTTTGAATAGCCATCATAAAAATATATTAAAGCAACCAAAACGGCTTGTCTTCATGCTTTGTATATCTATGTGTATACTGTATATCTTTATCTATAGTATATCTATATGTATCTTTTTTGTATACTTCTTAGCTCGTTTTGTTAATTTATGTTGTTAATGTTTGTTGTTGATCCTGAAGGTTTAGTGTACTAAACCATATATGGTTGTATTTTTTAACGTAGTCTTGAGAAAAAGTTCTAATAAGATTAGAAATAATCTTATGTGTGCATTTTAGAGGCTGGTAACTCTAAATGAACTTCTCCTCTGCAGCAGAGTTAAGTTTTGGTCTTGCTTTCCTGGGATGGTCTTCATGAGTGACAGTTTCATCATGGTGCTTGATGGGTTTTGCAAATGCACTTGACACAATACTGTTCCTGCAAGAACTGTTCCACAACAGATGACATTTGTAGTCTTAAAATAACCGACTTTTGTTGTTGCTTTTACTTAATTGCCTAATGCCATATGTGTTATTTTATAGTTTTGAAATCTCTGGTATTGTTCTAGAACTTGTTTTCAAACTTTCGATTGACACTATACATGTAAATACAATCATGTGTAAAATACTCTTCTAATTAAATGCTTTTTTTGTGTGTGTGTGTGTGTGTGAAAATATGAAATACCACCCACTACATATATCTACAGTATTGGTATATGTTGTGTACGTATATGTCAAATTAACTGGGAAAAGGGATGGGGCTGTTCTGGTAACATCTGGATGAGGGTAGGTGCTTAGGTGCCTTTGTGTCTTTTTTGGTTTACACAAGACATTTTTGACACAAAAAATATTCATTATTCACAAATACATTCATTCATTCATCTTTTATAACTGCCTGATCCTTTAATTGTCAGGAGGTGAGACCCTCCTTTCATTCATTCATTCATTCATTCATTCATTCATTCATTCATTCATTCATGTGGTTGTCTGCACTTTCATTCACTACTTATTATTCCATGCCATTGGTTATCACTGCAAGAAGAAGCTATGTTGACCCCAAACGTCTTGCAACCTACAGGCATACACACACTTATACACACAGTCATACACTCAGGGAAAATTGGAACTGTCAATAAAGCTACAATGCATGTTTTTTAGACTGTAGAGGGTAACTGGAGACCCTGGAAGAGACATGTGAACTCCACACACACACACAGACCGGAGGCAAGATTTAAACCCCCAACCCTAGATGAAGCTGCCACTCAACAGTTCTAACCACTAAGCCACTGTGTCGAGAAGAGAAACGTGAGAAACTTCATTTCCAATCTCGGTGTCTCTGTATGAAGTTCATAACTGATTTAAAATTGTAAGAATTTTACAGTTGCGTTTTACAATGTTCCTGCAGAAAGTCTGCAGTTTGTGTGAAATTTAATGGGCCTACACCTATATCTAAAATATAATATAAGATATTTCCCCTATTTTATTATTATTATTATTATTATTATTATTATTATTATTATTATTATATATATATTTTTAGAAACAATCTGGCCCTAGTGTATCCTTTCCACAGAACACAGGGACCCCTGGTTGAGAAATGAAAAGCTATTGGAATAGGATGTGAACACAAACTGATTTGTCTTGCATTGCAAAGTTCATACAGCAGAGGGTAGTAGTGTACTTGTGGACAGACTTTTCTTCCTCAAATATACAGTACATCCAAATAACTGAACTTATTCAGCACTATTATTGCCCTCTTCTGACAGGCAACAAGAGAGATTTTTTACAACCACGGTGGAGAAGTCTGGCTTTAGTTATTTCCATTACTGTTATTCTAACTATACGGATGATTCCCAGAGTGACCTTTGCTTATTATCTCTATCTAATATTTATGTAAAAAGAGTAATATTGGGTATGTTTACAGAAACCGGCTCTTTTTTGTTCAGTATGTAGAATGAAACTATGGGTTACGGTGCTCAGATTTGGGTTTGCAGGATTGGATTTGTTCATTGCAGCACTGCAGCAGCACGACAAAACAACGTCGGTCATGGTTCAGAGCTGCCATGATGGCGGTCTTGCAGAGAGCAAAGATTTCTGCACATAGTCTCTCTCCCTCTCTCTCCCTCTCTTGCTGTTTCTGATTTCTTTCCTCCCTCCAAGGAAAACATATGAGCAAAAGTAACCCATCATCAGATGTATGCCGCCGTGAAAAATGGATTCAACCACATCAACAACAAAAAGATAAGCCCAATCTCCAATTTTCTTTAAAGACGCTGGGCATTTCTTTTAGAACTGCAGTACAAGATCTCCAAAGCGAAACGAGTTGTTAGTTTTAGTAATGTTTTGCTGGCCCTTTCGCTATCTGCCTTTTTGTATTATGGAGTTCAACATAGCCAGCGGTAATAATCATAACTTTCCTTCGTACTGTATAACACTCAAGGACACTGTGTGATGTAGATGTAACAGCAGGAGCCCAAAGACAAGCACAGCGTGGTGGCTAGATCGCTTGGACACCAGTGATAAATCAGTTTAAATTAAACAGGAGCTCTAACCAAGAAATAAATAGTTACACCAGATTTAGGAGATTTTTAGGAAAAGAAAGAAAATTCAATGAAAACATGTTTATAAACAGTACATGTGGTACGAATACAGTACATGTGGGACAGAAAGGGTGCGCTTTTGGATACCGAATTAGCTGGAAAAACACTAACAAACATTAAAATATTTTTTTTCTTTTCAAATAGGAAAAGAACAGCATCAAAAACTTGCTTTGACCTAATAGGATTATTAAAAGTCAGAAATGTTCAAAATGGTCATATCAGTCTGACTGGAATAAAATGATAGGATAAACACGAAACGTTATTGCTAGTCAACTAGCTAAATTGAAGCTAACCTAGAATATCTTCTTAGGTGTAAAGTTATTTTCTGAGGAGATTAAAAAATTATACGCATAAATACTCGCTGATTAACTGCTGACTGGTTTAATATGAGTTACCCTGACAAGATTGGTAATTCCAAGTCTGTCATGGTTGATCTGGCTAACACTTGCTAGCTGACAGGATTTCTGAAGGGATTTTTATTTGTTTGTTTATTATTATTATTATTATTATTATTATTTATTATATTTTTATTTATTTTTATTTATTTTATTTTATATTTTTATTTATAATAAAATAAACAAAAATATAATAATAATAATATTTTATTTTATTTATATTATTTATTATTATTATTATATATATTATGTTATTCCTAATCACTTATAATTTTTACTTTTATTGCTAGCTGACATAGATAAAATACAATGTTATCACAATACCTACGTGCCAATTCGGTTTATATTGCGATTCTGTTAGTAACATGATTTTAGAAATGTCCCAATTCAATGTTCTTTTTTTTCTTAAAACTTGATTCTATTTTAAAGATTTTTATAAAATTGTATTTTAGGTAAAAGTATTCGTAAATAGTCTACATGTCCACCAGCTAGCTAACTGCTAATAATCAACTGCTAATAATCAATACAGTTAACCTGACAGGATTTGAAAAAAAATTTGAACTCAGAACTTTACAGCTGACAGTGTTTATTTTGCTAACATATGCTAACCTGACAGGATTTCTGTGGTGTTTGTGAGGGTGTTTTTAGGTGACCTAAACATTGTTGAAACGAGCTGCTAGCTGGCTACATTGCACTATAACTTCACAGGATATCTGAAAGAATGTTTCTTTACAGCTAAAAGTTTTTTATTTTGCTAACACATGCTAAACTGACAGGATTTCTGAGCGGATTTTTAAAATGGACATTTATTAATACTTTGTTATCTGTTGACCTGACTAAATAAATCTGATTTCAGGTTGAATATTTTATCTATTCTTAATTTTTTTCTTCTTTAAAACAAAGAAAGAACGCAAGAAAGAAAGACAGAGAATGAAAACGCGGACTTGTGTGAATTCTTTTGAATTAGCCATCATATACAGCTTATCACACACAGAGAGTCCGTGTTTATTAACAGGAATTGGGGCTGTCTGGATAGAAACGTTTTCTGTGAGATAAAGTGGCTGATAACTGGAGCAATGGTGCACTCCGCTCAGACTAAACGGCCCAGAGAGCACAGCAGGGTTTCAAACACACACTTATCTGGCCCAGACTCAGCCTGTGTGCTGTAAATAATTAACACAAGCTCTGGATGGGGCTCTGGTTTTCAGAACATCACAGTATCTGCTTACAACTTCACATCCTCAAAGAGAACAGCATTAAATGGTGTATAACACTGCAGTGGCAGGGCAAGGGTTCAATTCTTTGGTGATGGAAATGTTGTTTAATTCAAATTTGCTGTCAGAATCGCTCTTAGCCTTTAGACGCTTATTGAAACATTGTAAAAAGGATAAAGTAGGCCATGTTGTTTTAAAAGTTTTCTTGCATATTTTAAGGGCTATAATCACACCTTGTACACCTTGCACATTAGTCATGCAAATACTGTAAGTCACATGTATTTAAACAGGCTATAGTCTCTATAAACAGATGTTACCTCACCGGCCTGTCCGGAAGTTAATCAAACAAAAAAACAAACAAACAAAAAAAAAACTGCAGCTTGTCTTGTTATGAAGAAACAACAAATGACTGTGTCCTGAAAAATGCCTGGAAACAGAGAGTTAGAGTTGGATTTCTGACCTCTGTTCATGTATTATATAGAATTATATACTACTATAGAAACCATAATGTATTACAAGTCCATTAATACTGTAAATATGCGATAACTGCAATAAAATAAATTTTAAGTTCAAACTGTAATGAATTGGGCATGACTGTGGCCTTGCAACTTCAGAGAGGATGGGTCGATTCCTTCCTCAGGTCTACAGTATGTGCGTGGAATTTGCATGTGCTTGGTGGGTTTTCTTCAGGTCCTCCAATTTTCTCCCATAGTCCAAAAAACGCAAATTAGTCCAATTGGCATTTCAAAATTGTGTGTGCTTTTGTGCCCTGCGATGGATTGGCATCTCATTAAGGGTGTACCCTGTTTAGTATCCTGATTCCCCGGTGATACTCTCCAGGCCTCCCATGACCCTGTACAGCATAAGCAGAAAGAGTGAGTGAGTGTAATGACTTAAGAAAGAAACTACTTAATAAGTAGGCTATACTTAATAATGTATACTTTACATTACATAGGGACATTTTCTTTTTAAATTGCAGTCTCTGGTATTACTTGGATGAGTAGGGGTATGCACCTCCAGGGTTGGGGAAAATCATGTCTCCGGTCTGTGTGTGTGTGTGTGTGTGTGTGTGTGTGGTGTGTGTCTGTGTGTGTGTGTGTGTGGGGGGTTTGCTCCCACAGTCCAAAGACATGCGGTGTAGGCTGAGTGACATTTCCAAATTGTCCACAGTGAATACTGTGTGTGTGGGTGTGTGCTTGTGCTCTGTGATGGGATGTCACCCTTTTGATCCCTGGGATAGCCTCCAGGCCCCCTGTGTTAAGCCATATAGACAATGGATGGAGGCGGCACGGTGGCTTAGTGGTTAGCACTGTCGCCTTGCACCTCCAGGATCCAGGTTTGTTTCCCGTCCAGGTTTGATTCCCGCCTCTGTGTGCATGAAGTTGCACATGCTTGGTGGGTTTCCTTCGACATGCATATTAGGATAATTGGCATTCCCAAATTGCTTGTATTGTGTGTGTGTGTGTGTTTGAGTGTATGCCCTGCGATGTGTGTACCCTGCTCGTGACCTCTTGGGTTATACTCCACGCCTCCTGACCCTGTATACAGGATAAAGCGGTATAGACGAGGAGTGAGACCATTTATGGATGGATGATTGAAATTATAAAAAAGGAACTACTATCAGAGCTTCGGTTATAAAAATTTAAGTTTAATAAACATATTCTAACCAATGAGAATTGAGAATTCAACCCTGTTATGATGTTATAATTTCTCACCTAAAGCTTTTCTTAATTCTATTGCATTTGTTATAGTTACTGTACCTTATTTCTATTAAATCTCATTTTGTAATCATGGAAAAACACACACACACACCAGTTACCTAAAATTTATATAATGAATGTGAAGCATCTAAACACCAACACACAACTGCAAAACATCAACACATCAACATCAAGTCAAAATTAGATCTACACATTCCGGAGTAAAATTCACAGACATGGCAACACAGACTTTTGTGTATCTTTTATCTGTGTTTCTATGATCTAGACTAATTTCTTTGTATATAGACATGCTGATAAAGCTCATTTAAATTTAAATCGGTAGTAATTGCTAGATTTCGGTGCTTCATTTTTGATACACACTTATATTTAATTTCAGAATGTCATTTCTGTTGAGAGGCAACTTTGAACAGCTTCTGCTTCCCCTGATAATTATTGTTTTTATGCTCGTGCAAATGAGCTAGCTTTTAGCAGGTCTGAACATTATGACTAAAGATATGTTACCAAACCTTTTCCGAAGTAAATAAGTACTTAGCATTTAATATTCAGTTGTGTTTAAATAAAGAGCCTTTTTTTATGAGCCATGTTAAATATTATATCACCTTGAGTTAATGTGGGCTATTGTCAAGGGCCAGTATTAGCATTAATTACCATAATAGGTGCATGGTTTATTATGTAAAATAGCAATAATTGTGTTTTTTTTAGCTAATGAAATCCACTTTATTGCAGATTTTATTAAGAGGTCAACACCTATAATCAGAGTCTAAGTAATTATTCATGTCCAGTGGCCATTTTTATTTACCTAGAACATTATTGCTAGTGGGAATTCACATACAGAATAAATAATAATAATAAAAATAACAACAACAACAACAATAATAATAATAATAATAATAATAATAATAATAATAGAATCACTGCCACAAAAATAAATATATCCATACATACGTCAAGTCAACCCAGGACTTTTATTATCAGAGGAAAACGCATTTGTTTCTCTATATAATTCCTTGTTTCATTAATGCATTTATCCAAGCCAAGCTACCTTGGCCAGGATCATCATTCACGGACATACAGGCTCCTTTAAAACATTTGCACATATTTTACTGCGGCTAACAGTCTCATCACCGCTGGAAATCTTCTGGAAAGATTCACCACAAATCCCGGTTTGACTCGAACACCCCTCATAAATATAAATTACATATACAATAAAGCATGAGTGATATTAAAGCTTGAGCATATGTGAATGCTGCACAGTTTTATATTAATGCTGTTTTTTTTTTTTTTTACATATAAAAAAAAAGATGTCTGACGGTGCCAATAATTTTGGAGCTGACTGAAGTTAGATGTCTGTAGCTCTGCCTGTAGCTTGAATATAATCATAATTGCCTATATGAATGTAAAAGAAGAATAAATACAGAATAAACAAAACTATAGTAATCTCCAAAATTATTGGCACCCTTAAGAATAAAAAATAATAATAATTTAAAAACAAACCCACACAATTCACTTTATAATTAAAGTAAACCTGTTGTTCAAAATTATTGGTTTTCTTTACCAATAATACAGTCACTTCCAGAAATAGACCTAAAACTACAATCAACTACGAAATTATTGGCACCCTTATAAAATGTAAAACTACATTGATGCGCAGAATAAAAATAATGCAAATTATTGGTAATTCTATTTATCATTTCTTTCTTTCTTTCTTTCTTTCTTTCTTTTTTTAATACAGAACAAATGTAATTAAGTTTGGGCAGTAGGTTTGCATGATGGTAAATAGGAGGCTATACAGTATACAGTATACATGTTTCTACTTACCACATTTAACATGTGCACAATTTGACCAATTGTACTGCACTGTACAATTGTAAACTGTACAATTTGACAAAGTTTAATATTTCCCCAACCACAATATACAAATCAATATTCATTAATGCAGATTATGGATTTAAAATGAATAAATAATAATAAAAGAAAAAGCTTTGTGGTCCTGCATAAATAAATTGCTATGCAGACACCAGGCTTTAAACAGAGGCGTGTATATAGAGGTACAAATGAGTATACAGAGTACAAATGAGCATTGACATTCAGCTGTTTGCTTTGCTTTATGCCTTAATGCTGAATTCCATTGCTGTTGGACGTAAGCACAGTCTATTCATTAGGGCTCATCCAATATTTATGTTCATAAGTCAGATCGGAGGTCAGATAACTGACAGACACATTAAAAAGACAAATCCATAACCATGCAAATCAACCAGGCCAACAGGGTCAACGGGAGAAAATAATACAGTCGTGATTCAGAACTTTAGCAAACTGAAGAACTAAGTGGATAAAACTTATCGCACTAAAATACCCAAGACTTGACAAATCATGTATGAAAGAGTACAGACATAATCTGCATTACATTTTTAAAAATCATAGTTATATGATCATATCTATGCATAATGTACTGCAGGTAAACTGAATAAATTGTCCTCACAACAACAGCAACAACAATGGCTGAGTTTTTGGTTTTCTTCTTGGAGATGGATGGATTTTGCATCTGTGTGACTTAACATTTTGCCAAAACCAACATGTTTCTTTGGACTGTTCTCTTTTTAAAGCATGACAAATTGTTGGACTTTATTTTTTTAAATTTATGCGTGGGGGTGCCAATTATTCTGACATGCCTGAACCATGGACTCTGGAGCTATGAGTCACAAACACTACCTGCCAGGGAAATCCTGTTATTGGGGAAAAATAGGGTTTCAAGGTCTTGAAAAGTTCCTACAGTGGGAACAGAAATATAAGTCTTATTTTTTTTTCTTTGCAAAACTGACAAATAACGGATTTGTCAATTGTTTATTTTATACAGTGTATACAGTATTAGACCACCAGGCTACGATGGCTCAGAGCCCACTGCAGTCGTTCCCAGGAATATTCAGCTAGTGAAACCCCTGATCCCTGAAAATGGATGGATAACTTGTCTCCAGCTAGTGGAAGAGACACATCTGTCCATGGGAACTGTACACACAATCATTCACCAACACCACTTGGAGATTACAAAAGCTCACCTGGGAGTTATCGCCACATCCCCCGTACAGTCCTGATCTCACTCCAAGCCATTTACACACATGTTTGGATCATTAAAGGAGTTCCTGGGAGGCCTGCGTTTCAGCGTGCAAGCAGTTCAATCATGGCTCCGGCGTACTGAGAAAGTCTTTCTACCTTGATGGTATCCTAGTGAAACACTGGGATAAGTGCATTAGTGTAGCAGGAGATTATATCGAGAAATAAAGAACATTTTTACTCTCAGAACTGTGTCTGTGTCAATCAAAAGTCCCGGTCTGACCTGAACAGCCCTTGTTATTATATTATTATTTTAAATATGAGGTTCTGATAATCAGCCCATGTCCTTATATCACATACAGTATATTATAGGACTTTAGCTAAAAATGCTGTATGAAGTCTATAAAAAATATACTATATATCTTATAATTAAAAAAGGTAGAGATTTTATATGAATGTAGATGTAATAAAAAAATGTGATTGAGAAGAAATTAGTATTAAATTAAAAAGTAGTGCCTCATTAACTTAAATTGAACCACCAATGACTGATTGGTGTTCTATTCATTTATTACACTTTCACCAAGATTATGAGTTTATCCAGAATTATGAAGTAATATTTTTCAAGTAACCTTACACATTTATTATACATCAAAAAAACTCTCAATTATATACTATACTGTATACGGGGATGCTGGGGGCCTGGAGCCCATCCCAGGAGACATAGGACTTCCTGTACCAGGTGCCAAACCATCACAGGGCACACACACACACACACACACACACACACACATGCTCTTTCACACACACACTATGTGCAATTTGGGAACACCAATTAGCCTAATCTGCATATTTCTGGATTGTGGGATGAAACCGGAGCACCCAGATGAAACCCATGTGGAGAACATGAAAACTCCATGCATACAGACCAGTGGTGAGAATTGAACCAGGATCCTGGAGGTGCGAGGCCACCATG
Source organism: Clarias platycephalus (assembly GCA_030068275.1). Classification (NCBI taxonomy): domain Eukaryota; kingdom Metazoa; phylum Chordata; class Actinopteri; order Siluriformes; family Clariidae; genus Clarias; species Clarias platycephalus. The sequence goes on along the minus strand of JAQQZT010000019.1, from coordinate 3,510,398 downwards.
CTTAGTGGTTAGTGATCTCGCACAATACCAGCCAAGATTATTCTATTCAAAACAAATAATTAGATTACCTTGCACATTTTTTGTAATATTAATCATTATAGTATTGAATGTATGATTATTGAGGTAATTTACAGTCAGAAACTAAACTACATTTTCCTAGCGCTTTAAACACACACACAGTTACTGAGACATAATAAGAATAAACTGGATGAATAGATGCTAGTGGCAATGGGGGAGAGTTCAGGAAGTGAGACAGGAGGTGTGTGATACCAGTTCCGTACATCTGCTGAATTGAACTGGCAGAGACGAGTGCAGTTGACAGCGGCATTATCTCACGCCTCATCTCAAATGTGCAGCAATCTGACTTTGACCTTGCCTTGATCTGAGGAGGATAATCAGATAACGCCGCTATCTGATGAGACGGATAGCAGAGACCTGTCAGTATCCAGGGACAGGTACAATACATTCAATAAACATATGCAATAAATATAGCATATAATTATAAAATGTAATAAAGAATGTGCTGTTTTAAAGCTGGTGAAATAATAAATAAAAGTCTGTAGATCAAAGGAGAGGCAAAGGAGGTCAATATTGAATAAAATAACAATACATGAGCACATCATAATGATATTTTAAAAAAATGTAATCTTATAAAATGTAAAGGTCCCACATTTAGCTATTTCTTTAACAAGTTAACACAGGTCTCAGAGAGCTAGGGGAGGGGCTTTTCTCTTATGAGGTCACAATAGGAGAAAAATCTAAAGCCAATGAAAAAAAGGACAAAAAACAGGGAATGGAGAGGCCTGGAGTCTAAAATGGCAAAAAAGTGAATTTTACATAAAGGGTCCCTTTAAAGAAAGTTAGTTTTAGCTAAAACAACAAAAACAATAATAACAATAATAGAACAACATTAACCTATTGTGTTGTGTAAAATATAGAAGTTAGAATTGATTAAATACATCTAATGATAAAGGAAGCAACAATAATGTTACATAAAATTATTCCAATACTAAATATTAAAATGTAGAAAAATATAACAGATTACACTGACATAAAAATTGTGAAATAATAATAATAATAATAATAATAATAATAATAAATTATCAATTGTGGTACAGAATCATTGATTTTAACAATAGTATTAGCAAATGAAAGGCATGCATTTTGTTTAATCTTAATTCAAATTGAACTAAAATTTGAATTAAGAATGCATTAAATATTATTAATTTTAGTTCATTCATGCCATATTAAAACAATTTGGGATCGAAAAACAAGTGGCATGTGAAAAAGTATTACTAAAAATTGGTGTTTGAAATTCAAGCTAAGATAGTGCAAAAAATTTAAACAAAATAAAAATAAATAAAACGGTATTAAATGAATAATATAAACAGTGGCATGTGAAAGCTACAGTAAGTATGACTGTGAGGGAGAGTGAGTAGAGAAACTTCTCCGCTCATCTGCAATCAGCTATCAGTGGAAAAAAAGCTCTCCTGGTGGCCGAAGCTTCCTGTGCAGATAGTGGCAGGGCGACAGGAGGCTACATTGATTAGCTGTCTCACAGCCCATCTAACTCAGAATCTCAGCTCCGTGCTCTCCAAGTCTGACAGAGATAATGCACATCACGTCGCTGAGGAAAAGATAACTCTGGAGAACGTCTTACATTTTAAACAGAATAAAAACTCTTTTTCAGCATCTTGGCATTTCATTGTTTCGTCCAGAGGAACCCTAGACGATGTCATGCAAGAAACATTGAAGATTTTAATTCAATAACAAATAAATCAACTAAGTACTTTCTGTGAGCAGCAGGCTTATTGACAGGGGGTGTGGCCTTAGTGACTGTTAGTCAAACTGAAGGAGGTGTGGCCTTGGTGTGTTGGTCAAATTGGAGGAAGTGTGGCCTTGGTGTCTGTTATTTGAGTTGAAGGAGGTGTGGCCTTTTTGTATGTTAATCAAATTGAAGGAGGTGTGGCCTTTTTGTATGTTA
>JAQQZT010000019.1:3462726-3486076 GCA_030068275.1 Clarias platycephalus | reverse complement strand
TATAATAACAAGAGCTACATCTTAAACCGTACCGGCCTCAATAAGCATGTTAAATGTTAAGGTCCATGACAGCACAATTAGAAGAAGACTGAACAAGGAAGGGGAAAGGCTCTTCTGTCTAAAAAGAGCTCTCAAAACAACTGGGTAAACCTGCATCAGAACAAACCACAAGAGTTCTGGAATGATGTCCTGACAAATGAAACCAAAGGGGAGCTGTTTGGCTTTAATGCCCAGTGCCATGTTTGGCAAAAACCACACAGCATTTGAGGAGAAACACTTCATACCCACTGTCTGTGGAGGAGTGATGATTTAGGCTTGTTGCAGTCACAGGATCTGTATACCCGAATATTCTAGTGGGAAATGTGGTGCCATCTGTCCGACAGCTAAAACTTGGCTAAATTCAGTCATGCGACAGGACAATAATCTGAAGCATGTCAGTTAATGGCCTAGTTCAAGTTCCGACTTCAACCCAACTGTAATGTTGAGATTGGACCTTAACAGAGCTATGCATAAGTGGATACCCCAAAAACCTCAATGAACTGAAGCAATGTCAAGAAGAATGGACAATGTAAAGAATAATGTACAAAACAATGTGTGAGACCGAAAGTCATACAGGAAACGATTACTTCAAATTATTGCTGCTAAAGGTTTACAAGCTATTGAATTATTGGGGTACTTAGTATTGCTCAAACGATTTATATATATATATATATATATATATATATATATAAATTTCTTTTTTTTTTTTTTAGGTTTTATTTCTGTTAAATAAGTAATGGAACGGTGAAAAACGTTATGTCATTGTTTGTCTCAGTAATTGTCTCAATTTTATTAAAAAATTTTTTTATTTGAATTAAAAGAGGGGGTACTAACTTTCAAACATGACCTGTAAATTTTATCCAGAGCTCATTTTGGTAAAATTAATAAATAAATCATAATCAGATAAATCAATCAATCAGTACCTTCTGGCCAATCAGAATAGAGAACTATTCACAGTGCTAAAATAATAAATAATATAATATAAGCCTTTAGTTCTCGCTCTTATTTCAAGCGTACTTAATTTTTTTACATACTGCAGAGCATCATTGTCCACACACAAACATGTTTTATATTTTCTGATTCTGTTCATACCAACAACATGAATTAAAGGAGAGAGAAATGTGTCTATACTTGCGCCACTTTAAAAGCTTCCATCACTTATCATGAAATCATACAAAGAAGTTGCTTCAGTCCTCTTAAGCAGGCATTAAGAGACTTTCCCGGCGCTATAAGAAATGACACGTACATTACAAGGTATGTAATGAATTCCGTTCCTGAATATATATATATATACTGTGATATATGGGCATTTGTGTTTTACATTTTTTAGTGCATAAATCATTCAAGACAGTTTTGCAGTAAGGTCTAATAATATGTTCTTTTTCATGCTCTCTGCCGAGGGCTAGACAAGTGCTAACGTGTAGTAGCTAATCTACAAAATTTATATTTGTACTTTTGGAAAATCCTCTTACTTACAAAGGAGGCCAATCCATTCCTAGAGCTGAGCAAATAAGGGGTAAGGTACTCGCTTGAAGGCTCAAAAGAGGGTTTTTGTACAGTAAGTGCTGGGATTTGAGCATGAAAATTTAATTGGATAATCACCACTGTGAGAGGCTAGGCTTTAGATTTCGCTCCATGTCATATTTTTTTTAAGGAGCCTCACCAATATTTCGTACAATCTCCTAGAGCTCAGATCTGGATGGTTTTGCTTTTTACACAAGTCATTACACTTTAACCAGCTGAAGTAACCCCAGTTAACCATCCAGAGTTCCTGACTCTTATTTAAAAAAAAAGAAAAATCCTAAGAAAGAAATCTTGATGCCAAACGGTGCACAATGCCAATGCATGCAGGCACTAAAGAAAAAAAAGCTCCACAAAAGGACAAACTGTTCCACATGTTGCTAAGAGAGGCACATAACCCTGGGGTATACTGTATCAATAAAATGGTGGCCGTTTTAAAATCTTCAACCTGTACCAAAGCATTACAGTCAATAAGGTTTCCTTCTAGACAAGGTTCAAATTTCATGTTTTCATGTGTTAGGATTCAGTTGTCTATAAATGCAGTCTATTAAAATAAATAAGCAATTAAAAGTTTCATGGCATTTTAATAATATTAATTGTCAATTTTCAGTAACTTCATTAAACATGTGGACAGTTTGATCTTTGATAGCCTTGTATTTGTATAGAACATAAACAACAATTTTTAATAAATCATTAGTGTAGAATCTTCATTTTCATGCTGCTGGGTTGTAAATGTACAGTATGCGAAAAAACTCTGGTGGATCTGTTATATCAGGCTCTCAGTTCGGATATTTTGCACGATTGCTGCAGATATGTTTATTTTATCTCATTGTGGTGCGTCACATTTAATCCATTTTATTATCGTCACGGTTTCTAAACATATATGAGACCAACTGGTTTAAAACTTCCAGCAGGAAAAATCAACATATATTGTTTCATCTTTAATGGTTCAGTTTTCACTTTACAGAGTAAGCCATGCTCTGTTGCAATGTTGGTTCTGTTTCTTCTGCACATTCTTTTCATGCACGGTAAACTATAGGGTTGATTTGGATGTGTATAGCAACGTCCACCTCGAGGGCTACAGTAGATTACTGGTATATTAATTATTCTCATTCGTCAGAAAAGCATCAGGGTGTGGATGAAACTGTCACTCATTCTGAATCTGGACTACGTTGCCTGCGATACGGATTTATAGAGACAAATCCACCTTTACCGAAGGTGCACCGTGGGTAAAATACATTCTCTTGGGTAAATGTGCATTAAAAAAAATTCTTTTTGACTTAACAGGATTTCAAAAAAGACTTAAAGATTCAAGTTTGTCTGATTCCAGTAATGTTTTTAGGGTTTGTAGGAAAAATTTTAGCCCTCTGCTGAAGGTTACATTATTCTAGGTACTGATAAACAAGCTGCACCTGCTGATCGAAGCAGAACGTGTGAATTACAATTGGCCAAAAGTCACTCGGGTCCATTTCCATCCACCTCCAAACTTTGAAACTTTTTCTCACATAGCTTTTCTGCACCATCTTTCCGATTAGGCCTGTTCATTTGACATGAAAAAATGGACAGAGATGGGAAATAGGGAATAAGATAACACTAAAAGATTTTATGTAGGCGGGCAAGATTCCTCATGACTCTGTTTATGGCACCATATGATTGGGGTTAAGCTGTCAAGGGACCACTGTCCCTGCATTCCTTAGCAATCAATCATTCAATCAATATTACATTGTATCAGCTCCAAAGTACGTCGACCCACTGGGAAAATGCCCGGTATGCCAGATTACCAGTCCAGCTCTACTGCTGGCACATTCCAGAAGTCAAATTAAATCTTAGAGTGGGTTACTTGCAGTGTATGTTACAAGAAAAATGTTTATCTTTTCTTTTCGCTATTGTCATATTGCAGCTACAGAGACCACACATACAGTACAGGTTTTATGTGCATGTCAGTGGATCCCCTAGGCTCTTACCCTAACTCAGCCTACGACAACGTCCCCAGTTGCCCGCCTTGACATTAAAGCTTGATTTGTATCTAAGCACATCTAAAAAGGTCAGTCCTTAAGAAGCCCCTCTTCTCTTCTCAGTTCTGGTTTAGGGCCAAAATCAGTCTTGCTCAATGTGCTCATGAGAGACAGGGGGAAAAAAAAGGAATGTTTCTGCTGCAAACCTCATTTTCTCTATAAGTATCATCTATCCTATACTCTTTTTTATTGTAGTAAATTTATCATTATTGAGCAAATATCTTCTAGAAGACTTCGTAAGCATGCGATTTGCGACACTTTCTTTACTATCGCTAAAGCTAAATTTTGTCTGACAACTTTGCGCTGGTGGATCATGCACTGCGCTAGGATAAACCTACTATAAATCTCGTTTTAAGGTTCGAGGAAAAAGAGCTGGTGAATGTAAAAGAATCCCCTAGAGTGGGTTGTAGAAAGTATGGCTTCATTTCCTGTCGGTCTCAGGCGCTGTCAGATGAACGCAGAATTTTTCACTGCAATGTCTCAATTTTTGGAGGAAATTATGTCGTGTTTATGCAACAAGATTGACACTATACTATGGAGCGGGTAAGAATGTAGTGCCCTCTCTTGATTTACTCTATTGACTCAAATCATCATCGTAATTCTGCAGGAAGTGCACGCTGCATGCTTTCCCAAACTCTGTTTCTCTTTTGCTCTGTTCTTTTCGCTTCTCTTTATTGAATGTAATAAACACAAATACTGGAACTTTGTGTCATCCATCTGCATAAACAGCAATCTGCATTACATTATCCATTTATTAATTATGACACCTTTTATAGTTTGGTACAAAGCATAACAAATGGCTCAGCAACTCGGGGTTTTCTCTCACTGGCTTTAATGGTTCCACAGGAAACGGGATTTATTGGTTTGGCCGCGCACTCCTACTCGCCTATAACCTGAAGGTCGAGGTGAGGGCATTGTTTTTCAGGCTCTGGGAGCATCATTCATATCGTCCATCATTCACGGCCATCCCATTCAGCGCTGAATGGTAATTACAGCCACTGATGTGTGTCTGCCTAATAAACAGCTCGTTGGAAATTTTCAAGGACTAACGCAGGCAGCAGACAGACCCCGTGCTCACCATTACTCATGTGTCAATCTCAAACATTTCCTCCACCTGCTCCTTATTCCTCGCTTTTCAAACTGCAGACGATTTTAGGCGAAAGTGACGTCCAGTCAATACTGTTTTGCAATGCAGCAGTTGCATTCTTTAAAAGAAAAAAAAAAAAAAAAAAAACGCTGAATAAACAGCAGCGTCCAAATGTCAGGGACTATTAATGCTGCAGTTTTCTTTATGAAAAGGTCTTTAAAGCTGAATGCATGGAAATCAAGTTGATTTTATATTTTTCTTAAATTCCTGATACTTGAGAGAGATTGCTATTTAACAAGCGTGACAAATTTAAATGTAAAAACTTTATTAGGTAAAACCTTCTGCAAATCCCTCTATCCTTTAAGACTTTTTCTTCTGTAAGTGTATCTCTGACACTGGAGACTCCTTCCATATTTAGTAAATAAAATTTCACATGGAACTTTGCCATTTTAATGTGACACATCTGTCATACATTTTTACAATGTATAAAAACAAGCACATTAAATTTAAGAAAAATAATCTGCAGCTGTTCAATTGCTCATTAACCGAAATATCTAATTAGCCAATCACACGGCAGCAACTCAATGCATTTAGACATGGTCAGGATGATCCATCCAAGTTTAAAACGAGCATCGGAATGGGGAAGAAAGTTGATTTTAAGTTATTTTTTAAAAATGTTGCATGGTTGTTGGTGCCAGACGGGCTAGTGTGCATATTTCCAAAACTTCTCACTTACTGGGATTTTCACACACAACCATCTCCTGAGGTTTACAAAGTAAGCATCAGTTATCTGGGAAAAAATGACTGGTTGATGCCAGAGGTGAGAAGAAAATGGCAAGACTGATTCCAGCTGATAGAAAGGCAACGATAACTCAAATAACATCTTGTTACGAATGAGGTGCTGTATGCTGAAGAACATATCTGAATGCGCAACATGTCGCACCTTGAAGCAGGTGGGCTACAGGAGCGGAAGACCACACCAGATGCCACTCCAGGCAGGTAAGAACAGGAAATTGAGGCTACAAATTGCATAGGCTCGCTAAAATTGGAAGATTGGAAAAACATAGCCTGATCTGATGAGTATGGATTTTTGCTGCAACATTCAGATGGTAGGGTCAGGATAGGGCATAAACCATATGAAAGCATAATCCATTCTGCCTTGTATCAGTGGTTCAGGCTGCTGCTGGTGCTGTAATGGTGTGGATGAGATTTTCTTGGCACACTCTGGGCCTCTTAGTACATTCCCAATCAGCATGGTTTAAATGCCACAGCCTATCTGAGTATCGTTGCTGATCTCCATCCCTTTATGACCACAAGATAACATGCCATGTCACAAAACCAGAATCATCTCAGACTGGTTTCTTGAACTTAAACAGCCTCCACAGTCATCAGATCTCAATCCATTAGAGCACCTTGTGGCGGAACGGGAGAGTCGCATCATGACAGCCAACAAATCTGCACCAACTGTGTGATGCTGAATGTCAATATGGATAAGAATCTATGAGGAATGTTTCCATCACCTTGTTGAATCTGTACCATTTAAGCATTTTTAAAGAATCTTATTGTTTGTGGACTCAGGCCTTTGGTGTCTATCACAGTTCACTTTAAGGTCAGATTGAATTGGAAATCGGTCCAAGTCTCTTCAACCAACCTCACATAACAATACTGTCACTTTGGAAATAATGGGCCTGTTCATTCCGAGTGGATTGTGTATTTCTGTGTGGGCTTCGAGCAAGAACAGAGAGTGTATAAAAGCCTTTATCTCCGTCCTTGACAGTAGCAGTGCGGATCGGAGCATCCATCTTGGCTTCTGAGGCCGTTTGAGGATTTACTGGACTTTCAGTGACGAGGAGGAGACGCACTCTCTCCAGACCTTCCCTGCCGCGTGATGGCTGTTGGAAGACTGTAAATAAACCAGCGGATGAGCGCTCGGGTGGGGGATACAATGCTGTGGATTTATGTTGGCTAGAATTATTGCCAAGAGAGCCATGATACTGGAACAGCTTCAGGAATGAAAGAACTGATCAGCTTGGTTAGCCTCACATGCTGTGGTTGTTGTGACAAATCCATGATATAATGACTCTCCAGCAGTGGATATTAAACATTTACGCTCACAAGTAGCATCATTCATTTCCACAACAAGGACATCCAAGCAACATTTTTGAATTACATTGTGTTCTTACTTTTATGATAATTAGCTACAGAAAATGATTGACTCGTGATGGTTCTGGATCTGTGGGGTTCTGGCCTCTTTTCAATTCTCTATTCTCTTAACTTCATTTCCTGCATTCCACCGCAATAGTGTTGAAATGGAAGAAGAACTCCCTCGGAATCTCCTGCTTGGTTTCCGGAACAAAAATTTTTAAAAAGTAGCATGCTTGTATAATTTATACAGTAGATTAAATGACGCCTGCAAGATTCTCGATTAAATAAAAATTACGATGATGATTATCACATTATCATCACAGTTCATTGACATGGTTTCTAAGAAGCAATATGTAAGATATACAACACAAACAAGCATGTTTTTTTTTGGGGGGGGGGGGGGGCCCCCCCAGGACCACCCTCTACATCAATTTCTTAGTAGCTACTTTATGTTTACATGGACAATATTTCTTTAGTTGGAATGAAATCATACTGATTCAAGATTCCAGTTTAACTGATTACATGGATACTGATCTGATGCAATACAGTACATTTTAATCAATCAGAGTCTAACCTATTTCTTTTTTGGGTTCCGACCGTTGTGAAGCATTTATTCTGAAATCTAACAAGTTTTTTTTCCCTTTAAAATTAGATTAGTGTAAGATCACATGATGCGAATTTTCCCATGCCTCTATGATCTATGATCTTAAATGCATTTCCTATCATCTGTCTGTCTCTGGGTCTCTTTATGACTTGCATGTTAACGACTGGTTCTTTTGATGTATGGGAAGTACAGGGCACCTTTTCAATAAACAGATCTTCAGACATCATGAGGGTGTGCATGAGTACTCTCTCGCTTCCATGCTCGGCTGATAAGTGTATCGAAGTGCGGCGGACACAACAAGTGATCATTCTTATTCCTTTAATTTCCTCTTAAAACTTAACAATTGGTGCAGTCTTTTTTAAACCTATCAGTTTTATTCTTCCCATCGTTTCCAACGTCTCCTCTTCCGCATTATGATTGGTTACAGGAATCTCATCTACGGTATGATTGGTTAGATGCTTTACTCATTTGATCGCCAATCAGACTTTCTTCCTTAGAAGAAAGAGAGACTCAGCGGATGAAAGAGTAAAGTAAAAATACAGTAGGTAAGAGAGAGAAAGTTGTTTTGTAATAATGGAGTTTACTGATCAGGAATGGAAGCAAAAAAAAGTTCCCGTCCCCTTTGGGAGAAACATGCTCCGAAAGGTTATATTCCAACCACAGTGTTTCCATGACAAATATTTACTTACTAAATACTAATATAATGGCTAATATTTATCTACCAAACAGCTTATCAAAGGTTTACGCCACTCTCCCATTGAGATCCGGACCAGATGGGATCAGCCTTTCTTGACATCAGATTATCACATGATGCCAAAATATACAGTACTGAAGTGAAAAGATGAACCATATTAGCTTGCCATCTGTAAGTTTATTTCTCCTGAAAGAAACTAACATAGACACACTATTATTAGCATGTTGATTCACCAAGGTATGCGTAATGTAAATGTTTGAAGTGTTCATTTTGTTCACGCAGATTTTCAAAATCGCGGGACAAAGGTTGCTGCAGAGTCCTGCAAAAGGAAACGATTTGCTCGGGTAATTCAAGCGCAGTTCTTGGCGGATCTTCACAGTTGAACACACTCTGCTTTGACATTCCCAACAAGTAGGCATCCGGGTGGTATAAATGATTCGTCCTATGCCCCATCAACAAACACACATGTGCATTCAAGATGCACAAGTTTCTGTACTCTATACTGTATCTTGGTGCTTTCTTTACGCTGTCGAGGGGTCGAAACAGCGGACTATCCAATCCACACACAACTTGCCACTGGTTTTTACCCCGGATGCCTTTCCCAATGCAACCCTCCCATTTTATCCGGGCTTGGAAACGGCAGGATCCCCACGAACCCGGATCCCCAGATCCTCAAATCAACAACCTACTGTAGACCCTCAGCCGCCTGATCCACATAATTGCATCTATTGACTTATTTTTTCCAAAAGCACATCCTGAAGTGTATTTATTTCTCTTATACCACAGCAACCTGACAATTTTTATAGCAAAAACTGTACATCATGGTAAATATTACATATTATAAAGAAAAAAATAATAAATCCGAAATCTACTTTATTTTCTGAGCATTTAAAATAATGGTCATAGTAAAATCATAACCTATTCTGGAGTATCATAGTCATAATTCCATTTCCTCATTATGCTATACTATATCACCATTTTAAAGCTTGCAGCTTGCAGGGTTAATGGTGCATAATGACTCAGGAAACTGTTAACTCACACGGTGGTCTGACTAACAGTCAGCGTTATGCTAATGCACGAGTATACAAGAGCTCATAAGCATGCGCCCAGAGAGCCGTGATAAGGTGGGGAGGCGTGCGCCCCTGAGCCCCAGCTCCGAATGTGACAGCATTGTTAATGAGCTACGAGCTAAATACACAGCGAATACATTAATACATTAGCATGGCATAATTCTCATTGCGGATGCTGATCAGCCAGACACATGCCGCTGCAGTGTTCGCGAGAGCAAAGAGCCTGCAGCGACAGCCGTCTTCTTGTACTTCATCATCCAGACGCTGACATTTCAAACTTTGCCTCTGTAACAGATGCTTGAATTTGTGTCTAGTCTTCCTGCAATATGAGTCATTTTAAGAAAATTTTTAAATACTACAGGAATCTTATCTTAAAAAAGGGGGGAAAATGAGTGGAGGGGGAAAGTTAGCTCTGTTATGTGTATCATATCGAGGAGGCACAGGTGAGATAAATGGGCCTTTTTTTAAAATTGCATTGCACATGCTAAGAGGCTGGTAAAGGATGAAAGGATGATTTCTTTCTAGCTCAGACCGTATATTCATGAAATTAAGATTCAGTGACGGTCGGATGGATTTTCCCCAAAGATTCAAGTAGTAAATCCATCCATCCATCCATCCACCATCATTCTTGTGTAGGGTCACTGTGGGGTTGGAGCTTGGCTTATCCCAGGGAACTTGGGACACAAGGCACCATATATGCAGGATGGGGTGCCAATCCATCACAGGGCACAAGCACAGACTACTGTACACATCCAGTCTACAGGCAACGTATTGAAATGGCAGTCATGTGCATGTCTTTTGGACTGTTGGAGGAATTTACAGAAGGAACCCATCAAGCATGGGGAAAACAGACAGACTCCATGCACACAGACCCTGAAGTTGCGATGAAACTAAGACTAAGTGCTGTCCACTAAGCCACCAAGCCGCCTGGTAGAGAATGTGATGTCTCAAATTTATATTTAGTAGGCTTTGGAACTTAAGCGATCATCAAAAAATCACTCCTTCTGAAGATTATCTTATTACAGCTCAGCACTTCAGAAGCCACTCCTGCTCTGATTGGATTCAGTTCCTCCAGAGTGATACTTCACTTCTTTCCTTGAACTTACAATAGGGGTCTTTGTTTGACAAAATGTAGTTAGTTTGTGGACTGAACAAATTTTTATCAAAATTTCGCAGTGGTAAAAGTTTCAAAATAAACTGGTCTTATTACAGCCTGGAAGTGCAGCCAGTCTGGGATGTCTTCATACATTAGTTGGTTACAAGCTAACTTGGCAAGAACATTCTACGCAAAGCACAAGTCTCTTGTCTCTAGTTGTTCACATCCTTGTTCTTGATAGTCAGCTAAAGTTCACTTCTTTCAAATTCAGAAGAACTATTGATGGACTTTTTTTTTTTTTTATGTTTATAAAATAAAGTTTAGATTTTGTTGACTTGGGTGAGGTAACAGCAAGAAAAAAAGGTTGTGATAAATCTACATTAATCACAAATTATACTGTACACCAGCAAACTGGTGACAGAATTATGGGCACCCAAGACTCGCCTATGTCCATTGGGACCAATAGTCAGACCATCCGCCAAAAAATAAAAACATGTTGACTATAAAAGGCACCAGAACACCCAGTGCACCACAGCTGCCATGCATGGGGCCCAGCAGACAAAGAGCCCAAGGTGCTGACCAGCAGCCTCCAAAAAAACACCCCGCATCCGAAAACTAAACGAGCACTCTTGGGATGCATCAGACAAACAAGTCCGATACATGGATGGCCCACCCCGCAACTCACAGTTCCACTGGATCCACTGCCAGACACCACAGCACACCACCAGAGGCTCTGTGGAAAACTGAGGGGACCAGAGCCTCCTCAGTGGTACAAGGGGAACTCGAAATCTAGGTTTGAATGTTAATGTTTTTTAATGTTATGGCTGATGAAGCAATAGAGTGAAGAAATGGAGAAATAGATTGAATTTAGCCACCAAGAAATTTTTCATACCATTTTTTTTATTTCACCTTGTCAGGCTCAGGTCAAAAAGCCCAAACATCATGTCTGAAATAAATGTGATTTTCAAAGAAAATAAATAAATAACAGGTCGATCCTTTTCTTCCCAAGAGGTCGAGCCAAGCCCCGAAAGTGTCATGTTGAATAACAATAATTCACTTTCATTGACTTCACTTTAAAACGGGCCACTGAACATAAGGCTTAGGGGCATTCTTCCATCTCGCTGAAGCTTCACCTCTCACCCGCTCCCGAGAAATGTCATCACAGTCAATGTTTTGGTCCTGCTTCTTTCCGAGCTGATGTTTTTCCTCCTCTATGGAAAATATCGGGAAGGCTGAGTTTAGCCAAAACACTCATCGAGGCTCAACTCCACACCACCTTTGTCATTTTAATTAGCATCCCACTTACTCGGTGACACGTTCGGCCTTGGAATACGGCAGGACGTCTTCGGCAGAGCTCTTTTTCCAAAGTCTTATAAATCAAAAGCTTATTGAGCTGGTTGTGCTGAGATGCTGCCAGAAATCAATAGTGTGCTACAGCTGAGATGGGACTTGGCATTGCCTTGCTGTCCATCACATCAGTTGTGGTTAAAAAAAACAAAAAACGCAATTAACAACTAGACAGGCTTTATTCCTTGGTTTAAGGGTTAGATTTGATTACTGGTGTACTGCTGGATGTCTCACCCTGATCTTTCTACAGCGAATCTGAAGTGTATGTGGGATTACAATAATAATAAACAATGCCATCTACTGACACGGAAAATAAGACCTTGCAGGACAAATTTCCTTTGAATTTCACTAAGGGCAGTTATTGAATACACAAATTAAATATATATAAAGTTTATAAAATTACATTAACATTAACTCAAATTAAAAACAATATCTACATAAACAAAAGAGAGGTTTTTGTCTGTACGTTGTTCAGAACTCGCTCTTTCAGTGATATCTTTTATTTTATGTTTCATATATCTGAGGACTTGAAACCAATTTGAGTATCCTAAAAAAAATTTTTTTATCTTGCATCATGCAAAACCGACTGGGCAGAATTTAATGAAACTTTGGCAGTTCTTTGGTATTTGCCTGAAGTTATACCTGCACTATAAATTTTTATTTTATTATTTTGGGGGATTTTTTCCAGATTTTCTCCCTAATTTAGCCGTGTCCAATTCCTCCCCGTCACTAGGGGGCTCCCACGTTAAGGCTACTACTACCACTCAGTCGGGAGGGCCGAAGACTATCACGTGTTTCCCCCGAACCACGTGACGCCAGCCGACCGCATCTTTTCGAACTGCTCACTCACGCACCATTAGGGGCGGAGTAACACACTCGGAGGACAGCGCTATCCGCTCCTTCCGCTTGCGCGAACTCACAGACGCCCCTGATTGGCTGTAGAGCCGTGATTAATGTGGGAGCACTAAGTACCTCTCATCCCTCCCCTCTGAGAGAGCTCGGCCAATCAGCTCTCTCTAGACCTCCGACTGCGAGAGGTTACAGCATCACCCGGGAACCGAACCGGCGATCTCCGGATGATAGCGCGAGCACTTGACCACTGCGCCACTCGGAGGCTAAACCTGCACTATAAATTAAATCTAAATATAGAGGTCGAGTGCCAGATTAGAAACCGGAAGTTTTGACGGCGACTGCGCATGAGCCAAACTGTAAACGGAATCAACCGCTGAACAGAATTTTATGAAACTTTTATAGTTTTATAGTTAGATATATGGCTGAAGTTTAACCTGCACCATAAGTAAAATCAAAAAGCGATGTAAAGAACAGTTATGTGCAGAATTTAATAAGCTACTTTTAAAATAAATGAATAAACTACTTGCTCAATGTAAACACACACCTGCACCAATAGATATTAATTAGAAAAGCTAAACTGAATATTTCTACTGGGATTAGTTCATATTTTCCCCGCTGAAATAACAGTGCTGAAGTGGTATAAGTGAATTTAACACACTCGAGTCGTTTTAATACAAAACTTCTTCATTTTTATCCGATCTCAACCGTATTAATATAATATTAATTTCTTTGTAATAATAAGAACAGAGAGTTCTGCCATACAGAAAGACAGGCAGACATGTACTGTACATGGGATTCAACCTAAAATAATAATATCATCACTGATTACTGTACATTAAAGCTGATGCGCTTCCAAATTATTCTTGCTAAACTTCTGGTTAAAAACAATTTAACAAAATATGTGTTTGCATAAAAGTTCCGCTGCCTTTAGATTATTACAAGTAGGATTTAAGCAAACTACTATAAAAAAATTTTTTTAGACACCAGTTTATTTTCTCCTATTGCATGACTGCCTCTGTTGTGCCCATTGTTTTTTTTTCTTTCTTTTTTTCCTTTCCTTTTTTTTCCCCTTTGAATAAAATTATGTCCCTTCTTATTATCTCTAGAATGTTGTATAAGACAGAGATTTATGAGGCCACATTTTCAAGTTCTCCAAGCTGATTGTTGAGAACATATTCTGTCGGCAAAAAAAAAAAAAACACAGCCAACTATTTCTGTAACAGTGACTAATGACAAAGGCATGTTCCAGCTGTGCGTTTTGTTTAGCAGCAGTCTTCACACAGCTGGGATTCAGTTCAGTCCAGCCATGAAGTGGAACACAATGCATGTCTCATACTACTGTACTTAGGTAGTGCTTCTAAATATTTGCACTTTAGTACACCACGGGCATCTGTTATTGAGGCTCCAGCTCAAAATTTGCATGCCGTTTTTAATATTTCCTATCTATTACTGCATATGATGTATTTGAGCATGAATACATTTTCTCCTTCGGTAAGACTGATATACACACAAGGCAAACACAGAGACCATGCATTTTTTATTGGGACTGACAGATGCAGAGGCCACGCCTCCTCACCGGGGCAAAGAAAAATAATCCACACCTTTCACTGTTTGACTGAACACTACAGATGCCACACCTGTTTTAGTGAAATGAATAGACACAACGGCCACACCTGATCCACTGGAACTGAACTAGGCCACATCTGATCCACTGGATCTTACAGGCCACAATCCCTTCACTGGAAGTGAAAGAGGCTACACGTACTCCATTGAAATTGACAAAGGCCAAACCTCCGACACTAAGCCTACGCCTCCTGTACTGGATCTGAAAGCAGCCACACCTCCTCCTACTGGATCTGAAAGAGGCCTCACCTCCTCCCCTGGATCTGAAAGAGCTCACACTCACTTCACTGGATCTGAAAGAGGCCACACCTTGTCTATTAAAATGTGACAAATGCCACACCACCTCCACTAGATCTGAAAGGGGCCACACCTTCTGGAATTCTACTAGAATGGAATGAGACCACACCTGAGTCACGGGATCTGAAAGACGCCACAGTTGGTCCTCTGGATCTAATGGAGGCCATGTCTCCTTCACTCCCTTCATTAGGACGGACTAAAAACACCAGTGACCTCCTGCACTTAAGTTCAGAACTGTAACTGTAACATTTTGACTTTATCATGTTTACCAACAAGAGTATGTTAGAAATAAAAGGTTTTGTTTTGTTTCACATCACAATGTCTGAGTCAGATGCATCAATTGAAATCTGTCCGACATCTTTAGTTTTCAGTTCCCTCACCACAATGTGGCAAATATTCACTAAGGATATTGATTCCTAAATCACCAACTCCAACCTCAGAGGCGAAGAAACCAATCGATGACCATGCAAAAATAGTATAGCTATCGATTACCCAGTTACTGAAAACACAACAGTAGACTGGATTAAGTAAATTAGATACATATAGATTGCCTGCTTTAGATCGCAACAAAACAGAGATTGATTACACCTCAGACCTAAAAGCTGGAGAAGGTCCACTACTTGACCTGACCCGGATTTTTCAGTTTTTATACTGTACGTCAGAGACCACAGGCTCCAGGCTTCAAGCGCGATAAAATCATAGACTCTGCCTTTTAAGTGAAATCTGCCTCAGACCAGGGATCAATAACATCCCTGTTTTCCCACCACTGCTCTTCTTTACAAGCTGTTCAAGCAGATAAAACTGTGAGTGAGAGACTGAGAGATGGAGCAAATGTGTTTGTGTTTCGGTGTGTGGGAGGGAGAAGCAGAGAGAAAGACGTAGAAAAAGCGCATTAGGTCCCAGGCTGGAAAAAGCGGTTTGATTGCTGGAGCCTGACAGGCCTGCGCTGCATTAGCGCACTGATAGCTGCAGAGAAAGTGCTTGGGAAGAAGCTTCACAAACAGAAACTTAATCCATCAAAGATCTCCAGTGGCACAGAGGGAAACAAAGTGTGTTTTTATTAAACGCACCATGGCAGTTGATTGCGCATAACGTGACGTAGCTTTACTTCGTAGAGTTATTATCTCTGTAATCAATTGAGAGCCGATCAACGCCCCATTGAACTCTCGGACATGTGAAAATCAGCTTCTTTGTACTCAGAAACAAAAGGACAAAGATCTGGATGTATATTTACTAAAAATATTAGGAAGGGTAGATGAAAAGGACAAGGATAATATATGGAACACTATTCTTATGTGTAAGAAATTGCACGTGTAATAGGCCTATCTTTTAAACAGACTAAAAGTGCTCCATAACTGTCGCTAGGAGACTGGGAAACATCAACGCCGAGCATCAGCTAATGACTGCGGTACAATTTAGCTAGCTATCACAAGCCATTAAGTCTTTTATACAAAGAGAGTCAAAGTAAAGTGACCGTAGAAACAACACAGAACCATTCAGAACATCAAAATTGACCTCAGATGTGGTGGTAATTTACTAAGAATAGACTCGCTATGGCTAAATTACACTACACCAAGCATTGGGAACTAACTGACCTTGGCTAACTCTAACTGAGTCGCTCATTTGGAATTTTCAAGATACATTAACATGAGTATATTTGAAAAGAGGAAATATTTTAAGTTTTGCTTCACTCAAGTTCTACCCAAGTAGCTACTATAAAACATCATGTTCTTTTTCTTCTTCTACCCTGCAGTTGTGTTTGTGGTCATTTAAGTATTCAATTAATATCAGATATGTTGTTGTTCTTGTTGTTCTTGTTGTTGTTAATAATAATAATAATAATAATAATAATAATATTAATTAAAATAATGATGATGATAATAATGATAATTATAATAATAATAGGTTTTTAGTTAAAAATATAGCAAATTCATGCATTGATCGTGCATTCTTAATAAGTCACTGGCAGCAACAAGGAATAATTTTTTATTAAAAAGGTTTTAATTACAAAAATTATTAGCAACATTAAAAATAAAACAAGCATCATCAGTTCCTCCTCTACCAATTTCATAATGCATATACCACAGTGGCCCCCTAAGATTATACCATAGTTCATATTATAGCACAGTTCATTGGTGAACTGGAAGTACTGTAGCAAAGCAACTGCTTCCCTAAATGCAGCAAAACCAGTTCTAGTGCTGGCAGAAGCAAGAGGAAAAAGAGAAGTATTTATTTGGATGTGAATAGTAACAGAAAGTTACATTACAGTATCCCGCACAGCATTGTTAAGTATATAATATGGTGTTCGCATAGCACTTATTTCAAGTGATGCATACCTGAAGTCCATGAATGCTGGGGTAACAGAGATGGCAAAAACAGAGTGTGTGTCATTTTGTCTTGGGTTCAACATTCTTAAACTCGACTGAACACAATTAGTCCATTTATGGCCATCAATGATTTGACAAGCTAGTAGTGCTTTACTGATCCTGTGATAGAAGTGGCTTTTCAGGACATGATGTGGATTGCCTACACTGTTGTGGTTCATAAAAATTCTTCTTAAAAAGGGATATGTAGTGGTTTACAAATGAAATATTTTGATTAATTTGCCCAAAATGGCTTTTTCACTCAAACTTTAAAAAAAAAAAAAAAAAAAAAGACTGGTAAGGGAATGAGTTTTTTTTTTAAATATACATTTAAAAATAATAATAATTGTTTGTAATAATAATAATAAATATAATATTTAGGTTCATTATGTTCTATTCCTGAGATAAAAGAGTGAATATAGTTATTTATTAATTAATACAGCTATAGTGAAATTTGACTATTAAATATTGTAACAGTATTAGTATTAAATAGTTAAATTTGCACTCAGTATAAAATATAGTCTAAAATGCAGCTGATCTAGCAATTGTGTTATAAAATGTCAAAAGTGCACCAGGGTTGAATGAAGGCTGCATAGTGAATAGATTTATTAAATTATATGAAATGGAAAAGGTAACATTTACAGAGTATGGCATTATAATAGTGAGACGCTGCATTATAGAAAATTAGTATTTCTAATGGCAGTAGGTGTGCAGCGTGTTACACGGGGAGTCATGAGCTGGAAAATTGCTTTTCTCTTCTCCGCGCTGGTTGGAATCACTCTAGTGCTTTAGTTCCTTTTCCTTTATTTATCCTTTGGTGTACACTGAGTTGCCCGTTTATTAGATGCTAGATCAATATAGCTAATAAACTGGCTGTTCAGTGTATGTGTGAATGATAATGAACCTTGTTTGGGAACAACTACTACTCAGAACAAATGGGAATCTGAATACCAAGTGAACCATAATCATAATATGGGCTAGTACACGCTCCAAAAACAAAACACACAGCCTTCTGTTTTTATGCACACACACATTTTATTTTCAGAATTTTAACAGGCATGCTAATGTCCCACAATGTAACAGAATGGGGGATTTTTCTCTATGATGCTGTGTTTATTTCTGTTCATTTCCAAGCAATATTAAACATAATCTTCTTGCTTTGATGTATGTATTTTTGTGTATATATGTGTGGAACAGAGGGGGAGGGAAAATAAATTCTGAGGCTCTTCCATAAAGATAGTAGCCGAACAAATTCAGCAGTAACGGTTTGAAGGCCCATAAAAATTTTTATATGGTATAAAACATAGTTTATGATGATAATCTATATTACATACCATAATATACCATAGTATTACTGTGGCACATCAGTGGGTCTCATGGTAGTATAATGGCGTGTACCACAATCCTTTGGTGAATACCATGGTGCATATTGGATAACCACAGTGGTACAGTATATGGTATTGTATGTATTGTTTAGAGTTTCAACATGCACTATGGTGTTTAATTCATATTACATTTGTACAATGGAATCATGCTATATAAATATTGTCATTATGGTACATACAGTAAACGTGTATAACATTTTTGACAATATCCTGGTATGTGTTCCATAGTATCATACTACGGGAAAGGGTAGAATCATATGCTATAGTACCAAAGTAAGTACTATGGTAGAACAATGTACCATAGTATGGTACATGTACTACTGTATATCAGCAAATAAGTACACCATGGTACTGGCAAAAAAATTCATGGTACTAAATATCTTTTTATATTTTCCTGATTTCCTCCCTAGTTTAGTCGTAACCAATTACCACTCGTCATCAGGCTACAACTCCCACATCAAGGCTCAACCACCAAGCAAGGAGGGTGAAGGCTGTCACGTGCTTCCTCAGAGGACAGCACTATCTGCTAACAACAAGCGGGTTTTTAAATTTTTTTATTGGCTTGCTAGCATGCGTAAACTCCAAGTTAACCAGTGAGCTCACAGACGCCCATGATTGACTATGGAGCCATGATCAATATGAAAGTGCTATAACTGACTCCCATCCCTCCCCCCTGATAGAGCTTGGCCAAATCAACTCTCGCCCCCGGCTGCGAGAGGCTACAGTATCACCGGGGATCCAAACTTGCGTTCTTTGAATGATAGGGCGCGAACACTTTACTCCTGAGCCACTCTGGAGTGCCTAGTTCATTTTACCTGAGACCCTAATTTGTAGCACCATGTAGCTAGTATCACCAAGTTAATTAGTGAAGTAGCCAACTTTACCTTTAGGTAAAAGTTTACTGTGGTTACATAATTATTTCAGCAATATTTCCTCATTCCTCATAACTTTACAAATGTTAACTGTTTGCTAGCTGACTAATATAAATCACTAGCTAACCAATACTTTTTTGTTAGTTAACATCAGCTGAGGTAAAAGTATTTTTATATAATGTATATATTGTATATAATTCATTTATTTTTTTATTTTTTACTAACGTTTTATGTTTTATTTAACTGTAGCTATATTAGACTCCAACTTGTAGTTAGCTAAAGTCAGCTAAATTAATCAGTGAATTGGTTAACATTACCATCAGGGGAAAATAACTGAAACATTATTTAGGCTTTAATGTTATTGGATTATTTATGTTGACTTGACTTAACTTTAACTGACTAGCTAACACAAACCAGTAGCTAACTCTACCAACTACTGTCCAAGACCCAAATTTGTACTTAGATAAGTTATTTAATAAGGTAGGTGTATGTAAAACATACATGTTGTAGAATGTAGACTGTTCTTACATATATTTTTTCTTATAACATAAAATTGAGTTGTAGTATAGTATTACTCTTGCTAGCTGAACACAGCTAGCATGAGTAATAATATCATGTATCATGCTAGCTGAACACAGACCACTAACTAAGTATGTCCATGCTAAATAATATTCACTGAATGTATTTGTAGTTAGCTAACTTGAGGTAACTTCATTGAATTGATTTATTAGTAGGGAAAGATTTGGTAGTGAAGATGAACTGGTACAAATTTTTAATAAACAATTCAATGCTGTTGAATAATTTAGGACTCAAATGGTAGCTTACTAGCCAACACAAACTATTATTAGCATGCTAACTTATATTAACTGAAGGTCCAACTGTTAATGCTAAAGTTAGTTGCTAGGCCAGTCAAAATCCACCATATGACGTTTCATTTCAAGTAAGCAGTTATACTAATCTCTGAAATTATTTGTTGGGAATATTACAGATTTCGTTGCCCTTGGTGCCTTGCATTCCACATCATCAGTTTGAGGAACTGCAGCTAAAATTGATTCTATTGGGAATATATAAAAGCAATTTGAAGTGGATTCAGATATTAAAGTTATTAAAATGCTTTTGTGTGTCAGCATGTTGACATTAAAGATTGAGGAGAAACTGAGGGAACTGAGTAAATCAAAAGGCCTGACAAGATCAAGGTGTCAGTGTGTGTGTGTGTGTGTGTGTGTACGTATGTGTGTTACCTCTTTGCATATTCCATTATAGAAACACAGGTATTGTAGAAAAGCCGTGCATCTTTCCCTAACCTCACACAAACACACACTCACACACACGCAGTCATAGCCTGTTGATCAGATAGCCGCCATAACTAATGAAAAGTGCCGTGGAAGTGACAGAAAGATTAATGAAGTTTCCCAGGCCGCACTCCTGCGGGGATGGCGGCGCGTTAAACGTTATCCGCGGTGACAAATAATGCACCTTCTAAGCGCTGACACCTCTGAGTCAAGGTTAAAAAACACATTTGGCCAGCAGGAGAGGAGCGCCGTCCGCTCCGAGAGCCTCTGCTACTGCAGATATGGAATGAATAGATTTACTCAAAGAGCTTCTGGTGATGGAGGAGAAGGGGATTGTGGGAAAAACGCTGAAGGAATCGGGGTTAACTGGAAACAGGAGTATACTCATGATCACACGAACGCTTTACCTCAATTTGAGTCAATCATCCAAGACTGGTTTGGTGTCCAACTGTTGCACTATAGTAACTAACAAATAATGGAGGTCCACCTCACTGAAATGATCTAAATATCTGCATCAAACTTCAGTTCTTTTATGATGTCACTAAGATGTGTTGATTTGTAAATCAGTGTGACACAACATCACAATCTAACCAATGATATAATGTTATGTGGGATCCACCTTGGAAACCCAGACAGTCTATACTGCTTTATCCTATATACAGGGTCATGGGGGGCCTGGAATTTATCCCGGGAGTCTTAGGGCACAAGGCAGGGTGGACAGACACAGACTCATGCGTTCATTCTCACACACTATGGCCAATTTGGGAACGCCAATTAGCCTAATTTGCATGTCTGTTGGACTGTGGGAGGAAACCCAGAGGAAACCCACCAAGCACGGGGAGAACATGCAAACTCCATGCACACAGACCTGAGACAGGATTCGAACACGGATCCTGGAGGTGCAAGGCGACAGTGACTAGATCCAATGATGGTTAGGAATTTAACGTTCCTATAGTAATGTTCCAGCAACGTTCCAAAAAACCTCTGCTGTAATAACGATTTGCTTCATAATCTTACTAGAAAGGTTTGGCTTGATCTTTTTGGAACCTGCTGAATATTTACTCATAATCATAAAAGTTGGATGCAAACAAATACCTAGCTAACAAAGAATGTTATTGGAACTTTCAATAAATATTCAAATGGTTCTAAGATGATTACGCTGTAACGTTCCAAAAATAACATCAGATACAAAATGGTGTTTTTCGAGCATAGGGCTTAGTTCAGTGTGTGTCTAGTGTTTATGTGAGCTCTGTATTGTGTCAATCATCACGTGTGTGTCTGTTGATTGGATTGGAAAATGTGATCCGAACGCATCCAAAAATCACAATCCTCAGAGACGGTGAGAATTTTTTTCTCTTTTGGTTATTATTACAATCATAGATGAAATGCACTTTTCTGTTTCCATCTCTCACTTTGTTGATGTGTGTGTGTCCGTTCTCGCACACGTTGTGTAGCCAACTTCTCCTTTGGCTAAGCCTCTCATTTGCAGTCAATAGGTGTGGGCCAGCTTTGTAGCGGTCAATTCCTCCTGACCTTCAGCTGTATTATGTTGAAGCTATCGAGGAGATCTAAGCGGAGACAAGCAGGCGGTCAAGTGGAGTCTGGACACGCATACACACACACACACATGCACGCGCATGCACACACACAAGTCTGCAGTTCCCATTTGGGGTGTTTGGCGATGTTGTTGTAGGGATTTGTTGGTTTGTGGTTAATGTGATGGAGGTTAAAGTTGTGACATAAAGTTTCCACAAGTTTCCCTTTGCCCTGCCAAGACAATTTTGGTGTCTTGTTACTGGAACTACAGTACAATGTTAATTATGCCAGCAGGTAATGAAATCTTATGGCTGCCAGTTAAGGAAAAAACAATCAAAGTCAAAAACATCATTTGAGCTGTGTACTTAATTCACTGACAGACTTTAGATCACACCTCCTACCTCAATCTGTTACTACATTACTGCTTTATACTGCAACAACGGAAAAGGTGAGGACTCGCTTCGGTGTACGAGTGCGAGACAGGGCAATGATTTTATAGGCAAAGTGAATTTCTGAATTCCAACCAGATTAGGTATGAAGTGTTCAAGTGACAAATCCAAATTTTTGACATAGTAGCAGCTGTTGGTGTTTGAAAATATAAGAAGCATACACATCTGTTATTGAGGTACATAATATCTAGCTCAAGTTCCCTGAAGAAGGTAAATAGGTAAATATTTAGAACTACATATAAACTCACACACTCTAAGATTTAATTTGATCACCATTATTAATTGATGATTATAATTATGGCGTGCAGTGTGGTGACCAGTTCATGTGTGAAATGATTCCTTATGCTCCCAAAACCACTCTCTTCCAATTTGAGCCTGATTATTCAGTATATTCGGATTGTCACCTGACTTCATTTTATTGCCTCATAATATTGCTGAGCCTAGACCTGAGCAACTAAAGCAACCCCAGATCATAACACTGCCTCCAGAGGCTTGTACAGTGGACACTATGCATGATGGGTGCATCGCTTCACGCGGTTCCCTCCTTACCGAGATGCTCTTATTCCTCTGGAATAGGGTCAATCTGGACCACATGACCTTTGCCCATTGTTCCAAAGTCCAATCTTTATGCTCTCTAGGAAACTAAAGCCTTTTTTGTTGTTGTTGCAAGGTCAGTGAAGATAGCATGTATGTTTCCTCACCCGTCTAGAGTTATCATTTATTCCATGGAAGTTACCAAATGTCGTTCTTCATCCAAGCACTGCTTTTCGGCTGAATAAGTGACAGCATTGTAGAGAGAAATCTGATCAACTGATTTGCTAAAATATTATGGAGCCTTTGCTGTGACGCATGTAATCTGATTTTGCTTTGGTTCCCCATTTAGCAACCTTAGTTTCTACATACAGTTAGGCTGCATTTACATTACCAGCTTCAAGTTATTTTAAATAAGATTATTATTTTTTTTACCCTGACGTGACACAGAGCTGATATATATATATATACAAACCGGATTCCAAAAAAGTTGGGACACTAAACAAATTGTGAATAAAAACTGAATGCAATG
>JAQQZT010000019.1:3450136-3462626 GCA_030068275.1 Clarias platycephalus | reverse complement strand
CTCCACATCATTGCATTCAGTTTTTATTCACAATTTGTTTAGTGTCCCAACTTTTTTGGAATCCGGTATGTATATTGGGGCTGTTTGAACGCACAAATCTGATGTTTTTCAGATCAGATTTGAGTCACTTTTATATGTGGTAATATGTCGGATATATATCCGGTACAGATAGAACATCAAACCGGAATGCATGCGGGTTTTAACATTTTTTTATTGATTGATTGATTTTTTTGCCTCTGAGCATGCGTAGGACACTCGCTGATGTCATCACTCCTCAGCACAAGGATTTCGTAGAAGTGCTAGCAACAGCTGATAAAACAGCTAAAGTGAGGCATCTGGCTTTTTTCTAACTGCTATCCTTCTTTCAGAGCAAAAACCCCAATTATAGTTTTACTGATATCGTATCCGTTTTTGAAACAGATGAGCGGTTGCACAATTATGATGTGTTTTAACCCCAGATAAAGATGTAGCATCTGCGCAGCCTAACTGCAGGTACTGTAGGAACTAAAGTTGCTAAGAGACATTTCAGAGAACATTAGACCGCATTAGACTCAGATAAAAGTCACTTTTAAATATGAATGTGAACTGCCAATACATGCAAATCCGATCTGACCAAAAAACTGGGAATTGGCCCATGTGGCTTGTAACGTGAACTTAGTTCCTATTTACAGTTTGTTGCACAAACACGGAAGAAAGTTCGAATAAATATCTTATCCTGTCATGTGAATTACATAGACTGATGTACTCACATAGTGTAGCTGACATTAAATGAACACTAATCAGGGGTAAGTATGTGTGAATCGCATCCAGTGTGTATTCCTGCCTCGTATCCAGTCATCCACAGAGAGCCAGACCAGGATAAAGCACTTAAAGAAGATAAAAGAATTATTCAAAGTGTTATTCAACTGTTAATCTTATAGCATAGATGTTTGCTTTTATTACAAAAATGTGAGAATAATGTGAGATTTAAACTCCTGTCGTTGTTGTAACACAGATCTTCTCCTCGGTTCTGATTTATTTAATATCTACGCTCTCGTCGCTCGATTGACAAATTCAGCTCAGCTTCCCTTCCTGCGTCTTTCCTCCTGTGATTAATCGACATAACCCATTTCTGTCAATTAATCAAGGACGGCCGAGACGGCGTAAACACTCGTATCACTCAGGGCAGAAGGAGAGAAAGGGAGTGAACACAGCAGTAAAGAAGGAATGAGTAGATGATTGAGGAGTGTGGAAAAGGAAAGTGGGAACATTATACAAATAAAGCCAGACCAGTGCATGAGGAATAAGAGGAAAAGTGTGTAGAGAAAAAATAAGGATAGAGGGAAAGAGAGAGAGAGATAAGGAGAAAGGGAGAGAGTAAAGAGATAAGAAACAAGAAATGGTAATGAGCACTAACAGATAAAGCCTGAACAACAGAGAGAGAAGAAAGGAAAGATAAGGAAAGAGTCGAAAAAAGGGAGGGGGGGGGGAGAGAACAAGGGAACAAGGGAGAAGATGAGAGAAGGAGTCGTAAACAGAGACATGACATACAAGCTCGGAGAGAAAAATGAAAGACAGACAACAAAAGAGCTGTAGCGGCGAGAATAAACAGAGAGAGTGAGAGATCCCTTATATCGCCATTGTCAGATATCAAAAAAAGATGTCTCATTTCACAATTTTTTTTTTAAAAAGGAAAAATTGAAAAGTTTGATTAATGTTATAAAAAACAATTATAAAGAGTGGGAATAAGGAAGAGAAGCATTGTTTTGTGTATATATTCATGACAATAAAACCCTTCTGTAGTGAACTGAATGACAAAGAAAAGGGACAGACAGAAAGAGAAAGAGATGGAACACGTGGAGAGGTAGAGAGAGAGAGAGAGAGAGAGAGAGACTGGGTAAAAAGTAGACATGCAGAAAGATGTGAGAGAAAGAAAAGACACAGGAAGAGAGACAGAAAATGTGAGAGACAAAACAAAATAGAAAAGAAAATAATAAAGTGATGAGAGGGAGAACGAGAGAGGTAGAGAGATAAAGCAGCAGAAGAAGGGAGAGAACCAAGAGAAAGAGACTGAAAGAAACAGAGGTCCCTTTTATTGCCATTGCCAACAAGTTACTAACAGAAATCTCATTTCACACATTTATATATTTTTTATTTTTAAGGAGGAAGAATTGAAACAAAAACAATATTAATATTAGTGAAAAATATATAATTATACAGAAAATGAGAGAAGAAAACAAGAACATAAAAGAGAAAAAGTGGATAAAGAGATATTGAATGGAAGAGAGAGAGAGAGAGACAGAGAGAGAGAGAGGTATGGAAAGAAAAAAAATGAGAAATAGACAAAGAGAGAGAGACGAGTGCTCAGAAAGGAACACATGGAGGGAGAGAGAGAGAGAGAGAGAGACATATAAAGCAGAGGACAGCAGATGCAGAACACCAGAACATGGGAGAGTGAGAGAAAGAGACTGAAAGAGAGAGAGAGAGAGAGAGAGAGAGATACAGAGAGACTGGAAGAGAAAAAGTGGAGTTTGGACGAGAGGTGCACTCCACACACACACACACACACACAGGGAACCCTGGGAGAGAGAGATTGACGGAGGAGGGACAAGACAGTGTTGTGGCAGCGCGTGCAGCGGTTAAACCACGCACACATATATATACAGTATACACACGAGCGCGCGCGCGCGCGCGAGCTCTCTCTCCTACAGAGCACGGTCTCTCTCTCTCTCTCTCTTACACGCTCACGCGCATCGAGAAGCATGGAGTATCCGTCAGCGTCTCCAGCACGCGACCAAGTCGGAGAGCCGCGCGCCTAAAGGATTATGGAGAGCAGCATGTTTCTGAGTAAGTAAGAACACACGGAGTCTTGTCCATCACTTCAGACTCTTTAGTGGACAGAGACATCTGGAGATGTGTGTGCATGTGCATGCATGGTGCTTCAGATTTATTTATTTATTTTCATTATTAATACATTTTTCAAAATGAATTTTTATGCATGCATTTTGATTGATTTCAATATCAAGACTTTTGTGCAAGTGCCATAAAAGTACCAGGGATGACAAGGAAAGGTCTACAGACAAAAAAAAAGAAAAAAAAGAAAAGTCCAATCAGCCAAAACATGTCTGGAGTCCCAAGATTGCTTCTTTCATTTTTAACCTCATGTTACTGTAGTCATAAAGCCTCCTGTTCAGCATTGCAAACTTGTTCAGTGTATCAGACCTGTCTCTGATAAAAAATCTCAGAAAGCATGTGAGCATTAGATTTAGGAGGTGTGGCTTGCTGAGAGTTTTAAGGAGGAGTTATAGATTCATGGTTGTTTACGTGGTGTCCGAAACATAGCAAATATCATCGCTGTCAAGGTTGTTCAGGTCGATCCTTTGCTGTCCTTTACATCGAGTAATCCTGTGTGTATAAGAGCAATATTTGCATAAATATAACACAATTGTGCCTTGGTCATTTGCCAATCCCCATACCATCTAGCATGCGTCAAGCGATCGTGATCGTTATCAAGCCGCTGCTCGTGCTGAGCCACGCAATCTGCAAGAAGGCTCTATCTGCCCTCTTATGCATACTTCACCTCAAAGATCTCTGTGATTGGCCAGGGTTGCTGTTTTTTCTTCAGTTTCAATTATTTTTTACACTTTATTTTAATATATATAATTATATTTTTTTACTAACCTTTTCGACCTATTCAGCTTTTTTTTCGAACCTTGTTTAAACCCTTTTCTTATGTTTCTGTGTAGCTCATACACCAAGACAACTGCTTAGTGTTGCATATTTTTAACATTTAAATTTAGTTGTATAAATATATAAGATTACCACAGACAGCAATTGGAGGAGTATTCTTACTTTAAAGGAAGTTCAAGGGCACTTGTTGTTATTATAGCCTAATAAAATTAATTAAGTCAGGTAACATTTTTGAATGTCAGTTATACAATATGGTGTCTAGATTTTAGATACAACACAAGGACAAGGAATTTCTACACCTTTATGCTCCACATAATATCTGCTGTACAACAAATAATCACAGATGACATTTTTATAATTTTTTCCCCCTTTATCTCTGAAGAAAAGTTGGACGTGCCGGAAGTTGGACGTGAGCTGGACTTTTTGCTAACGTTGTGGTATATACCGTTATCGTTAATTTATTTATTATTATTAAAGTTAAAAAATTGTAAAACCATTCTGACCCTTCAAAAACTGACCCATTGACTTAATCACAAAGATTGAATATTTCCATAATAATAATAATAATAATAATAATAAAACTTAAAAAAAAATTATTCTTGATATTAATGTTATATTGATTTATTAGGGATGGGAATCACCCGGGATCTTCCGAAACGATATCACGATACCCAGATGCTTAATTCTATATTAAATTTTGTCAGCTTTTGTTAAATTATTTGCTAATTTTTTTAGATCACGCCACCTGCAGGATTATAGAGGAACAGCAACATTTTACTGCCTCAAATGTGAAGATATGTAAATAAAAAATGTAAGAAAATAAATGTGAAAGTGTAAATAATTTTTTGTATTTAATCACAAAATAATGGTGAATCATTTCTTCCCCATCGTTATTGTTTAACCTTAAAATTTTCCATAAACATTGCACATTGAAATTTCTCAGAAAGCTTGTTTCCGCAACATAAAAATAGAATTATTGGAACATTAGGGAAAGGTTTTCAGAATATTATTATAGTTATAGCTTTGGATTATATATGATAGCAAATTTTTTGCCGACTTTGCATAGAAAAATTTGTTTCATATAAATAAATGAAATTATTTTTGGTTCTTTTCTCAGTTCATATAAACTTATTTATTTATTTATTTATTTATTTATTTATTTATTTATTCCATATATTAATCACATACTGTATATGGGGATAAAAATTCCTTTCATGCAGATGTCTTCTCAAGAATAACCCGTCTCCTCTACCCGTTCCTCTAAATGCAGTATTAATTATTGAGAACCATATCGCTCTTTTCTTCCTGATAACTTTGGAAAGAGCATGATGTTTTTAGTACACACTCGTCACACAGCTGTACTTCTACGAAAAAATGTTGAATCGTGTTTTGTAACATGCGGTCGTTCCTTGAAAGGCCTCCCTTCTCTGTTATAGTTGAAAACAAGCAACAATAACAACAACAAAAAAAAAAAAGATTGCCTGCAGGCTCTTACAAATAATCCTGTACGAGAAACGATCCGTGCAGAAATGATCTCATGCTGCGGGCACGGTCGGGTTATCTGGATCAGCGCTCAGGGCTGGGAGCTCAGTCACGGGCTAAGGGCGTGTACGAACCGGTTCCCTGTGGGACTTTGTGGTTGATGCTAATGGTGTTTAAACGTAGCTGTGGTTTTCCTCTGATTACTAAGCACAGAGCATGGAGTAATGTGAACACCTGCAGGCAGCTACAAGGTGCCTGCATCTCTCGTGTGTGTGTGTGTGAGAAATAGTTCGAGTCAGGTTGTAAGAGTCACTGCTGCTTTGTTTTCAAATCTATAGTATTTTATATAGTGAAAAAATTTAGACATTTGCGTCTTTTGCAATGGAGTCAACTCTGATTCTTTGGAGATGGGACTCTGATTCGTTCGGAAAGGAGTTGACTCTTTAATTCGGTTCTTTTAGGTGCAACCCTAAAAAGGCACTTTTGACTCTTTTTCGAGTCCTGTAACACAGATGCACCAGTTTTGCGTATTCACAATTGTTTAATGCAGATTCAGTAATGAGCGAAAAACAAGCGGTGAAATGTCTAGACATCTGATTTAAAAAAAAAATGAAAATGAAGTGAGACGTGTGGACGAATTTCATTCTGAGGTTTCACTCCTGCGTGTAATGGTGTGTGTGCAATAAACATCAGGACAAAATGGTTTCCTTTCCAATGCAGGAATTTTCCCAGTTTTTTTTTACAGCACATGTACAGTACATTTATTTAAAATGGACCGACTGTATTATGTAAAGTTAAGGTGAGTCTTAAAGGGCTCCCAAACTGTAGCTTTGAATGAACTGCCCCTTTGCACAAGTGCATTTTTCTAGCCAATCAAATGGCACTCATTGGAAACTAGTAAAGGAGAATACCTTTTTTTTATTTATTTTTTTTTTAAATTATTATTATTTTTCTTGATTTCTCTCCATAATTTAATCGTAGCCAGTTCCCCCCAATATGATGCCGCCACCTACCGCACCTCTTCGAACTGTTCGCTCATGCACTGTTGCGAGCGGCGTACCACACTTTGAGGATACCGCTATCTGCTCCTTTCTCTTGCGTGAGCTTGCGGACGTCTGTGATTGGCCGTGGAGCCCTCGAGGCGCCCGGCTGCGAGACGCTACAGTATCACCTGGCAGATTCAAACTCACGATCTGAAAACCCTTTTTTAACCCGCTCATGTTTGACCCTGATCAGGCATATCTTACCCATTTTCATGCTTTCTCCACCCATGTTTTTGACAAACAAAATAATCAGGGAAAAAAAAAGGTTTTTTGGTCGCGTCCCATCTACTGGATGTATATCTCAGACTTTATTTGTGATGACATCCTCATTGTTAAGCGAGATAACAATTAAAACACAACTAAAAGCTGAAGAAGGCCAAGTTGGACATTATGCGTTTATGATGGGGAACTTTGAAAGGTTGCGTATTTTAGAAAATGGAGAAAAATTGAGAAATCGAGGGAGAATTTGAACACGAAGGACGAATTTGTATTTATTATCTAAAAGGAATAAACCTGATGTGGTCTTGTGCTCCCGTGTGGTGCGTTTTTGAGATGCTTTTCTGCTCACCACGTTAGTACAGAGTGGCTGTTTGACTGTACTGTAGCTTTTCCATCAGCGTGAATCTCTCAGGTCACATACAGTAGATAATCACCATTAAGGAGAACTGAAATGGACAATCTGAACATCACAGTGAAAAAGCACTATTGTTTCTGAGTATATAGTTAGAAATGGCTTAACACAAAGGTTGAGCTCATCAGCATCGATCAGTTGTAAAATGACCAAGTTATACTACTTTGCTACCATTTCTTTCTAAGACTGCAGGTGGGTAAAAAGTCCACTTTTAGGAAATAGGGTTCCTATAGCTTCTTCCTCTGGGGGAACCCTTGCAGATCCTATAATAGAGTCTATTCCAGGAGATTTTGGGCTAGGTGTGGTACACCATAGACAGGGTTCTAATCTATCACACACACACACAATTTGGAAATGCCAATTACACTGTCTTTGGACTGCGAGAGAAAACAGACCCAAGGCCAGAATTGAACCTTTGACCTTGTGGCCTGCAAGTGCTAGTCACTACGCCACCGTGCTGCAGTGTATATACTTATGTGGAATATTTTCTGTAAGTGAGACTAGAACACCAGAAATCAGAAGTACAGAGTTCTTTTATAAGCCTTTGACACAAACATACTTTAGATATGGTTTCTAACATTCCCATAATCAACAGGGTGTGCTATATTGGAGAACTTGTATGTGTGTGTGTGTGTGTGGTTGTGTGTTGCAACCCCTGTTTTATAAACTCCAACATGGCTGTTGGACGAGAGCCATTTGGATTAAGGGCTGCATGGCTTATTAACTTGAGCAGAAGGCCGGGTCGTTATGGTGGGATTCTGACACCATGCCCATTGCATGAGCCTGTCTTTTACAACATGTTTTTTTTTTTTTTTTCCCCCACCGATCCACACTGTGGAAAACGTCCGGCCGGCTTTATCCGCGCAGTAAATCTGCACTTCTATTGCGTGCCTCTCTCAGGACGAGTACACTAAACCCCGAGGAACTTGTCGCCAAGGAACGAAAACACATTTCATCCTGATCAGCTTAACTTCAGGACGCGGCTAATGACACACTCAGGATTCCCCTCCACTTTCGAGACAGTGGGTTTGAACCCGATCGGTGCTGGTGTTTAAAGGCGAGGTGGACGTGGCGTGGTCTGGCCGGGTGAGTAATGACGGACCACACAGCCGATGTGCTCATGTGACTAACAGCGCCTGGAAACTAGGGCAGAGCAATTAGCACGGGTACATTTATATAATGTTTATATAAGTCCTGATAATCTTTAAACAGCTGTGGTTAGCAGCATTATCAAGTGTGACTCAGTTTGTAAAATGATTCAGTGCAAGGGACAGATTTTGAAAACACTGCATGGTTGCCATGGTTCCCTTGATGATAACATTTATGTAGTGTGATATGGTCATACAAACTACATGGCTAACCATAGGACGTATGTAACGTCATTTAGTCCGATGGCTTCTTGCTGGAATTGAGTCGAGAGCGTCCGCATCTCAAGGTCCACTTCTGTTTTACTAGAACTGACATGAACAGAGGCCACACCTCTTCACTAAAACTAACAGGGTAACAGACTACGTCTTCTTTATCATAATTGACGACGTATAGCCTCTGTGCATGTTGATTGTGATAAAGGGGCGTGGCCTGGTACCCTGTTAGTTGGAGTGAAGGGGCGTGACCTCCTGTGCTTGATTGCCATAAAGGAAGCATGGCCTGTATTCCTGTTAGTCTTAGTGATGCCTAACTTTATGCCTATCAACATGCACAAAGGCTACACTTCTTCACGAGAACTAACAGGAATACAGGCCACGCCTTCTTTATGTAAATCGGGGCCACGCCTCTTCCCTAGGACTAATAAAATTACAGGTCTCCTTCATGATAATTGACATGCATAGATGCCACGATTTGGACTAACAGGAATACAGACCACGCCTCCTTTATGCGTTATGCATGGAGATCCCACCCCTTCCCTAGGACTAACAGGATTACAGGCCACGCCTTCTACATGACAGTCGACATGCAAACTGACCACGTTTCTTCACTTAGACTAACAGGAATACAGGCCATGCTTCCAATCATGCACAGAGGTCACGCCCCTTCCCTCCAACTAACAGGGTACCAGGCCACGCCTCCTTTATGACAATCAGCAGGCACATAGTCCACACCTCTAACGACGATACAGACCATGCAGTGGCCACACCTCTTTACTAGAACACGCCTCCCTTTACAATAATTAACTGGCTCAGAGATCACACATCTTCGGTGGGAATGATGAGGAAAACATTGGAGGATGAAACTGGGGGAAAAAAATTAAAATAAACACTTTGTTGTTATTTTGAATCAGTGAATCACAGAATCAAAGTCAAATCGAGGCATCGTGACTTGTTTTGCACAAACATCGCCTCATGTTTGAAATGATTTGATAATGTTGCAGGAATTCATAAGTGTGTTTTTCTTTCAAACCGAGTCCCCTCCCTCGTTTCTTATTTAATTTTTTACAGATGATGTGTGCACTCAAACCCCAGTGGGATTGAACCAAATCCAGATGTGATTGCAGGGAGGGAGGGAGGGAGGGGACGGGGGGTTCACGCAGGCTTAACACACACCCTGACTATCTGCCTCTGGGAAACAGACGCTCCATCCATCACTAAAACCCTGCTCACTGTCACAGCTCCTGCCATGACCTTGATGCATTAGTGTAATGTGCGTTTTTGGCTGAGAGAAAGAAAGAAGAAAGCGAGAAAGAAATCTCGCTCTAACTCCCATCTCGTCTCTCTGATGTGCCGATCATAACAGGACGCGATAGGAACGCGGCGTCCGCAGGGACGAAGATGTCACCTCCGTGAACGATGCACAGCGCTAACCGCGAAGCCTTACCCTTACACGCGTGGAGACTACGCGCACTCTGGGGATCCAAGCGGAGCAGGGAAAAACAAGTGTTGGTCTCCCAGCTAGCATTAGCATAACATGACACATTACACACTTTAAGTAATTGCATTCTGAAGCTCTTTCCATTTTACAAGTCCACGCAATTAAGGTTTTAGGATGCGCTGCTCAAAGAGTTTATCTGAGACTTCAGGATTTTGAATTTCCCTTCGCTTTTTTACAAAATTTAAGTACAAATTTTCATTACTTCACTGGTTCTTCAGCAGTTCCTTCAAGGTTAATTGGATAATCATGAGTTCGTAGCCACCAAAAAATAGTTGCAAGCCTTTCGAAGAAACATTTATGAACCCCATGAAGTTTCTGAAAATTCTACAATCTTGGACAAACAGACAGATGGGTTCTTCAAAGGTTCTTTAGGTCTTCACTGAGTAATTACATTTTCCTAGTTTCCTACTTGTGGCCAGTTTGCTGGGCTAGCACAAAGAACTGCTTACGCCAGGGGCTGGGGGCATGCACAAATGCTTTCTAGCAATAATAAAGCCAGGAGAACTTCTCCGAAAGGCATGTTGAAGATCGCCATCGTTGTTGTTGTTGTGCTTGCCGCTAACATTTTTCTTTTTCCATTAGCATTGCTGGGAAAGTACAGACGTACACGGACGTATACAATGCCCTGATGTTGCCTTCTAGCCCATGGAAAAACAAAGCCAGTTTTTAGGAGGTTCACATTTCAACCGGCTCTGAACCGCCACTAGAACCAGACGTGAAAAAGGGTACAAGTGTTCGTAGCTACTAAAAAGGGTTCCCTTTCAACTGAGCATAAAGGAACCCATTTTTGTTAACATTTACTAACCAATCTTCAGAAAAAATAATTCCTAAAGATTCTTTATGGATTCACTGGATGATTAAATGTTTTTAGTTTATCGAGGTTCTACATGGAACCATTTCTGATTAGAAAACACTATATCATGGGTTTTACATAGTACCAATAAGGGTTCCGCCAATGGGACGACCAAAGAAACCTTAAGGGTTCAACAGTTTTTACAAGTGTCCAAAGTCTACAATTGTACATGGCTTCCAACAAGAAATATCTTGGGCACCTTTCTGATTGGAAAACGCTCATGCCGATGCTGGAAACTCAACACATATTTATACTTTATACGCCGTTTCTTGTTCCATGAGACCACGCCAACATCATTAGAACGCTGATTTCGGTTCCCTACGGTTTTAATCAACGATGTCCAGAATTAATGGAAGTTAAAATAAATTGCTCCAACCTCGTGCCGTTTCCCTGGAGGAGAATACTGGCCTCGTCTTTGGTTTTATATCCTACAGACCTACTCTGGGTGTGTGTTCTGAGACATGTTTCCTGACGCAGCATCATGTGAACCTGGTGTGAAACGGGTGTGTTTCAGGCCTCTCCGCTCGCGTGTAGGCACGCAGCTTGGCCAACAAAGCCGAGGCCATTAATTTTTTACAACCGTTTCTTTTTTTCTTTTTTTTCTTTTTTATTTCGCATCATTAATAGCTTGCAGGACTTCAAGTGTTGTGTTTTAAATCCATCTCAGACTGGTGGATTTTAATGCAGGATATATGCTGCTTTTAGTGCCCGTTGTTATTGGTCTCAGTTGTTCAGAAAAAACGATCTGAAACGTGCTTGTCCTGAGGCAGCGAGCTTTTAATTCTGGACACACAAACCTCGGGTGGTGGTTTTATAATTCTCCACTCTGATGCCTCTCCCTCCTACAAATAATAAAACCAAAGCATTGACTTTTATTTTCCATCTCCCTCTATATGTCCCTCCTGCAGCGTCGGCCCGCTTAATGCACCGGCTTTTGTCTGGTGCACTTAATAAGGACGCAGGCATCAGTCTCGCCGTCTGACATTAAGCACTGCGTTATGAAGTGCACTGGATAGTGGAGGCATCTGGAAATATATTAGAATAGAAATGTTGTCTTGAGGAGATTTAACCTCACAAAGGTGTGTGTTCTGTACACTACAGTGGAACCTTGGATTGCGAGTAACGCGGTTTGCGAGTGTTTCGCAAGATGAGCAAAGATTTTTAATAAATTTTGAATTGAAAAATGAACAAGTCTTGGTTTACGAGTATCATGTATCATGCATGCGCTTCTTGTTTTGACGGTGAGCGTCACGTGATCACAACTGAGCCAATAGTTTTTCTCTTCTTGCTCTGCGGAAGTGCGCGTCTCTTACTGGTATAATCAACATCCGTGCATGCGTGTACTGTTTACTATAACACTGTGACCATGTGTGTGCGTGTAAAACATATTTTATTTTGTGTTGGTATGCGCGTGTGTACAGTGCACGTGTACTGTTTCTTATAACACATGTGTCTGTGTGTGCGTTCATGTAAAGCAAAAGAAAGTCTGATTAGAGAGGTTAAAGATCCATTTTCTTCCTCTCTGTTGTGGTGTGTGCGCCCGCGTAATTTGACACACACTCGCTTTTACACTCCCCCACCCCCTCTCGGCTTCAGACACACACACACACACACACACACACACACACACACACACACACTCTCACTCTGCTCTACACAGAAACACTGCTCTGTCGCGATTCTTTTCAAAGGTAAAGTTTGTTTGTTTTACTTTACAGCAATGATTCCGTTAGTATGCGCTTACGCGAATGTCATTAGCGATGTTCCTTGCAAATTTTTCTGACAAAACAGTCTTTCCGTTAATATGTTTGTGTGAAATTCAAATAAGAGAGGGGAAAGGTTTACTGTGTAAGATGAGAAGGGAGAGGCTGATTGACTGACACACACACACACACACACACACACACACACACACACACACACACACACACACACACACACACACAC
>JAQQZT010000019.1:3423695-3434865 GCA_030068275.1 Clarias platycephalus | reverse complement strand
GTGTGTGTGTGTGTGTGTGTGTGAAGCAGAGAGGGGGTGCTTCACTCACACACAACCGGCACGGTGTCAAATTACGCACGCGCAAACACAAAACACACACACTCCGCAGCGCAAGAGAGAGAAAAAGACACACACACACAGTGCCCGTGCACATAAATGGAAACACTTATTTTTACTTTATATTTTGTGTTAATTATTTTTATGTATTTATTTTATTTGGGCTGTGAAACGAATAATTTGAATTTCCATTATGCCTTATGGGAAATTTGCTTTGGTTTACGAGTGTTTTGGAATACGAGCCCCTTCCGGAACAAATTATGCTCGTAATCCAAGGTTCCACCGTAGTTATATTTATATCTACCTTAAACCTTTTAATACAGTATATTGTTTAGTGTTTTTCTTTCAATAAAAAGTAATTCTCTAATGTTATCCACCATTTTTTGTCCATTTCTTTTTTTTCACCTATCGGTTCAGACACCGTTTAGACACCAGTACCGTTTTAAAGGTATCGATTTGGCACTGGTATGGTAAAAAACCCAAATGATAACCAACCATATTTATAAGCATGTGGAGCAGAAAAGTATTTAAAGAAACTTAGGGACTATACCTGGAATTCGACAGATTTTGTGTGTGTGTGTGTGTGTGTGTGTGTGAAGAACTTTAATAAAAGTGTGTGTGTGTCTGTGTGTGTATGGGTTTGGTTACACATGTTTTTGGATGCATGTCATTTCTGGAAAGAGTGTGAGATCCACTTTCTACAATAACAAATTTGACATACACACAGACACAGAGTTCCATTTTTGGAAGAGTTATTGGTTTAGATATCATCATAGTAGCACAACAAACTCTAATATTCTCTCTCTCTCTCTCTCTCTCTCTCTCTCTCTCTGTTTTTCTCTCACTTTCTACTAGCTCCCAGAATGACATTTCATCCTAAGCCACATGTGGACGTGTCTCCCGGTGGCCTTTTCCTAATACAATGCAGAGCTAAAGCCCCAAAGCGAGCGCTGATTTTTATGAGGACAATTTGCACCGGTCGGACCCTCCGATAATACACCGAGTTTTAATTAAAACCTTTCACGTGTCACGGCATTAAATACGTCTCAGACTGAAAGCACGGTGGAAAAGAAGGAATGATTTCCACTTCTTCGGGCATGTGGCGCAAATCATACGGAGCATTGTTTTTCGCCATATTAATAAAGAAAGCGACGCGGGCAGCGGTGGCAGGTGATGATTGTGGCATCGTTCAGCGACTCAACCTTTGGGTGTAATTTCACAACAAATCACACGGCAACACTGGCTGCGCAATAAGTCCAGATTGCTAAATGTGGATTTCTGTCTTAAGAAGGGAATTCGACAAAGTAAAAAGAAAGGACGTCGTGATTTTGTCACATCACAAATAGCTGTAGATCAAAAGGGAGGAGCTTATGTGTTTTTCGAATGACTTATACAATACATGAAACATTGAATGAAACCAAGATTGATGACTGATTGGCTGAAGCTCCTGCCGGTCATTAATGCTTGGATTTCAGGGTTAATGGTGTTTGAGGTTATGTAAAAAAAATGAAGGCTTTGTTTGTTACACTGATCAGCTTTAAGATTAAAACCGTTAACGTTAAAACCACCTTGGTTTTGTGTTCACCTTGTGCCACCGGGGCAGCTCTGGCCCCTCAGGCCTTGGGTACACAGGTCCTCTAGGGGCATGCTGTTGTGTTTGGAATGTTAGAGGTGGATCCGTTAAGTGCCGTGAGCTGCGGAGTGGACCCTGTCGGTTGGACATGGGACGTGGGTATGTTTGGTGCATGCTGACTGGTTAGCCCTGTCGCCTTACACCTCCAGGGCCTGGGCTCGATTCCCGCCTCTAGTCTGTGTGCATGGAGTTTGCATGTTATCCCTGTACTTGGTGGGTTTCCTCCAAGTACTCTGGTTTCCTCCTGGAAGGTCTGGTGCATCCCATGGGTGCTTTATTGGATTGAGATCCAAGGAATTTGTAGGCCAGATCAACAACCTTGAATTTGTCGCCTGCTAAGCCTCATACGCGGCAGGCTGTGATGCACTGGGTGTTCTGATACCTTTCTATCATAGCCAGCATTGACTTTTCTGTGGGATTGTTCTAAATGGGTTTTCCTGTGGATTCTTGGGTGCCCATGATCTTGTCGCCAGTTTACCTGCATATAATTAATATTAATTGTTCTTTGTTTCACCTGGTGCTGGTGTTCATGTTGTGGCTGATCATGTACCGTATATTACAGTACTTCTTTGCATCTTGTTAGAAAGCTGAGGTCGGAGCAGGGTATCCGCCTTAATACAACACCCATGAAGCACTAAGGGTTAAGTGCCTTTCTCAAGGGCAGTAGTACAGATGTACAGAACTACTGACGTTCAGTACCCAGAGCTCTAACCTTTGAGCCGACCCTACTCACATATGAGTATGTTGTAGTACATTGGCAAATTTCTCAAAATTTCTGAACTCGTTCCAGAAACGTCAGCAGAAATCACAGGAAAATCTCATTTTGTTCCAAATGAAAGCAGCGTATCTCATCTGGCAAACTTGCGGAAATGTAAAACTAGTTGGGTTACATGATGATTGTTATATAACAGACGTTGCTAATATATCACGCTGTATAATTAAACCCAGTATTTAATTTTTGGCTCAGCTACTGTCACTCTGCAAGATCTGGCTTTCATGTGTGTGCATTTACTGTGGTGACATCTGGTCTGCCAAACCAACCCTTTGCACCTGCGGCATGTCTCGGAGCAATGCTCCCTAAATCCTGCCACTACACCCCACCAACCCACCGGAAAAAAGAAAAAATGGCTCACATCTTCAAACGGCAAAAT
This sequence comes from Clarias platycephalus, assembly GCA_030068275.1. Lineage (NCBI taxonomy): Eukaryota > Metazoa > Chordata > Actinopteri > Siluriformes > Clariidae > Clarias > Clarias platycephalus. Next base: position 3,432,024 of record JAQQZT010000019.1, on the reverse strand, counting down.
TTACGATTTCCAGTATGGTGTCATGGTTGAAATGCTTAGCCCCGAGGCCATGCTCATCCTAGCTAATCACTAATACTCACTGCTTGATCGTATCCCGTAGTGCATGCATATTCTTCTTTCGATGATATACAGCCAATAGTTACTCCACGACATCAAGGTTGAGTGAGGTAACCTGCCTTTCGGCCAATCTCTGCTATGAACAGCTGCAGTTTTTATGAACACGGATATAATAAATGTAGAAATTGTGCCGGCGGTGTAATTGGTAAAAGTAACTGTTTCGTTCTCCGTTCTTCAGCTTGGCTGTATAATCATACTGGCTTTTTGTCAGTTCTTCATTTCACAATGATCGATCTTACTCAGCGGGCGCCAAAGGACATTCTGGCGAAGACAAATAGCCTCATCTGTGATCTTAGTGAAGTCATTATGCCATCTAACAGCTCATCAAAGTTTTTAAAAATGTAAAGGAAAACTGGGCGGTGGAAACCAAGGCAGATCAAAACTCCTCCATATATTTTCTTTTGCCTATTTCCAAGGCAAATATGCACTCAAACATAAAAGTGCCAACATTTTAGACTGATGTAATAGAAAGAACATTTTTGGTTTCCTAAAAAACCTTGTGATACATGGATGCGCCAAAAAAAAATACAACCACAAATATTAATTCTAATTGTATTGTATTCAGTTTACTGTGCTAAAAGAGAAAAAAAAAACCATACAGCCAAAATGTTTTTAGGGAGCTATTTTTGCCACAAAGAGTTTGTAAGGGAAGAAGAATTGGCTAAAAGGTTATTTATAGAGGAATTATGGACTTAAATATTCTTTAAAGAAGATTCATGAATGCAAAGGTTCCTTAGAAATAAATATTGGCCTGAAAGTATTGTGGACTGAAAGGTTGTTTAGATAAGTGTCAATGATTGCATGGTTCTCAATGGAGCAGAAGGTTTTTTAGGGTGGAAACTTAAATCAAAAGGATCATAAAAGAACAATTGTAGACTTAAAGGTCTTTAAGAGAAGAATCATGGACATCATTGTTCTAATAATAGACTGAAAGGCTTGTGAACTTACAGTACTAGTACTTTTGAGAAGTGTCAATGACTGATGGAAGTATATTGGACTGGAAGGTTCTTTACAATAAAGTCATGGACTGTAATGGACTTCCTGGATTGGAAGTTTTTTTTTTTTTAGGGCAGAAACATGGGACCTTGATGTTCATTAAAGAAGTACTGTATAGTAGACTTTAAGGTTCTTTAGAGAAGCGTCAATGAATTAAGGATTTCAAATTGGAGTGGATGGACTGGAAGGGTCTTTACAAGAAATCCATGGACTGAATCATTCGCGGAAATGTAAATCCGTGGACCCAAAAATTTGTAAGAGAAGAACAAAAACTGAAACGTTCTTTTAGGAAAATCGTTGACTGGAAGGTTCTTTGGGGGGAAAAAGTTTTTTTTGTTGTTTTTTTTTTAATGGAAAGGAAATGGACTGATGTATTCTTTAGGGTAGAAACCTTTAGTGTAAGGTGTTTTAAAGTAGAATTATTGAGTGAAAAGGTTCTTTAGTAAAGAATCATGGTCTTGAAGGTTCTTTACACAAAAGTAATTAAATGGAATATTCTTTAGGGCAGAAACATGGACCTGGGGCTTCATTCGAAGTAGTATTGCAGTCCTAAAGGTTCTTTAGAGCAACGTCAATCACAAAAGAATTTCTTAATGGAAGTGTCATGGACTGCAAGGCTCTTTAGGAAAGAATCATGGAAGAACATGTTCTTTAATGTTGAGAACATGGGGACACTCATACGCTTTTAAAATTTGTAGACCCAAAAGTTTGCAAGAAAAGAATTGTTGAGTGAAAGGTGCTTTAGCAAAGACTTAAAGGTTCTTTACAAGAAAATCATGGACTGGAAGCCTCTTTAGGGAAATAATATTGAATGCCTTGAATGTTTGTTAGTGTAGATTTGTGGCCCCATTAATTTATAGAAGAACCAACTGTGGACTGAAAGAATGGACTTGATGGTTCTTTAGAGAAGAATAATTGTATGAAAGGTTCTTTATGGAAAAAGCAATGGACTAAAATGTTATTGAGGGTAGAAACCTGGAACGTAAGATGTTTTGGAGAAGAACTGTTGGGTGAAAGGTTCTTTAGCAAAGTCACATGGACTCAAAGGTTCTATAGACAAGAATCATTAACTGAAAGGCTCTTCAGAGACACCTCATGGATTGGAAGAATAATGAACTGAAAAACGTTATTGACTGAAATGTTCTTTAGAGACAAATCATGAAATAAAAGATTCTTTAAAAAAATCATGGAGTAAACGTACCTTCGAGATGAATTATGGACTCAAAATAATGAACACTAGGTTCTCTAGGGAGAAATTGTCAAATGAAAGATATTTGTATGGTACAACCATGGAACGAAAAGTTGTTCAGAAAAGATTTATGGACGTGAAGGTTCTTTACAGAAAAATTCTGCACTCGGAAATGTATTTTAGAGAAGAATCATGGACCGAAAGCTTCTTTAGGAAAGTATAACTGCTCTGAAGAACAATTAGGCTTTTATCATTTTTATCATGTTCTAAGTAAAGTGTGCAAAATAGACATCAGTGTTTCATATGCGGGTGATTATATGGATCATTACAACCAGCCGTTTCTTCTATTTCACATACAGTGTCATCACTTTGTTAAAAAACAGAACACATGTGGGTCCCTGCATTGTTCCTAATGACTCCGAGCTCGTAGGGTGTTCCATGCAAGTGGGTTACATAATCAAGCAGAAATGAAATCATGGTAACTGGTACAGATTAGTGTTCATTAACTGTTAGCCATGCTAGCGTTATTAGATGGGCTTACTTCAAAGCTGCGGTATGTCTCAGTTGTGGGTGTGTGTGTGGGAGGCTGCAGCATGATTAGTATGATTATGATTATACGTGGAAATTCTCACACCGAGCCGACAAGTGGAGAGGGAATTTGCGCAGCACGGATGAATAATCACGAAGAGCTCGGCAAATGGATACAGACGTTCATATGCATCGTTACAAAAACGCCGGCATTTCTGCCCTAACACAATTAGAAATGTATTGTCGTGAAAATTATAGGGCATTATTCAGGGTCAGGTTTGTGAGGTCATGGAGTGTGTTTAATCAGGTTGCACACCGAATCAGGGAGGGTTGTTGATTAGCTTGCCTTGTGTATTTCCGACGTGTTGGGGGGGCTTTAATGACTACTTTTGAAGATCGAAAAAGCAAATCAACAAACAAATTGGTCTGTGTTTCAAGAGCGGCCTCGAACACAGCCTTCAGTTGATATACACAGCACTAACACCACCACTGGGTGAATTGAATAACACTGATTATTAATTATGTAGCAGGATAACCGGTGATAGGATCATGGCCACCCACATGGCTCCATCTATGCCTGTGGGGACCAAAGGCCAGTCCATCAATTCCGATCCCACACGAAAGCCAATCTGGCACAACATAATTCTGGCCACAATAGAAAGGTACCGTATCAAAACACCCAGCACACCAAAGTCTGCTGCTTTACAGGCAAAGAGTTCAAGGTTGTTGAATTCGACGTCCAGATCTCACTCCGACTCCGCATCCATAGGTTGATCCACTGAGGCCCCACCCAACAACACATCACTCCATAGAACCTGCCACTAACTTCCAAATGCCAATCATCACAACATACCCCAAAGGTTTTGTTGGGTCATCCCCCGAGGGGCCAGAGGTGCCCTGGTAGTAAAAGAGGCTGATCGGTGTATTGTAAGGCATACTTTAGTGTTTTATAAACCTGATCACTATCTATTCTGTCTCTAGTATGTGTGATGGATACGATTTTTTTTTCCTGTACTCTTAACAGAAAACATTCGACTGGAAAGGTGTAATGGAACAGCTGTTGAATTCTTTTAAAAATATGTGATTATGATTGCAGTGAAAAAGTGTTCCAACTACAGTATGAATTGACCCCACGAAATCAAGCATGCCATGAATTCTGGGTTGAAGCATGTTTTGAGCCAACGAACGGAGCTGTAGAAATACAGTGCGAGTACAAAGACTTGGATCAAAAGAGAGAAGATTGACACTTAATCTAGGGCTGCAGGATTTGATCCATAAATCACCTTGCAATAAGTTCGACACATAAACGATATACGATGTGTAACTATTAAATGTACCAAACATATTTATCAAGGTTAACAGCAAATGAGGGCACAAATGATAAATAAATATTAGCAAACATCCTCTTATTGTTATCAACTCAAACTTATACAGTATATTGACAAACTCTACCTAATTTTTTTACGACTATGTGTATATTACCTGTAATAATTCATGATGAATTAGTCCATATTGCAATTTCAAATTTTGATACAATTTATTGTGCAGTACTAACTTGGTTGTAATGACCAAAACATTTTTAACTAACCATTCAAATAGGTCGATCAATCTACCGGTCGATCTTCGTTCCAACCCTCACCTATGGGCATGAGCGTTGGGTCCGAAATGGGTTTTCTCAGAAGGGTTGCTGGCTTTTCACTTAGAGATAAGTCATCCGTGAGAAACTCAGAGTAGAGCCGCTACTTCTTTACGTGGAAAGGAGTCAGTTAAGGTGGTTCGGGCATCTAGTAATGATGCCACCTGGACGCCTCCCTAGGGAGGTGTTCTTGGCACGTCCAGCTGGTAGGAGACCATGGGGCAGACCAAGGACTAGATGGAGAGATTATATCTCCACACTGGCCGGGGAACGCCTCGGGATTCCCTAGTCAGAGTTAGCTGAGGTGGCTGTGGAAAGGGAAGTTTGGGGTTCCCTACCCCCGCGACCCGACTTTGGATAAGCGGTTGAGGATGGATGGAGAGATTCGAATAGGTTAAATTGTCCTTAAAAGACCTTAAAAGAGTTTTTTTTTGCAACTTTCACACCCATTTGATCAAGTATGAATTGGAGTTAAATAAAAAGTTTTGGATTGTTTGCTGTAACTTTTGGTTTGATTTCACTGATTAGATTAAGTTAAGCTGAGCCAGAGAAATTCTTTTCTTTGCATATACCAGTGTAACTGGGGTCAGAGTGCACAGTCAGCCGTGATACAGCGCCCCTGAAGCAGAAAGGGTTAAGGGCCTTACTCAAGGGCCCAACAATGGCAACCTGGCGGAGCTGGGGCTCGAACCGCCGACCTTCCGATCAGTAACTCAGCGCAGTAATATTTTTACCTATGAAAAGCATTTTTCGAACTTCAGGTTCAAAAATATTAGAATTTACAAATACTAATTACATGTATTATCTTAAAGGTTCCATATTTTACTCTTTGTGTAACAAGTTAACACTGGACTCAGAACTGTGCAAACTGTGTGTTAGTGCTTTTTTCCTTTATTTCACTCCTCCTCTAAACATGCTGTCTCAGTGTTTATGTAAATGAGGTAGCTCTGACCCAGAGGCGGGGATCGTCATGTATGAGGTCACAATAGGGAGAAAAACTAAATGACTTGATAAAGCCCCGGGAAAATACAACGTACACTTGCAAACCATCTGGACGTCCAAGTGATTTTTGCATAATAGGATTTAACAGCTGCCCTAAGAGTTACATTATAAGTGGTTTTTCAATAAAATGTTTTTTTTAGTATGTGGGGTGGTCGGGAAGACAGAATTCCTGCTTATGGCATTCACACATTTACAGACAAACTGAATATTACACTTATTGTGTATTTCTTTGATGTTTTCTGCATCCAGGATTCATTCCAGCTTGCTTTCATGCATAAACATAGAAGAATTCTTTTTAACACGTCGATGGATTGCACTGTCCTACATTGTGTCCAACATTATTCACGTTTCTCGTCTCTTGTTCCTGCATCGAACACATGACACACTTGTCTCATGTTTGAAACATGCTTCTCAAACTCTTTGCGGCGATCCCACCCTTATGCAGTGTGTGTGTGCGTGTGCGTGTGTGTGTGTGTGTGTGTGTGGTTTATAGTAATAGTGCGGGACACAGAATATCAGTTTCCGGATGGAACAGAGATTGGCTCCCCTGCGCTTGACGGCTTTTAACACTCGACCAAACTAGCTGAATTCTTTCTGCAAAGGGCTTTTAGAAGTAACCGAACACACTGCGTTCAGAGTAAAGCGGAGACAGAAAGAGGTTGGCAGTGTATCCTATCGCAATCATGCAGAGACAGAAAAGAAAGAAAACTTAAAAAAAAAAAAAAAAAAAAAAAACAGACCGCTATGGTGGGTGTGCTCAGAGAAATGCATTTTCTCTATGGCATAAGAGGGGCTGCTGGGTGAGTGACCCAGCGTGTGGTATCTGGCTTTTTCAGACACGCCACTGTGTGTGTTTGAATGAGTGTGTGTGTCCGGAAAGAGGCATGAGTGAGCCTGAGTATCTGAATAGAACCACTGCTGAGATGCCCATTTACCCATCAGCCCAAAGACTCTGTGCTCCCTCACTATAGGGGGGGTCCAGAGAGGAAAAGTAGTTACCTGATAGCGCTGAACAATCGCTGTCACACAAACACACACATAACTATCATTTCAAGGACATTCTATGGCTAATAAATGCTATCCATCTATCCATCCACCTAGGAGCCAACGTAGTCCAACTAGCGTCCATGAAGGCCAATGGTGACCTTTGTATTCATTCCCATCTTTACAAACCGTGGTAGGTCAATTAGCCTGCAGGTCGTTAGACTGTGGGAGGAAACTGGAGTACCCGGAGGAAACCCACCAAGCACATGCACACAGACCCGAGGCTGGAATCGAACCCAGACCCTGGAGGTGCGAGGCGACAGTGCTAACCACTACCCCATAAATGCTATACCTGCCACTTACAGTAAATCTGATTTCAACCTCACCTCGGCTACAAACTTCAACCTTTATTGCTCTTTAATTTTTTTAAATAAAAGCTGCGGTTTAAATGAAAAAAAAAAAAAGAGCTTTTCTTTATGTAACCAGCCAAATATCCTCAAAACTGTTCCATATTCCTTTTTTTTTTTTCCCCCAACCGAGATGTAACCCCTCTCCCTCACACACACGTACCTGCCTTTACTATATCACCAAAATGCACAATCTTTCCAGCTTGTTTTTTTTTTTTTTCTATCGAAAGCCTGATGCTCATTATTGAAGAATGCAATATTTCAACCAGCTCCTTTTTCCATCTCATCCACTAACACCTGATATCATTTCAGCTAATACTCTCCTCTTCTGCGTTATCATCCTTTAGAATTCCAGCCAAAACAAACACACGCTTGTTTTGACTGCAGCACACTTTGGCGTCTGGTTCGTGAAATATGATCTGGTGAACTTGATGAACTTTTGCTAGGCTTTTAGTGCGATTACGCAAAAGGCAGCTGGATGTCTAAAGTAGTTTGATTGAACTGCTGCTATGCGATGAATATTAAACGTCTAATTAAAGAAGAGATTTGAAAAACACGAAATGAAAGTGTAAACGTGTAAAGCTAGACAGTAATGCGGGCTATATACACAAAATTCCAACCTGCATTATTTCACACTTTACTGTATATTAGGCTTTATACTACAACGCTGTTCAATCGTAGTTATTGGTCCTGATTGGTCAGAAGGTGTTGATTTCATTTTTTTCCTGTAACAGCGGCTATTGAATAAATAATCTGTTGTTTATTGGGTTTTTTTTCCCAACCAAAAATCTAAAACTTTTTTTTGCAAAATTTTTTTTTTTTTTAATCAAAATTAAATGGCTTCATTTTGTAATTCTTTGCTCAAATAATAAAAAAAAGCTAACAAGCACTATTGATTGGATGATAATTAATTATGGTGTGTACAGTGGGGTAAAGCCACCAACTGTGCAAGTTCTCCCACTTAACATGATGAGAGAGGCCTGTAATTTTCATCGGGACCAACTTGCACAATTGGTGGCTTACTAAATACTTTTTTGCCCCACTGTGTGTATACACACACATACCGGAGGAATCCCACCAAGCCCGGGTAGAATATGCAAACTCTAGACACACAGAGACCCCAAGGCAGGAACCGAACCCTCAAACACCAACCACTATGCCACCATGCCGCAGCATTTACAGATTTGTCAATGTTTTGAAAATAAATTGGCTTAATACTTTATATTGTCCCTTAATCAGTGTTTCTATTTATTTAATGTAAAGTGGTAAAATCAAGGGTTTGATTCCCACCTCTGTGGGGTCTGTGTGCATGGAGTTTGCATATTCTCCCCGTCCTTGTTGGGTTTTCTGCGGGTACTCTGGTTTCCTCCACAGATTAGGCTAACTGGCATTCCCAAATCGCCTGTAGTGTGTGTGTGTGTGTGTGTGTGTGTGTGTGTGTGTGTGTGTGTGTGTGTGTGTGTGTGTGTG
>JAQQZT010000019.1:3391096-3403244 GCA_030068275.1 Clarias platycephalus | reverse complement strand
TGAAGAGTAAAAAATCTGATCTTAATCTTTGTATCAGCAAATGCATACTTGATGTATTATGATAATATTTACTTGACATGAGTTGTTGATGTAACTACTGGAACAAAGCTCCCCGTGCGTGTAGAATGTAACCCATGTGCATATCCCTTTTGCTGACTTGTTATATTGCGCTATTTGAAAGTAAGACGTTGTGAACACAATCCCCTCCAGCACTGCTGCGCTTTCTTTCTTTTTTTTTTCTTTTTTTCCCAGCATTCGCTCAAATCCGACCCTTTCCGTAACCTGAAAATCATTGAGACAATTCCGAGAGAGATTTACGAGTTTAAGAAAGCCTCGTGAAACCTTTTGAAGGCAGATTTGGACTGACTTGAAATGACATCCCAGCTTGGAGAGGGTTTCCTGTCGTCCTCGGTTCCTCAGTTCCTCTAGGCAAAACGATGTTGTTTGCTTCTTTTGATGGGATCAGGATCTGACCGAGTCCAGATTTCCATCCATGACTCTTACAGTTGGTTTGCGGTTCTGAGATGTTTTTGTTGTACCACCACTTTATATAGCTAACTTTTTGTCTTTCCATTTCTGTCTACATCTTGGTTCTGTTTCTTTCTCAGAGCCAAGCGCTGTCCCACTACAAAGGCACCAAGCATGCCAAGAAGCTTAAATCTCTAGAAGTACCCAAGTGCAAGCAGAAAAGCTCTGCGGTAATGAGGGAAAACAGGAAGGAGCCTGAAAAGAGCCTCTCACCTTCTGCTCCCCTGAGCACCACAGAGATAAAAGGTAGGAGTTTGATATGTTTGCAAGCAAATAACTGCCTTAACCATCAGGTTCCCTTTGGGTTAGAACTTTAAAAAATAATAATAAATATTGCATGAGATTTTGCGAATAAGCGATTCTTCCGTACACAAATCTCTATTGAAACTACACTGCTTTAACTCCCAACACTTAAATGACATGGAGAATCCATTAAATCTTCATATTTTGGTGCCAGTTAGCAACTGTAACACATCTGCACATCTGTTGAACGTTTGCGTCCGATTGACTAGGAGGTGTCGATTAGTTTTCCAGCAAGATTTCATTCTGATACTCTGTCATTTCTACAGTAATATCTTACACAGGGACTTCCATGGTGAGCGCCAACACGGTGTCACTGAGACAGTGGAGTTGGCTTTGAGGAGATGTTTAGCATTTATGGAAAGGATGGAGAACTATGATTTTTCCAACCAGCTTCATTCTTTGGTCTTGGTAATGTCAAGAGAGAAAGTTTTATATGTTATAACTTAATATTAAAAGACATAATATTAAAACCACTGAAAGGGAAAAGGAAAAATATTGATTATTGATTATGTACAGGTGAAGAGAGGGGTTAGAGATCTGAGTTACTGCAGTTCAAGCCTCGGCTCCACCAAGCTGTCACTGTTGAACCTTTAATCAAGTCCCTTAACCCTGTTTGTACCAGCCATTTCATGGCTTTCCCTGCGCCCTGACCCTGTATACAAACTGCACAGTAATGTATACTGTATGTGACAGATGAAGGCTTAACTTAATATCTTGCTGCATTGGCACCTGCAAGTAAGCAGTCAGTTCTCAAAGTGGATGTGGTGCAAGCAGGAAAGAAATGGACAACCGTAAGGATCTAAGTGATTTAGGCATTTTGACTCAGCTCTATGAGGCGTGTTCCTGGTATACACTGTTCATACCTACTTAAAATTGCCTATCCATCTATCTAGGAACCTCTGTAGTCCAACTGGGCCAATGGTGCCAATGGTGATTACAATTGTCTTCATATTTTATGACCGTGGTGGACAGTATGACCTCCGTACAACATTTCCACAAGCATTCACACACCAAGGGCAGTTTGGGAATGCTAATTAGTTTAATCTGCATGTCTTTGGACTGTGGGCGGAAAACAGACATCCCAGAGAAAATCCACCAAGTATGGAGGGAATCTGCAAACTCCATGCACACAGACCCAGCGGCAGGAATTGAACCAAGGACCCAGAGGTGCAAGGCAACAGAGGTGCAAAGCGACGGTGCTAACCACTAAGCCACCGTGCTGCCAAAAGTGGCCCAAGGATGAACAGTTTTAGGTTCATGAGTAGCCAAGGCTTGCTGATGCCTTGAGTTTAGTAAAGGCTAGGGAGCAACAGAGCATCGGAACTTCACCCTGGAGCAATAAAAGAAGATGGCCTGGTCTGATGAATCCAAAGCTTTAATTTAAAGTGACCTACAGTTAAAGATGAAATGATTAAGCACTTGAGGATTATGGGCCGAACTCTAGGTCGTTGGTGGTCCGTGGATTTTATTTCTTTTTAAACCGAGAATGTTATTTTAATTTATCACCGTATTATAAATATTTTATAATTTCATATTGTATTATACGGGTTGGTTTAGGGATTTCACGACCGGCTATAGCTTTTATATCCTTTATTTACGACCATTCATTAAAGTCTGCATATGCGTTATTTAATTTTAATGGATTCCATTATTCACGATCATTTCCTTGTGTAATGTTCTGCGGTCAGTTTTAATTCCTTATTAGCATTTATTACGCTGTTTGTCAATATCCAAGGCCGCCAAGCAAATTAGACCTCCTGCTTAGTAATAAATGAAATAAAGATGGTGTTTAAGAATAATATGTAAATGACAGAGGTAGGGATTGGTCCAAGAGTAACCAATAAGTGTTAAAATAAAAAAAAGTGTAAAATTTATATGAATCTGAAATGAAAAGGAAACGTTATACAGTAGGCTGGGTTAGATTAACACTCATGTAGGAGGAGCCACAAGCCTAGGAAGTGTTTTGGGGCTTTATTTTTTTGATTGTTTATTGGAATACAAACTGACAAATGACATAATTTAGAAGTCGTAAAACAAAAGTAAACCAAATAAGCCACAGAAAGGGTCGAATGGAATATTCCTGGATAAGTAGCGAAAAGAACATGTGCATGAAATCCATCCAGCTGCAAGGACTTTTCCATCTCACTCTTTTGTCTAGGTGCTGGAAGCAGATGAAGCGCTTTTCAGTTCAGCGTCAAGGACATTTTGCTACAATAAAGCATTTCTTGCATTATTGTAGACCGCCTTTCTTTGTCTATAAATCGACAACAACTTGGCAATGAAATTAGCATGTTTGTATGTTGAAAGTGGTGATGAACCGATATGGTTTGAAAGAGGATTTAGAGAGTGTAATTGATTTTTCTTGACTTTGTATCCTAAAGCTATAAGCATCATCGACCAGAATGCTAGCAAGCAAAACCATTATCATTAGGGTCACTGCTGGGCCCCCTCATTTTTTTCATTTTAAATTCAAATTTAATCAAATTTAATTTAATTTAATTAAAGTAATAGGAACAGGAATGTTTTACTTATGACAGGCTGCAAAATGCCTAAAGATACAATTAAGATTAAGATTCGGTTGTTTATGTACGTAACAACCTCAGCAGCAACCTCATTTCCCCTCTCACTCAGCATTCAGCGTGGACTATAACACAATCATATTACTGTAGCAATACTAAACTGCATATTTAAAAATAACTATAAACACAACTGCAGGCTGATTTTGTCCATACGGGAGATGGATTTGTTGCTTTTCGCAAAAAAACAAAACAAAAAAAAATCACACATTTTATAGCTTTTTGCAAAATGACACTGAAAGAACCTAAACAATTTTGACGGAATTGTGCCTTCACCACTGTTATGCACAAAGTATACTTTATCGGTTTGCAATAATTCTTTCTTCATTTGCTTCATCTCCTGGTATCTGGTAGTGTCGTGTTGAGCATTGCTGATTTTCACACACTGCCTCCTCCTCTATGCGTCTTGTTATGCCATATTCTTTTAATTATTATTATTATTTTTTTAAATAACCAAACCCTGATTGATTCTTGTCCACAATTTGGGAAAGAAACCAGATTTGTTTAGATAGATGATTCATTTTCAGGACGTTATATTTGGTGCAGGACCACATATTTTAATAGTGACATCATCTGATCATAATTACACCCATCTGGTCTCATTAATGAGGGCATTAGGTCGTTGTTCTTAGCATCATGTTCTCTTTTTTTTATTTTTATTTTTTACTATTTTTCAGAATTAAACCTGATACAGTTCACAAGCCAGTGCTTATGTAATGTAATATGGTGGTAATGTGTGGGGCAGAGTTGGCGTTCCTTGTGATAAATCCCGCATAATCCTTGAAATGGCTTACGATTCCATTTGCTGTTACAGTAGAAACAGGATTTTAAGTAAAACATTGTCTATATTTAATAATACTCTATATATAAACACGCTCATCACACACTGGGTCAACCAGCTTCTTCATGCAATTATGCGAATTCCATAAAAAAAAAAGAAATCTACCCAGGGGTTTATTCATAAATCTCAGGTTGGAGTTGTGCCCCAGCTGGATCACGCTAAGCTCCCTGGACCGAAACTGTGTACGTAAGCACTTTTTCGGGAACTTTGCAACACACGGCATGTGTCTGGAACTGGTTCTGGAGCCGTAATTTACTGCGCTTTGTGTTTTTTTGATCTGCCCGTTCAGGCTTAAGAGCTCCATCTCGTTCTCTGACAACGTCTATTTCTGCTCGAACACCTGCAACAGTTTGATGGCGCTTTTTATGGGAGAGGTGTTAGGCTGCAGTTTCTGGATGAAATCTACTCGAGGTCGTAAATTACTTTGCGTTAACAACATCCTGCTCGTCAGAACTCGAGTCCAAACTGGAAGTTTAACCTGATGCAGTTTGGATCTAAAGAAGAGGAAGACAGACAGCAGCAGAAGTGTGAAGGAGTGGAGTATCAGCTAGAATCATCTGAAGTTCCTCAGGTTCCTCCCCATGAGCGGGCAATAGGACAACTTCTACTGTACTTCTTCTTCTTCTTCTTCTTCTTCTATCCTTAGTCTTCAATCTTTTTTTCTCTTCTATTTGTTCTTCATCTGAGGTTCCTAAGGTTCCTCTCCATGTACTGTATAGACAACAAATACTTCATTGTCATCATCATCATGAGCAACAGCAGCCTCATCTTCTTCTACCACATGTCCTATGCCATCACTTACTATAGTTTACTCGCCATTTTTCCTTTTAATTTCTTCTTGTATCTCGTGTTCTCCACTCTTTGCTCTTCTCTTCTCCTCCTTTGTTTTTATATCTTTTCTCTTCTGTTCTGTTCCCTTCTCATTTCATCTCTTTTCCTCTCTTCTCAACTCTGGTCCTCTGTGTTCTTCTCTTCTGTTCTCTTCTCATCTCATCTCTTATTTTCTTATCCCTTCTCATCCCTACTTATCTATTTTTCGTTCTATTCTCTTTGTATCACTTATATTCTCATTTAATCTCCTCTCTTTTGTTCTTTTCTCTTCTTTTTTTCTTCTCTTTTCATCTATTTTCTCTGCTCTTTGTTCTCCTTTTCTCATTTCTTCTCATCTTTTCTCCTCTTTTCTCATTTCTTGTCCTCTGTTCCCATCTCTTATGTTCTCCTCTCTTCCCTTCTCTTATTGTTTCTTCTATCATCTTCTTGTCCTATCTTGTCCTGGCTTGCTCTTCTCTTCTGTGTAATATATTTGATATGCTGAACACCGTTCTCCCAGCATGCGAAGCGAAAGCGTCTCTCCATTTATCACCTGCAGCCGTCGCTGGCGCTCCTGTTAATAAGAGCTCTAAACAAAAGAGGGCACACAGCTCGAACGCGCACGGTGTACAGGATGGCACACAGCTGGCAGGAAAAGCAGGCGTGCCTCAAGCCAGATGATCCCCCACTTCTCGCCTCTCCAGCCTCAGCGGCGCACACATTTGTTTGTCAGAATGCCAGTCGCTGATGAATATTAATGCGCAGAGGTGACAGAGATGAATAGCGGTGGCGGCAGAAAGGCGAATTAGCTGAAGTCAGATTGGCACTTGGCCAGGGACGGGAATAAAAAGCAGAGAGTAGACAGGGTCAGAGGTCACCGGTGCAGGGCTAACATTTATATTTAGGGGATTTCACGGTGCGTGAACAAAGCGCCGGAGGTTTATTGTTTCGGGTTGGCCTTTTCTTTTTCTTTTTCTTCTCTAAAATGAAGCGAGACATAGGTCATTGGACGTTGAGTGCAGGGTCATTCAGCTCCACCCTTTTCAATTTCAGCTAATTTGCATAATAGTAATAATAACAACCTTGCTTTTCTGAACGAGACCTAGGATTCTTGGCAAATCTCCACAAAATTGATGGATTAGTCCGAGCCTCAGTGATCGAAATCGTGTTGGTGTTCCTGAATAATTTGGCCTCCGCAATCCTTCTGGGGGCGGAGCTATGTTTACTCTAACAGCTGTTAACTCTGTACGACTATATAAATTTGCAGGGACATTTTCTGCACAAGGTTCTAAGGGAGGCAGCAAAGTTTAATGTGGCTTGATGTAACTTGGCAAGACATGACCAGTGGGAGGGGGGTGTTTGCCAAAACTGTTCAGAGCCTACAGTTTTCTGATACATACTGTATATATTGCCAAAGGTATTCACTTACACATCCAAATAATTAAATTCAGCTGTTCCGATCACTTCCATGGTTACAGGTGTATAAAATCAAGCACCTAGGCATGCAGATCACTTCTACAAACATTTGTGAAAGAATGGGTCGCGCTCAGGAGCTCAGTGAATTCCAGCGTGGTACCATGATAGGATGCCACCTGTGCAATAAGTCCAGTCAGCGGAGCGGATGCTGAGACGCATAGTGCACAGAGGTCACCAACTTTCTGCAGAGTCAACAGCTACAGACCTCCAAACTTCATGTGGCCTTCAGATTAGATCAAGAACAGTGCCTAGAGAGCTTCATGGAGTGGGTTTCCATGTCCGAGCAGCCGCATCCAAGCCTTAATACAAAGCATCGGATGCAGTGGTGTAAAGCACGCATCCACTGGACTCTACAGCAGTGGAGAGATGTCCTCTGGAGTGACGAATCACGCTTCTCTATCTGGCAATCTGATGGACAAGTCTGGGTTTTGGCGGTTGCCAGGAAACGGTACTTGTCTGACTGCATTGTGCCAAGTGTAAAATTTGGTGGAGGGGGGGATCATGATGTGGGGTTGCTTTTCAAGAGTCGGACTTGTTACCAAGACATTTTGGACAATTTCATGCTCCCAACTTTGTAGGAATAATTTGGGGATGGCCCCCTTCCCGTTCCAACGTGACTGCTCCAGTGCACAAAACAAGGTCCATAAAGACATGGATGAGCGAGTTTGGTGTAGAAGAGAGTTATTTGGTATAGTCGAGACAAATACATTTGAATACTTGAAGAATATATAATATTCACAATATGTTGCAAATATAAAAAATATAAAATCCCATTGCATGGAGAGGATCAAACCTTTTTAGGAGTTTTAGGAGTTTCCTTCCGATTCCCTTGGAATCCTCTCCGACCAACTCCCCCCGCCCCCTAGATTTTCTCCCTAATTTAGTCGTATCCAATTCCTCCCCGTCACTAGGGGGCTCCAACATTAAGGCTACTACAGTACTACCACTCAGTCTGGAGGGCCGAAGACTATCACGTGTTTCCTCCGGACCACATGACGCCAGCCGACCGCATCTATCGAACTGCTCGCTCATGCACCATTGGGGGCGGCATAACACACTCGGAGGACAGCGCTATCCTCTCCTTCCGCTTGCCTGAGCTCACAGACGTCCCTGATTGGCTGTA
The DNA here is from genome assembly GCA_030068275.1 of Clarias platycephalus. Taxonomy (NCBI): domain Eukaryota; kingdom Metazoa; phylum Chordata; class Actinopteri; order Siluriformes; family Clariidae; genus Clarias; species Clarias platycephalus. The sequence continues at coordinate 3,395,587 of JAQQZT010000019.1, read as the reverse complement.
GAGCCGTGATTAATGTAGGACAACCAAGTACCTCTCATCCCTCCCCATTGAGAGAGCTCGGCCAGACCTCAGGCTAGGGATCCTCTTCTGACAAAGAGTCAGAGGTCACCAGTACAGGATTGGCTTAAGAAACGATGGCTAAACAGAACTCCGAAAGACAATTCCCATCTGCCTGTAGACTGTTCATCAAACAAGTGAACCTGTGCAGAAACAGGAAGTGCTACTAATGGAATTGCCATTTTGTCTATTTACACATAAAAGGAAGCACACATGGATAGTATTACATTCAAACGAGGAAGACCGATGACCTTTTCACCTCTTCTTGAACATGTTCCTTTCATCACAGCATCACAGTTAAAGTTCCTTCCAGTTTCTTCTCTGTTATATATATACGTATATAAATCACTCCTAGAGGGTCGCTGTGGAGGCACACTCCATGTGGCCCGAGTTCTACACCAGCTTGTACCGAAGCCCTTTTCCAATCTTTTTTAATGGTTTTGAAAAAGCTCCTCGAGTTTACGTTTTGTTCTCTGGAAGAGAAAGCGTAGGTCATTACCATACCAGCGTGAAACACGCAGCGTGTTTAGAGAAATAAAGCAGTAAAAATTTAGGCGAGACGAAGAAAAGCAAAACAAGCATAAATCAAAGGCTTTGATTAAATATTTAAAATCGTTTCATTTATAGCAGATTCCGCACAAAGAGTTCTCATGAAAATGTCAAACTTAATGCATGAGCACAGACTGTGATTGGGTGAATCAGCTCTGAAACATTTTAACAGTTTCTTGGCTCATTTTCCGCAGTGCCTGAAATCCTGCTGTCTTCTCCAAAACCAAACCAAACAACAAGACAGTGTTCCTTTATAATGATGCAAGCTCCACATCCTGAAAAAAACACATCCTTGTGCTTTCCCAAAATTTGTGTATACATGTCGAACCCTAAGTGCAGTGTTTATGCCCTTTATAGTACTTTCAAGCACAGGCGTAAGGAAAATATTCTGAGACAAGCATTGCTGGTTACTGCAAGAGAGATCCTCCCCACCCTGGAGATATATCCGTCGTTTCTACGGCAGTTATTTAAAGGGTTCGGGTTGCTAGCTCGACGCCCGATTGTCATTCACACACTACAGACAATTTGGGGAACGTCAGTTTGCCTAAACTGGAAACCGGAGAACCTGGAGGAAACCCACCAAGCACGGGGAGAACATGCAAACTCGAATCAAACCCCGACCCTGGAGGTGCAAGGCCACAGTGCTAACCACAACACCACTACGCCGCCCTATCTTATTTATTAAACTAAATCAAAATTATAATAATAATACAAATAAAAAATAGCTATAAATCGTTATTTAACGCACTTCTTGATGGCAAAAATGTTTAATTAATTTATTTTATATAATTTTTTAAAATTAGATACATACATCAAGCTGTATGAATTTGTAACAACACAAAAGACCGAAAAAAATGAATCTATATATAATGACGGCAGGGTGGCTCCTGCCTCGGTTGTGCATGGAGTTTGCATCTTCTCCCCATGCTTGGTGGGTTTCCTCCGGGTTCTCTGGTTTCCTCCCACAGTCCAAAGACATGCAGATTAGGCTAATTGGCGTTTCCAAATGTGTGTGTGTGTGTAAATGTTGAGCCTCCCACGGTCATACAAAATGGGAATGAATACAATGGTTACCATTGGCCTCCACAGTCCCTAGTTGGACCATAGGCGTTCATGGATGAACGGAAATATCTAATATTGTATATTATTATCATTTTTTCTATTTGTTATGGAGCAGTTTTACCTGATTTTTCTCTCTAATTTGGTCGTAGCCAGTTCCCATAATTTTTTCTGTTAGGGCACTCTTCCCTCAAGGCACCAACTACCAACCAGGTCGGGCCGTGTGACACCCACAATCCACTAATGTTGCTATGATTGATGTGAGAGTGTGGGTATGCCAGGCCTCATCTCTCCCTGAGCGAGCACTGCCAATCCGCTCCCTAGACTCCCAGCTACAGATGGCAGTGGCATCAGTCGGGATCAAACTTGCGTCCTCTGGACGATCGGACGAACGTGTTTCCGCGCCACGTCTGTGAAGTTCTAAAAGGTTCTTCTTCTTGCTGCTTTCCTTTGGAGGAAACATTCTTTTCTGTGTATTTTGATTTGGAACATACACCTCTAGGGACCAGCACTGCCTTTTGTGTTGGGTTTTGATACATTGGCAGGGAACCAATGTCTGACCTCGACCCAAGACCTACCAGTGTCCTATCACTGAACCACCAATGACCAATGTCAGAAAGTATGTTTAATTTTCAGTTTTTTCTTTGTGTAATAAACTACAAAGTGTAGAAATGTTTGAGTACATGGGCAGTACCCATGCCAAGTATATAAATACCTTTCCATTCGCATCTGCGTGAAATAAATATCATTTATGGATGTTCTCTAAATGAGCCGCCAGGTGCAAAACCCATTTAATTAAAAGAATACGAATACGATTAGAATACGATTGTTCTTTTATTGTTGTTATTTAACATCACGCCGTTCAAATCCGAGCCAAACGCTCCGCTCTTATTTTATCACCGAGGAAACGAAAAACAGTTATTGCGACTTTTAAACACACAAACGGAGTGCGAAGGAGTGTGTATAAGCAAAATGTGCATGTATATGTGTTTGTGTGTGTGTGTGTGTGTGTGTGTGCAGTTCCAGTTCCAGTGCGATGCACAGAGGACAGCAAGGTTGTTGCTATAGATTAGAAGATGAGTCAGCAGCCGTCTGCACTTTCTCTCTCTCTCTCTCTCTCTCTCTCTCTCTCTCTCTCTGTGAGTATGTGAGTGTGTGTCAGAGAGATGTGCCCACAGCCCTGTCGCCATCCCTCAGTTCCACTCCAGTGCCGCAGGAAATGTACCCTGATATTAGCTATTAAAGAGCAGATTGTCAAGGGAGCAACGCCAGCTCTGACAGCTGTACAATACAGAGGGAAAGAGAGAGAGAGAGAGAGAGAGATGGAGAATAATGAGAAGGATAGAGAGGGGTTTCGTTTGAGAGCGAGCGAAGACATGAGAGGCAACTTTCAGCTTGTTGGAAGTTGGTCCTAGTGCCACATTTATGTCAAAATCTTTATTTAGAAGATCTTGCCTCATACCTCCAGGGTTGGGGGTTAGAATCTCGTCCCCGGAGTTTTCATCTTCTCCTCATGCTCTGCGGGTTTCCTCCGGGTACTCTGGTTTCCTCCGGCAGTCCAAAGACTTGCCGTCATCCATGGGATAAGCCCCAGGACCCCTACAACTCCACAATGGACGAGCAGTACTGAAAATGGATGGATAGTTGGATTTATTTCCCGTTCAACCAAGACGTATTTGGGGTCATTGTGCAGCATAATAAAGTTGAAACTTTACAGCAATAGTCTTAGTTTCAGTCTTACTGAGTTAGGAGGCATGGCCCTCTTGTAGCTCTGGTTTAAGTTCCAGTAATCAAACATGTCTTGGCTGATTTGGAGGGTTTGGTGTTGAAACTGTGCAGTTCATTTGACAGCTTCTTTTTCTTCAAAGATGTACATCTGGTAAATATTTCAGACAAATGAATGTTGCATAGTCGGCACCAAACGCAAAGCTCTGACAGGAAATTTAGCTCTCCAGTTCTGTTCCAGTTCTGGTCAAGGAATCCTTCATTGGACGAATGTTGTAATATACTGTATGAGGGGCATTTGAGTGGAAGCGGACTTGTGTATAAAGAAGGCGTATATCTGATTGACATTTACAGAAGACTTCAAGCACAGTATGGTAGTAAAACATTTGAACGGTGCAAACGTTTTAAAGAAGGCCTTACATCTGTTAATGACGATCCGTGGCCGAGGTGCAGACATTCCCGTGAACATTCAGCGAGTGGAGCGCTTGATCTTTGCAGATAAATTTGTCGCCAGCTTGCAGAAAAGACGCACCTTTCCTGAGAGCCCTGACCTCACTTCAAGCCATTTTCAAAAAATGTTTGGGCCATTAAAGGAGTTCCTGGGAGGCCGGGGTTTCAGAGGTGAAGCCGGTAGCTCTGGCGTCCTGAGAGAACTTTCTGCTTCGATGGTATCCAAGCACTAATGAAGCACTGGATTAATGTAGCAGGGGATTATATAAAGAAATAAAGAAAGAGACATGGATGCACAAGATGCATCTTAGCTCCCAAATTACTGTACCGCAGTATAGTGTTCGCACAGCGTCCAAGCTGCATAACGTCCGCTTTCACAGAACATCTCGGATTTTATCGCCAAAACCTAATTTTCTTATTTAGATATTTTTGCATTTTAGGTTTTGCATTTTAATTCCTCTATAATCCTACAGCTGGTGTTCTACATTATTCACAGATTAGCAGGCAGCACTGAGTCCCATGTGGTAGGAGAAAATTATTTTCAAAGTTTGCTTAGGATTAGTGATGATTAGGAGCAGTGGTAAAGTTCTCGCCCTATCATCCGGAGATCGCTGGTTCGGTTCCCGGGTGATGCTGTAACCTCTCGCAGCC
>JAQQZT010000019.1:3311552-3342696 GCA_030068275.1 Clarias platycephalus | reverse complement strand
GGTGATGCTGTAACCTCTCGCAGCCGGAGGTCTAGAGAGAGCTGATTGGCCGAGCTCTCTCAGAGGGGAGGGATTAGCGGCACATCCACATTAATCACGGCTCTACAGCCATGTCTCTGTCTAGCGCTGTCCTCCGAGTGTGTTACTCCGCCCCCAATGGTGTGTAAGCGAGCAGGTCGAAAAGATGTGGTCGGCTGGCGTCACGTAGTTCGGAGGAAACACGTGATAGTCTTCGGCCCTCCTGGCTGAGTGGTAGGAGTAGCTTTAATGACGGGGAGGAATTGGACACGACTAAATTAGGCAGAAAATCGGGAACAGATGCAGTAAGCATCTTGCATGTTGGTGAGAGAGAAGGCAAGACTAGTAACTTAAATAAGAGGAGAAGACCATTTAAGATTACATTTTTGTCAACCAAGAAACATGAAAACAGTACATTATTGATATATACGTAGAAAATTGTAGCTTTTAGTAACAAGATAATACAATACATGTATTTTCAGATCTAAAGAGAAAGAAAGAAAGAAAGAAAGAAAGAAAGAAAGAAAGAAGTTCTTTTCACTCTCATTCTCTATACCACTTATCCTGTACAGGGTCATGGGAGGCCTGGAGCTCATGCTGGATGCGGTGTCCATCCACTGCAGGGCATACACACAAGCATACACACATTCACACACTACAGTTAATTTGGAAACACCAATAAGCCTAATCTGCATGTACTTGGTCTGTAGGAGGAAACCCGTGTACCCAGAGGAAACCTGCTAGCACAGGGAGAGCATGCAAACTCCACACACACACACAAAGCCGAGCCTTATGCAGTACAGCTGCAGAAAACTGTCACAATGTTTCTGATGTATAAAAGAGATACAATGTTACACCAGAGCAGATTGTGTAATTTTTACGTTTTTTTTCCTCTTTTTTTGCCTTCTGCAGATTATCGGATATATGGCGTTCCGTCAGTGCGTACAGATTTAGCTGCCCCGCGTATCAAACGCATCAGTGACCGAACAAACTACGGTGAAGAGGGCACAGTGTATGAACTGCTGTTTCCCACGCTGTACTCGCTGTTCGGGGTCCACGAGAGACATTTCTTCTGCCCTCGCACCAAGGACGAGGTGGGACAACAGGGGTTATCAAGTGAACTCAAGATAAATAAATGCTTTATTCTTCTAAAATATACAGTAGAAATGGGAATTGGTGTAAGGGAGAGATTTCTTAGCACAATGCAAAAGATTTAGTAAAAAAAATTTTTTTTTTAATCATTATTTATATATGAGCAATTGTGATGTAACAAAATCAGCTCCAAGAATTTGGACCAACAAATTGCAGCAGATGATGATACTGACCTTGGAAATGCACGTTTGTGTAAATTCACATATCCTGGCTTTTGCTGTGGAATGCTACTGTTTGATTAAATTTTATAAACAATAAATGATTCACTGTCGAATAATTTTTTAAAAATGGATTAAAATTTAATGTTCAGTCAAAATGTGTGGGTAAATTTAAAGTTGCCTCTTTTCATATAGTGTTTAACACACACTCAGCATCAGGCTGATCTATGAGCTTAGGGTTATAATAATAATAATAATAATAATAATAATAATAATAATAATAATACTTTTACATTTCTGTTTATGTTTTAACATGATCCATTTCCTTTTCATGTTTCAGATGAAGCAGATTTTCCGGAACGCCGGGCCGCGTATTCCCGATCAGACGTTTGAAGAGGCTTGGAGCTCGGCTTCCAGGAGTCACCCGGCCGGGGAAGTGTGTGTGGAGAGTTTTCGGAAAGTTCTCAGTGAGCTGCGGGCAAATTAGAAATCAACGTGTTTTGTTCACTTTTATATATTTTAAATTTAATTAAATGGGAGGCAATGGTTAGTCACTTACTCACTAAGTTAAAATATTACATTAATCAAATTCTTGTGCTTCTTATGTTGTAATATTTCATATTGTTAGTTGACATTTCTCTCTGCTACTGTGTTAATTTTTAAGTTTTTTTTTTTTTGCTACGAATCATTACAGTTTAAACATTGTGGCTTGCTGTGGCTCTGACCTGCTCTGACATAATTAGCTATGATGTAGCAACAAAGTGGTAAGGCAAAAATATGGTGGCGTGATTTAAAGAAAAAAGAAAATAATTAAAAGCTGACAGTTTGGTGCAGTAAGCCCATGGATCACTATGATTATTTAAAAATAGCTCTGCATTGTGCTACGGATCCCTACGGAGAGACCAGCGATACCTGATGAAGTGCTACGGGTGGTACATGAAGTGTTCTTACTGTAAAATCATTATCCATACTGTTCATTATCTTGTAGATATGGTACTGATTTTAACTCAAAATTAATAAAAAAATACTTACTAATGATACCATCCTGGCACTTGCTTAAAACTCACATGACATGGCACCCTGATTGCTCTGATTATTGAATACAGAAGGTCACAGATAGGCTCATAGAAACATATGGTACAGAATAATGGGATGAAATGTACTGTAAGTCGCTCTGGATAAGGGCGGCTGCCAAATGGTATAATGAAAATGTATGAATTTATAGCAATCCATAGCAATCCTGGACAGGGTGCCAATCCATCGCAGGGCACCCATTGAGACATCTATTGTTAAATTATTATTATTATTTATTTTTTTACATATTTACTGGACGTGTTTTGTGCTTGGCTACACATTAAAGTGCCCCTATTATGCCATTTTAAAGGTTGCTAATATTGCTTAATGAGTCTCTTAAAACAGGTTTACATGTCTGCAAGGTCAAAAAACACTTTAGTTTTCTCCAAAAATAAATTAAATTTTACTCCATTTCTAAATGATTCAAAACGACTCGTGTGAAGCAGTTCGAAGATTCAGTCTGTCTACCGCTACAGCGTGTGTCGGAAAACGAAACGCCCATTACCGTAAAGGAACGATGGCTCTGGAGACCCGTCAATACATAGATAAACCTAAGCATACATTTAGGTTACAATTTTTAAATTAATGCAAAATGTCAAAAACACAAATCAGAAAGGTTAGTTTGTTTTGCATGTTTTTCCGATTCACATCAGGTTCCAAACCTGATTGGAAAAAAATATGTTTCTCCAGACAGGGAACATTAATTGAAAATACATTTTTAAAAAAGGCAGAAAATCTAATCTGGTGGAAATGAACATCATGGTGCTTGTTGGCGTAACCTGAAGAATAAAATGAAAGTGGAATTTGTGCTTTGTGCTTTCATTGGTTGGCCCGCTAATAAATAATTAAACAAATAAATAAACAAATACATGCATCATTCTGTCTAATTAAAATGTATTTTTTTTTTTTAATCCATCCTTTGTAAAAATCAATTACATGAATTCATGCATGTCATCCTAATTTCTGAATACAGTATTAAAACCCTTTATAACGTTTCATTCTTTATCCAGTCTTGAAGCAATAGAAGAAAAAAAAAAAAGACTGAGCAGAATTCATTAACTTCTTTTAAATATGTTAGCAGGATTACGATTATTGATTTTTCTTTCGGCAGTAATGGAGTTTGTGTGGGGATTGCCGTCATGTGTGTGTGCAAATAGGTTTTAATATGATTACCAGAGTGGAGATCATTTCAGTAGGAATGAACATGTTAATACCTTATTAGCGAATTAATCACGCAAGCATCGAATAAGAGAACAATCTGCAAGAAAATGAGGGGCACGCTGCTGCTGCTGCTGCTGCGCAGTAAATACCCCATTTTACACCCTTATGGATTAGGGCACATTTTTATTTTATTAATCTGCTTAATGTATAAAGAAAGCTAAACTAATTTGTGCATACATGTAATAATAACGCCATTGGACAGAAATCCTCCAGTGTGTGCGGCATTAATTTCACACAGCCGCGGATTTAAGGCGGTGTAACTGAGAAGCGGATTAATAGAATAAAATGATGAGAATAAATACGTGTGCAAAGCACGTTCGTGGTCTTTTTTTCCCTTCAGTGTAAAATGATGCCTTTGTAGGTTATTAATCATCATGCATACAAATCTACTGGATATCTACCTGTATTAACCTAAAAAAAAAAAAAAAAAAAAAAAGTTAAATATGGAACCTTTAAACACAATTTTGATTCTTCCTTTTGATTGTGCAGAATAACAGAACACAGTTGTGAGAGTAAAAACTAGCTTCATTTCCCTATATAATCCTCAACACTAATGCACTTATTCCAGTGTTTCACTACTGCTTGGACACCATCAAGGTAGAAAATTCTCTCAGTACCCCAGAGTCATGATCCAAAATCCGGGCCTCCCAGGAACTCCTTTAATGGCCCACACATGTGGAAATGGCTTGGCGCGAGGTCAGGATTGTACAGGGAATGTGACAATAACACCCATCCAACAATTTGCAAGTGGCGTTGGTGAATGATTGTGTGTACAGTTCACACAGGATCGCTATTCATGGATGTACGGCCTTCTTTAAAACGTTTGCATCATTCAGTGGTTAATACCCCTATCTCACCTATGCGGTCTGACTCACGGTGAGTTGCGGTGTCGGGCACCGTGAGTCGCCGCGACTGCCCGCCGACGTTCCGCTGGCGTTCCGCGAAGTTCTGTAAGGACCGCAAGCTTCCGCGAGGACCGGCAAAAAAATTAAACATGGTTAATTTTTCGCGCGGAAAGATGGAAACATACTCACTGCGGTGAAAACTCGCGGTGAATCAAGATGAACCGCACTTATGGCCACCGCGCGAAACCGCGTAGGTGAGATATGGGTATAAGAGTCTCATCACCGCACTGTGCTCGAAGTCTTCAGTGATGTTAATCGATTCCACCCTTTCATTCACTAGAAATGTTCCTCACAAGTCCCGGTTTGACTCGAACACACCTAACATGAGTAGAAATTGGTTAAATATACTTAGATTCGGTTTATTGCACTCCTAAATTAAGAAATCTTAGATACACGGTACATATTTCATTAGATTTAGGATGTTGTCACTCTTATAATTAAATTAAATTAAATGCTTATAATAATAATAATAATAATAATAATAATAATAATAATAATAATAATTAAAAAATCACTTGGGGGAAAAAAAACAAATAGTTTTGACTTCTATTGTATTTTTGGTATAATCAGAAAAACCTATCTGAAATACATTTAACTATATTTAATATCATTTCAATAGCTTTTTCTGAGAAGCTGCTTTTCTTGTATATCTAATAACCCTAATTTTATATATACTGTATATACTATATATATATATATATATACTAACCCTGGTTATTATCAAGACCAAAATGAAGTCAGGTAAATTGTGTCACATGTTTCAGCATTTCTGACACTGTATGTGAAAAATGTCACTGTGACCATTGCGTATTCATATAATCCAAAAGGAAATAAATCACACGCATGCAAATCCAGGAAGAATTTCTTTAAAGTTTACTCCAAGTGACAGTTTGCGTGTGCGTAAAGTGCAGAAAGTCGAAGTGTTAATGTGGCAGATGGTGCGATTTTGCAGACATGAGCCTGAAGTGTGCAAATAGCTGAGAGCAAACCTATTAGCAACTGTATATCTGTCAGAGGAGCACAGAAAACAAATGTCTGTCATAAGAGCAGAAACCCATTAACTACATTTAAACTCATCTACAGCTCGCCGACCATCATCAGTCAGTCGTGTGGTGTCAACTGGTTTGCATGCGCACTTCATTAAAAAAGCGCGAGAAAAGTCAGAAAGTTTGGGCGCTGTGATTTAAACGCTATAAATTCTGAGGAAAGTCACATAAAACATCACGTCATGTGATAAACTGCAGCAGATTATGTAGAGTTAAGTCTTTTAGTCGTGCTCCGATGCACTTCTGGCACATTCCTGCGCATGTTCTTTGCATGCGACTGAGCCGCCATCATGGCCGTTAATTCGTGTTTAGTGTTCGACGCCAAAAAATAAAAGAAAACGAAAGAAAAAAGACAAGCTCGCAACTTTGAACATTACTGTCAAAATGTCCACGCGGAAACGCGTAGAAACATGGAACGAAAAGAAGAAAACATCATCAAGTCTCTCGCAATCAAATCAGCAACACTTCATGTCAGGCCTCTCGCACGTGTGTACATACAGTACGTAAATGATATAATGATGTTCTTCAGCAGTTGTTGTCTGCTTCGGTTAAGTTGTAATCTTCGTTCAAATTTGGAGAAATAGTTCAAGTGAAATTTCTTAGTTATCCCCTGTGCATACACAGAAAGCAATACTTTATCACGTCATTAATAATGAGACATCAGATTTATTTTATTATTATTTTATTCATAGGGGAAATGCAGATCGTTCCATATTCCATTCTTAAAAGTTAAAAAAGAAAAAAAAAATCTGGATTATTTATTTTATAATGTATTTACGAAAAAGGTCGAAATACTACATCTGAAAATAAACACAAGTATACATATTTAATCACACTAATATACAACCATTAAGCAACTAGACTGTTTTAATATTTTACATTTTCACATCTGTTGGCTGATCATTTTGCTAAATCGTAAAACATTTATTTCAGAATATTAACAGCAGTGTCAAGTTAGATATCAAAATATTAATGCAGAAATAAAAAGAGAGAGAGAAAGACATGTGTTCTCCCACAATTTTGAATTCATGATTTTTCTTCGAATACATAGAGCTCAAATTTTTCATTCGATCGCCTTCAGCTTTGATTACAGCATGCAATGTGGTGGAAACGCTTGTGTGAAAATCATTCCTCATGTTCCCAAAACCGCTCTTTCGCAATCTGAGGGAAGAAAAACTCCATAGATGTGATAACCAGGTCATTCAGTACATTCAGGTGACTTCATTTTATTGCCACATAACGTTGCTGAGTCTAGAACTGAACAACCCCAGATCATAACACCGTCTCCAGAGGCTTGTACACTGGACACTATGCGTCGCATCGCATTACCCTGACACGCCCATCACTCTGGCATAGTGTCAATCTGACCACATGACCTTTTTCCATCGCTCTATAGACCTGCCTTTATGCTCCTTAGAGAATTGAATCATTTTTTCCCTGATCAGTCTGACTAAAAAGTGGTTTTCTTTTGGCCACATAGCTGTTTAGTTAGAATACTGTGGGTTATGGTCACATTGTGTGTGTGTGTGTGTGTGTGTGTGTGTGTGTGTGTGTGTGTTTAAATGCTCTTACTTTCACCATTAAACACAGAGCTGATTTCTACTGTTGTTTTATTGCTTAGAAGCTGGTAAAAGTAAGATAAAAAAAAAAAAGGATTAAACAAAGGCAAAAGTGTATTAATATTTAACAAAAGCGCATATCAAGTCGCTGATAAAATCCCATGGAAAACCTTATAATTTTAATAAAAAGTTTAATAAAAACTTGGCAAAAGTTGGCAAAAATGTAAATGTCTGGTGGAAGGGTAGAAAGTATTATTATTATTATTATTATTATTATTGTTGTTGTTGTTGTTGTTTTTAATATTTTTGAATATCCTCTTACTCAGGTTTTATGATACCCAACTTTTTAAACAAATATTTAATTCTGAATAACTCTAATCACAGTGTGATCTCTTTGCATTGTGTTTTTTTTTTTTTGTTATATCTGATTATAGACTGCATACATACATAAATATGTTGTTTGTTTTGCTCTGCAATTACGTCACTTCCCGGAAACTTGGCGGAAGCTCACGAACCGTAAACAATATCTGGATGGTTGATATACTCTGTTTTCTCCAGTAGATGGAGCCAAAAGCCTGCATTTCTCAGGCTTTCAGTTCAGTAGTGCTGGTGCATCTGCTGAACAGTTTCACATGCACTGCTTCATTAAAAAGAACATCATATTAATTAAAATTGTAACTGTCCAGCTGCAGATATTAATAAAATCTCACAATATCTTAGCTCTCATCTGCCTCACATAAACCAGAATATCTTTATTTTTGATTGATTGATTGATTGATTACTGAATTGAAGTAATATTTAGTTTATTACCAAAACTGGATCACTTAAAGTTGTGTACCAGCCTAAAGTAAAAAAAAAAAGAAAAATCATAAAATTTTACATGGTCTATTTTTATTTTATTTTTTTACATTACATGCATTAATCACTTACTCATCGTCTATACTACTTTAACCTGTATACTGGGTGGCAAGGGCCTGAAGTCTGTCCCAGTAGACTTAAGGAATAAGGCAGGGTACACACTGGAGGGGGGGGCAATACATCATACGCACACACACATACATGCATTCAAATTAAAATTTTATTTGTCACATACACAGTCATACTGTACACAGTACGATATGCAGTGAAATGCTTATACGATCGCCAGTGACCTTAAAAAAAATAAAAGCTTATGAAAGAAAATAAAATTAACTAGTAAAATATACTGTACAAATAAGGACATAATAACAATATAGCAAAATATAGGAATATATAGAAGAAAAAATTGAAATTTGTAAAAATTTTGAAATGACTGGGGGTGTGCAAATATACATTAAAAAGTGACTTATTAAAGTGTCTTTAGGGGCAATTTGGGAATTCCACCTATCCTAATTTGCATGTCTTTGGACTGTGGGAGCAAACCGGAGTACGCAGAGGGAACCCACCTAGCATGGGGAGAACATGCAAGCTCCACACACACAGACCCCGAGTCGGGAATCGAACCCTCGACCTTGGAGGTGGCATTCAACAGTGCTAATCTCTACGCTACAGTTCCGCCTTGCATGCGTTAATGATGATGTTAAATGATATGCATGAAAAAAAATAAGCATCTGGGGATGAAAAGGGAAATGACAGGCAAATTTCTTTCACCACACAGGTGCAAAAAATGTCATTGTCTTACATTCGATCATCAGAATAAAACATCAACACCCCCTTCACACTCCTCCTGGTGATTACAAGTCACGTGCTTCTGCTGCCTGCTGCACGTGCACTCCATTTTTCCCGTTTTGCCATCAAAGGTTAATATTAACGACTCATTAACAATTAACCTATCACTGCTGCGCACGTGCGGCAAGTCCCGCCCCCTGGGTGCTCTGGAAATAACGGTCACTTTTGTTCAAAACTATTTTTGAACGCTAGCTTAATTAGCACCTTTGAATCTAAAGATATCAACACCTCCAGCATGTTAATCATTATACCAATAAAGTTAACTAATATTGTTTAACATTTATATCTTTTTGTTAAAAAAAAAAAACTTGCTTTCTGTAGCATAGAAAGCGTTTCAGTGTATATCATACTTTTATTTCCTTCCTCAAAGAACCATTCATTAGCAAGTTTATTTTAGCTGCCTGTTAGCGTGACACTAATGATACAAATCACAACAGGATTAGCTTTCAAATGTATTTATCTTTTTTTTTTGTTGTTCAGTAGCTAGTACATATTTAATAACTATAGTAATCTTTTATATGGTATATGTTAGCATGGGACTAATGATACACAATTAAACATATTCTTATATCAGTTTGTAAGAAACGTACTGTATTAGCATGATATATCATGTAGATGTCATTCTTTTTTCTTCACAGACTTAGCTAATTTCGTAAATTTCCCTATTTCTAGCTGCTGTAGATGTTTAATAAAACTAATAACAATTCAAACAATAAATGACAGAATAAATTTTCTGTACTATATATTTAAAAAAAAAACTAGCAAAAGGCAGCTACATGTACACTTGCTGATGGTTGCTAGTTAAGCAGTAAATGTTAGCATGATACTAAGAACAAATAATAAGATTGGCTCATATTTATTTTAATTTTTAACAATAAACTAGACATTTTATTATGTATATTATGTTTTTGTTGTGTTTGTTCAAAGAGGTATACACATCAGCTAGTTTATTTTCACTTCCTGGTGGTGACTATCTTTTTTTTTTTCAGTAGCTAGTATATACTTAATAACTATCTTTTATATTTTATACATTATGTTAGCATGGGACTAATGATACTGATAAAAAAAGAACAGAAGTAACACAATTAAATATATTCTTATATAGTATTTTTGTAGGAAGCGTATTAGCACTCCATATCATAGATGTCATTCTTTTTCTTCACAGACTTACAGTAGCTAATTTCATTCAGTTCCCTACATCTAGCTGCTGTAGATGTTGATATGATGATACTAATGATACTAAACTAATAAAAATACAAAAAAATAAATGATAGAATTAACTTTCTGTATTATTATTATTATTATTATTATCAATATTATTTTTTTAAAGCTGTTGGTTGCTAGTTACAGTAAACGTTAGCATGACACTAAAAACAAATAATGTTATTGGGATATTTATAAAAAAACATTTATTATTTGCTTAAATGTTTAATAGAGAACTTGATAGTATTTTTAAGTTTAGTATTTTTATTGTGTTTGTTTACAGAGACATGTGCATTAGCTAGTTCATTTTTACTTCCTGATATTTCACAGATGTTAACATGATAGAAGGTAACAGAATTAACTTTCAAATGTATTTCTTGCTTACATATTTTTAATTTTTTACAGTTTATGCAAAGAAAATCCTGAATTAGCTAGTTCTCTCCAGCTGCCTGTTGCTAGCTAGGTGCTAGCAAAGTTCTAACTGGAGTTCCTCATCAAGCTTCTATAACGTTGCTTTTACTTTTTCGAATTCAAACAAGTTTGTAGTTACGTATTTCAGTTTTGTAGAGTGAATGTTGATGAAGAAAGACTGTGATATTAAAAGTAAAATAACCAAACTGAGTGTGATGTAATAGCAAATTACACCCCAAAAAATGTTGCTCTCTAACAATGCTAATGACCTGGGCTTGATACTCAGGTTTATTCAGGGACAATCAGCGTTAATGTTCAACGATTAAGTTGAATTAAGTAAATTCAGTGAGCTTTATTTCAGTGTTCAGATTTTACAATATAGCAAAAGAAGATTCTCATTAAGTGTTCATTTTTGTACATAATTAGGAGCGCGCCACACCTTACTCATTTGCTTTAAATTACATTACTGTAGTTGTTTTATCATTGAGCAAATTCACGGCGCGTGGCTACGCATGTAGTTCCACAGTTACGGCCCAGACATTTGCCTTTTAATTGATATTTCTAAGAAGTGGTTAGCATTAGCTGGTGTATATTTAAACTGGGTTCTTCTCACTGGCGCAGTAACGGCAAGATAGCGTCACAAGTATTACACTAAAAGTCAACTTGCTGAGGGCCCAAATTCAAAATGGCTGCTTTTAAGCTCAGGTGATCAATAAAGAAAAAATAAATAAACAAATAAAACTAATTCAAGACCAAGATTTGAAAAAAAAAATTATTTTTAGAAAACAATGCTAATTTCTTTATATACTTTCCCAGCATAATGGGTTTTATGCCGTTGTACCAGAACGGCAATGCACTTGAGAAACCATGCTTAGAAAGTCCACACCATTGTTAAGCCATTAATATTTACCACAAAGGCAAATTTAATTCCACTGGCTAACCAATACAGCGCCAGGAAACGCGTATTAAGCCGCATGTTCTACTTTATGGTTGTTTGAGGCTATACTGTAGCAATCACACTGGTTTTGTTGGGTTTGCTGTTTATAGCTTTTGTGTTTCAGTGACACTACCATCACAATGTGGTCAAAGATTGGATAAATAATTAGCAGCACGGCTCTTGATTATTGAAACCGAGGCCTGCTATCGAAACCCTTTTAAGATATATTACAGTAATTATCTCCATCAGTCCGAAATGCCTTTACAGCTGTGGGTTGAACGGAACTGAATAATAGAGACTAGTGCTGCACGAATTTCATTCTCCAATTAATTAGTTTTTAGGCCATATTTTTCACTCGATATCCTCCTTCTCAAATTTGGCAAGCCTTTTTTCTTTCTTTCTTTTCCCCCCTTACGCTCTTCTTTGCTAATCATACAAATGTAGTCAACAGGCCTGTTATCAGCACGAAATAAAGCGAATGAATTCCGCGAGCAAAAAAAAAAATGAAATCTTAATCCTGTCGCTCGCGTAGCCGGCCCGCTTGCTTGATGTGTATTCTCCTAAAATAGACCTTTTAAGATTTTATTTTAAACGGTTTATCCAACCGTAATGCATACGTGCGCACACACACACACACACACACACACACACACACACACACAGTATACACACTTGAACAAATTCAGATATCGCTGATATCTCAGCTCTAACTTTTTAAAACAGTAGTTAATGAGAAAAATTAGTGCAAATGCTCGAAGTAATAGTTGAACGTTTTTTTCCCCCAGGAAAATATTTCTTCTTCTTTTTTTTCAACTTGTGTTTTTTTCCCCCATCCATGCATAAATTAAAAAATCTGTTGAAATTTATTATTCATCAGAGATGTGATTAATATGCAAAATTATGCAAATTAAGATGCAATTAGGCTCCAATTCTCCAGTGGAATTTTCCATTATAATTTAATACAAAGTAACAGAGTAATTGGTGTCACGTGTAATTATGGTGACTCAAGTGTACTTTCCGGCATGCAAATGATCCGCTATATGTCGGTTATCCTATGCAAATGCACCATGTGCTGCTTCCACAACTTGGAAACACCTAACAGCAGCGCGCCAGGCTTTGATGGATGTATAGAGTCCCGGATTGGCACCGTTTACGTGTGTACACGCTGCAAAAATGCCAACTTTCCCAGAAAGTTTTTCACAGAAAGGCCTTTCCTCTGTCACTACTTACTGTAAAGCCTGTGTATTCACACACACACACACCGCGTTGATTAGGGACGATTTAGGCGGCGAGAGAGAGAGAGAGACGTCATGGTCTATGAGTGCTTGGAGATCAGCTGCTTCTCGGGAGCCTAAATTGATTTTAAATTGTTACACGGCTGGTTACAAGACCCGACGCCGAGCTCATTGACACCGACATCGGAGGTGCGACCCCTGAGCCACTCGCTCCACCTTCCTTCCAGCGTTTCTCCACACGGCCTCTTTCTCTCCGTGACACTATTTTCTCTTCTTTCCCACGCTCCTTTTTTGTCTCTTTCTTGCTTCTATGCCCTCATTTTTTATTTCTCTTCTACTTTCTCATTTTCGCTTCTTCATTCTTACTTCTCACTTTTTTTTTTTGCCTTTCTGTCATTCTGTCTTGCTTCTTCACTCGTGTGTGAAACAAACAAAAAAAAAGCAACACACTTTTCATTTTCTCTATTCATCCGGCTTTGTTTTTCTTTTTTTTTTTCATTTCTCACTTGCTTCTTTCTTTCTTCTGTTGTTTTTTACATTAAAAAAAATATTTTTTTTTATAGTTGGGGTGACTGAGGATGTAGACAAGTATATCCTGAAATCATAAATATCATAAAAGCTTTTATAGAGGGTCAACAGCTATATATCGAAGAAGGATAAACAAGTTAAAAGTGTATGTTGAAGTTATAACGATTAATATTTTATCGTCGTATCATCCAGCTGTGCTGTCTCTCTCTCTCTCGCTCTATTTCTTCTCTGTATGTTTTTCATCTCTCTATGCTAGTACTACTACTACTTTACTCCACGCTGCCTAATTGGTCTGTGAAGTTCTTCGAAATTCTTCCCCTTTGCTTTTCCTCTTCTTCTCGTTGTCTCCGTGCGCTGAGAACAAAGACATCGCCCATCTCGCTCATCGCCGCCTCCACCTTGTGCACAACTCTCTCAAAGAACATAATCCTTGAACAAAAATCGCCACACAAAGGAAACTTGAGCTCAATCCCATAACACGCGGCCACGGCAGACAATACGCCCTCCCACCAGCGCTCGTCTATACCTCGTCTATAATGCCCTGGGGAGATAAATCTAAAAAATATATATATAAAATAATCAAAACCTTATACAGGTAATCTTACGGGTTTACTTGTTATCTGGACCTTTTTAACGATTTATTTAGAATCGAAAGGGACGGGAGACTTTTTGCGCAAATTTTAAACGGATTTCGCGTTCCCGTATCTATCTTTCCTTTCATTCTATTTTAGATACTTTCGTGTTTGATGTCGGCTCAGGTTCGGGGACGAACGGCGTCGTTTAAGAGAAACAAAGCGAACTTGGAGCAGGTAAAACAAAAGACGAGTACCAGAAGCATCTGTTTTGTGGCATCCGCACATGTGTGATATAGGTCAAGAGACCTGCATGCGTGTAGTGCGTTTCCTGTATATGCCTCAGTTTAATAATAGCTTCTGACATGCAGCACAACACTCCTAGCTGAGCCCGAGCCAAAGCCCGTTTAGCTCTGCTCCCGAGTTTTTTAGGGGCTCAGCAGGGTTGGCACCGGGGACGCGTGGGTGAGGAGATGTAATCTCGCAGCGCTCTTCTGTGTGGTCCTGCTGCTGCAGCGCCGAAGAGCAGGCAGCCTCCGCGTCGAGATTACATCTGCTAGGTAGATGCAATGCGGCGTCCTCTGAATCTAGGCCACGCTCTGATGTGTGAGAAAGGGTACAGGAGGCACGCGCTCGTGCCCTTACCCCGTTCACGAGGTGCCTCTGTGATCCGACATCACGGTCGGTATGAAAGGAGGTGCACATCTGGCTCAGGTGTGCGTTAAGCACAGGAACATGACAGCGCGTGTGATTTTTTACACCGAACGTGTGATAAAAACAGTTTTGCTCAACAGAAGCTAATCTGTGTCTATATCTGTCGCGGCAGCAGAAGCTAATTCATTTTAATAACAACACTGTGAAAGAAGTTACCGGATGAAATGATTCCACAGGAAAAAAAAAAAAAAAAAAAGGATTCATTTTTTATTAGAAATAAAATGACTTCATTAAATCCTATAAACAGACAGGATTAAACATATGTGTTTTGGAGCTCTCTGGTTTTCAGTTGTTAAAAAAAAAAAAAAAAACAGACAAAAATAAAGGAAAGACTTTATTTGAAATATTTGCCGAACAGATGTGCGTTGTTGTTTTTTTTTCTTCTTCTCTTTTTGTAAATATGTCAGAACAAACAGATGCGGGCCGAGAGAGCATGCGTTACAGTAATTTGGTTTCTCTCTCTCTCTCTCTCTGCGGATTACTGAGCAGCTCCAGCCGCCGCTGTGTGTCTCTGCCAGTCCTGTTTGCCATTTCTGGGCTTGTGTTGCACCTTGAAACGTATGCCAAACGCATTTCTGAGGCTGTAATTAAATTTTAGTCCACCTTCACACACACTTCAGGAAAGGCAGACGCACAAGCCGCTTTTCACAGGCCTTCTGCGGCGGCGTCTTGGAGCCAGCTGAAAAAAAAAAAAAAAAGGCAGAAAAACAAAAAACAATATTTGTTTTATATACTGTAGGTGGGTGTATTAACTATCTTCTTCTTTACACGTGCACAAAGAAACCTGGACAGTCTGTGCGAATCATTAGGAGTCACCTGGCTTCACCCGTGTGTTTACAGCGGCCGGAGCGCGGTTGTTAACTTCCTAATGTGACGCACGTCAGGATGGACATGCACCAATTACCATATGGGGATTAATTATATATAAATATATATATCGAATATAACAAACCATACAGCATGGAGATGATATGTTCTGAAATGTACTTTTTAAAGTCATTTTCATTATAAAAAAAATAAAAAAAAGACGATTGCAGTTTTATTTAAAGTTGAATCGATTATATCGAGAGAAGGTGTGTATAATCTGTGATTCTGAGTGTAGTGAAGTATATAAATGTGGATTAGACAAGAGAGAGAAAAGAGGAGAATTCCTCAATACTGTGTCCACGTGATAGTTATATACATACATACATTCAAACAATAAAAAAAAAAACATACTTAATTTAAACATTAAGCTATTCAAATAAATGTAATATCAAAGAAATTATTAGTAGCACTTTTTTTTATTATTACTAAAATGCTATTATTTTTGGAATGCATTAAATAGCGACGGGAATCACCAGGGATCACCCGATACGATATCATCGCGATACCTAGATGCCGATTCTATTTGTGTCCCAATTCTGTAGGTATCATGATTTTTTAAATATCTTATTGCAATTATTTTCCCCGGATTTAGTTTCTACACAAATTCTACACAATTCATTTGCTGACAACACTGTGTTGTGTGAATAGTTTAGAGAGCGCCACCTGTAGGATCATAGAGGAACCGCAGCATTTTTTTTACCACCTCAAATGCAAATAAATACAAATTAAAATTAAGATAAATTACATCATCGGATCATTTTAATTTCGACTTCTCTACTATTTTTTTGCAGGTTATATCTTTTTGATTTTATAAATACATTAAACAAAAAATTGAGTTTTATTTAATTTAATTTAATTCTTTTTATCAGAGCTTTTGGGTCGAATTAATTTGTAGCACTTTGAGATTTGCTTCATATATAAAGTGCATTATAAATAAAATTTATTATTATTATTATTATTATAAATTTTTTATTTTTTAGAAAGTAAAAAATGTTGTTTGAATGTAGAATGTTAAACGGTGATGCCACCAAGTACAACCTTCATTATTTTATAATTCGTATTAATATTTTTATTGTCAGCTAATTTGTGCCTTATATTATTTGTCAGCATTTGCAGCCCATAAAAATAATTGTTTGCATTAAATAATTAATAAATAATAATAAATACATTTTGAAATGTACTTCAATCTGAGTAGTTACTAAAGCTCAGGGTTTATGTTTGGTTTATTCACCAAATGTTTTATTCCAACAAATTTGTTTAAATCGCGATAACGATTAAACAGTATTGAACTATTTTTCTACTTATTGATGGATTCCACATGACTGACACCCAGGTGGAAAAAGAGAAAAAGATAGGTCTGTGCAGCAGTGATGCTGTGGTGCCGTCCTTATTGAAATCATATCTCTTAGCTACGTCACAACCTCATCCATTTACAAAAGCGTCCCATTTTCATGCCTGGAAAAAAAAATTCACGGATGTGACTTTGTGCAGATTTGAACATCAGACCTTATAGGTAAATCTGTTAGATACGGACGTGTTTGCGAGGCCTGCAGTGAGACACACATAAATGTTCCGACACATAAGAATTACAAACAAATCCGGTACTGTTTTGTGCCAGTTTCGCTGGCATGTTTTGTCACTTTTTCTCCAGAACGTTCAAATCGAAATGCACTGAACCCATGTGTCGGTGCAAAAGCCCCTCCAGTAACAACATGTTTCAGCAACGTGTGCGTTTTTAATATTTATGAACTCGAGGTGCGAACGAGTGAAGAACGGGACATTTTGGATCGCAAAGCCCTCTACCACGTCCCTGTTTTTTTTCTTTTTCTTGTACTAAAGATATCGTATCGTATCATTCCTGTGGTACACTTGGCTCCGTGTACCAGTTTGGGTCCCAGAAGACGTCTCACGCCGCCTAATAGCGTCTCCCAGTGGTGAAGTGTCTTTGTCTTGCCCTGCTGTCCATTGTCCTGCCTCGGATGGCTATTACCAACAATGACTTTCTGCACTCTTTGTGCGAGCGAGCTGCAGGAACGATTCGAGGTTTTAAACACACCCAGGGCAGCGCAGAGTCTCTTCTCCGAGTCCGATGTGTCACCAGGTGCCACTAATTTATCGAGAAAGATGACAGAAACACAATCTCTCCGAGCTTCCCTGGAAGAAATGAACCATGGATTATCATTCTTGAGAACATGAAAAGTTGTCACCGTAGCCTGGAAGCGTTGTTGTCGTTTTTTTTTTTTTTTCTTTTTTCTGATGGTGTGTGTACAGTATGTATGAAGGGCTTTCTGGGTATTTTTGTTTTAAATATTTTTTTAGGGGGTTGATGGTTAATAAGAGGGAGACTACACGTCAGGATCTCAATTTGGGGGAGCGTGTGAAATCGGTGGCACCTTTCCTGTGCGCTCGGCTGAATCGGTGCCATATCTCATGATGGACTAAGGCAGGGAGTGGAGGCAGCCAGGGATGAATACGGCTTAATCTTTACACGGGCCGCATGTGCGCGCTTGATAACACGCATGCTTTCTTCCCGGCGCTGGCGCTGTTCTCGTCCGGCTGCCAGGTTGATGCGTTCCGAACAGCCGTGTTCCACTGCGATATTTTAGCGCTCGAGCAAAAAAGGGGAAAAAAACAAAACAAAACAAAAAAAAAGCAGCAGTACCTAAGGAGGGAGTTAATGCATGTTTTTGGAATCTGCTATAATTCCTGATGCATTTCAAGAGACAGATATGGAGAGTCTTACAGCTGCAGACAATAACTATAAATGGATCGGACTTATTATAGCATCTGATATTAGGCGTCTTAAAGCTCAGCTGTGACAAAGATGCCCCGTGTTTTCACATCCCGAATGCTCGGCGGTGAAGGCCGAGGTTGCGTTTTTCATCATCCTGAATTCACCCTGCGAACGCGCGTCCTGATGAGCGGCTCCCGGATTGGACCGAACGCGGCGCCTCTTTCCCGAGTTTGTTGTGATTGCATTATCATAAATGATTCTATACCATCTGCCTGTCAATAATTATGACACAGATTTGCCGGGCCTTTGACCCCGGACGTGGAAGAAACCCAGGTGGAGAGCCCGGCTGCCTAAATGAGCGCGCACGCTCTCTTGCGCCACCGCCTCTCCGAAGCACATGGTTCCACAGGCTGCTCAATTAAAAACCAGGGCGCGCTGTGATATTAGCAGCAAATTAATAGTCGCTCGCTAATTGAACGTATCGCATTCAGACGGCGGTATGTCTTCTAAACAAATGCATGTTTGATGAAAATGTGCAAAAGCTTTTATTTAGATGCCTCTGTCCATCCTCTCGGTGGTTTATTAGAACCGCTTCTTGAGGGTTTCTTTTTTTCTTTCTTTCTTTCTCAGCGAACAACAGAATGATTGAAATGCGCCATGTTAGGTTTTAGGCTTAGGAGTAATTAACATCAGCTTTTGAGCTGCAGATTATAATTTTATTCTCTGGTTAATAACTGTAGAGAGAGAGAGAGAGAGAGAAAAGCATAAAGAATTAAAATCTTACGATAACCTGCCTCGTTTTAACCGCACAATCAGGTGGACTAAATAAAAAAAATCTATCACATACATCCTAATTAAAACATTTTTTTTTTTTGATGTATGTTTTATCATCTCACAGACATTTGCATTGAACCTTTTGAATCAAAGTCAAATTCGAAGATATGCACGTTTCCGCGGTTCCACGTACGAATTGTTGTTAAATGTCTCCGGCACAACCGAGACCAGCAAACTTTTCCTTGGCTTGCTCAGCTTTCACACCGCGTGCGCACTTCCTCCCTGTTCCTACTCGCATGTTTGACGCCGCTACACCGTTTTACATGAAAGCAGGGGAGTTTACGCGGCGTAACATAACCACTCCGTGTGGAATTCTCCGCCGGTGAGTTTGTCACTCCTAGGCTCTCTGAGCATGCGAAAGATGGCAAAAACAAACCCGTCCAATTAGGCACGACACTCCCTCAGCTAACAGAAGAGCTTTCCTGGTTCCTCGCCGAACGTTCCCGGATTCCTTCATATCGTTTCAATCAATTAAAAAAAGAAAAAATGAAACAAGCTGCAGTGAAATTGGACGAGGCCTAACGTTATATATATATATATAGGTATCGCCGCTGATTCATGTTACTTTCAGGTTTTGCAGAGCAACCTGCATTCTTCCTCCTCCGTCTTTCTCATTTGCAGGAACCCTCTGAACTGCTCTTACTCATCTTTGAACCAAGAAACGAAGACTTTTCTTAAAATCGCTCGCAGCTTTCTCGTTCACCCTAACAGACTGACGTGTGAATTCAGACTGCACGTTTTTGAGAAAGGGGTAAAAAAAAAGAAAAAAGAAAAGAAAGAAGCTAAACAAAAACAAGAAGTGGAGTGTATTAGGCAGCGTTATACATGACAAATTGCACACGCTGCTTCCCCTCGTTTGGTAAAATTGAACACGGCCCGCGGGCAGGCATTGAACTCTCCGTGTTGTACAAGCAGGGCCGCGTCCACCGAGGGTCCGAGACGCTTTAATTGATTCTTTCTCCACTTGCGTGCCTTATTAGACCTGCCATGTTTGCAGTGGGAATGTGTAATTGCTCCTCCCTGGTGGCTGTTGTGAAGAAGGAGAGGATGAATAATTGGTCACTTTCACTTTCATGAAGCGTGGAAGCTACTAAAAAACATCGATTCCAAAAAAAAAAAAAAGAGAAAGAAAAGAAAAATAATAAAAATCGTACTCTAGAGAGGAGAAAAAAAAACATCAGACACTGTGAATACGTTCAAGCCATTTTACACTCTACTGTATATTTATGGTATCATAAGGCTTAAAGGTCTTATTTCAGTGTAGTTAAATATTACCAATCAAAGAGAGTATAATAATAAATTTCTTAATACACTGTAGTTTTTACCATGGGCCGTTCAAATCAAACCGGGACGTTTCCTTTTTTTTTTTTATTGCGCAGCTCTGAGAGTAAAAAAATCCCTTTTTATTTCTCTATATAATAATAATCCCCGTCCACACTAACCTCTGCACTTTTTCCAGAGTATCACTGGCGCTCGGATACCATCAATGTTTTCCTTGGAGCTATATCAGACTGCCTACTTCACATCGACGTCACTGCCGAAATGCTGACTTCCACAGAACTCCTGGGGATTCCACAGAGAAACAAAAGGTAGTTTTTATTATGCTCGTAACTGTTCCATTATCCGACACAATCAAAAGTCCCGGTATGACCTGAACGTGCCTCATATTAACCAGGAGTGAAATAGTTGAATGGAAATTCTGCAGACTATCGCTCTGAATCGCCGCTTTGACTTTGATGCTCAGTACGTGCAAACATGACTTGTTTATCAGCAGCAACATACAGTATCACCGAGATTGAACTTTCAAGTTTGCGTAACTCATCGAGTGTGCATCAGACTCCCCGACCGACAATAGACCAATACCAAACCACACTTAACAAAGACCACGGTTAGATACGTTTATCTACACAGTAGTGATGTGTTGAAGCGTAGAGGCTGATAAGAATGTTGAATACTTTAATCTGATTAGTATTGATGAATTTTATATAACAGTATTTTTTTTTTTTGGTGTGGGGCGGGGGTGGTGGGGTGGAGGAGGGAGATGGGTTAGTTCTGACTGGAACATAAATCACAGTG
Organism: Clarias platycephalus; assembly: GCA_030068275.1. NCBI lineage: Eukaryota > Metazoa > Chordata > Actinopteri > Siluriformes > Clariidae > Clarias > Clarias platycephalus. The sequence goes on along the minus strand of JAQQZT010000019.1, from coordinate 3,321,745 downwards.
TATAAATAACGTACCATACACATAAACAGGTTTGTAAATATGACAGGGTGTTCATGTCAAACCGGGATTTTTTTGATTGCACAGACAACGTTTATGAGAGTAAAAAAAATCCCTTAGTTTCTGTATATAATCCCCTGCTACACTTAATCCCAACGTTCCACTAGTTCTTGGATACCATCAAGGTGGAAATACATGATCGTACTGCCGGCTTCAAATCTGAAACCCGGGCCTCCCAGGAACTCCCAACACATGTGGAAATGGCACTAATGCACTTATGGCAACGTTCCACTAGTGCTTAGATACTTTCAAGGTAGAAATACATGATAAGAATTCCTGCTCCATGTCTGATACCCCGGCCTCCCAGGAACTCCTTAAATATGTGGAAATGGCACTAATGCACTTATCCCAAAGTTCCACTAATGCTTGGATATCATATAAGTAGAAAGTTTTCTCAGTATGCCGGAGCCATGATCAAGCTGCCTGCTTAATTTCTGGAACCCTGGCCTCCCTGGAACTCCTTAAACATGGCAATATCTCTAAAGCACTTATCCCAACGTTCCACTAGTTCTTGGATACCATCAAGGTATAAAGACATGATCGGACTGCCGGCTTCATGGCTGATACCCCGGTCTCCCTGGAACTCCTTCAACATGTGGAAATGGCACTAATACACTTATCCCAAAGTTCCACTAGTGCTTGGATACCATATAGGTAGAAAGTTTTCTCAGTATGCCTGGCCTCCCGGGAACTCCTTAAACATGGAAATATCTCTAATGCACTTATCCCAACGTTCCACTAGTTCTTGGATACTATCAAGGTAGAGATACATGATAGAACTGCCGGCTTCACATCTGAAACCATGGCCTCCCAGGAACTCCTTAAACATGTGGAAATGGCACTAATGCACTTATCCCAACGTTCCACTAGTTCTTGTATACCATCAAGGTAGAAATACATGATCAGACTGCCTGCTTCATGTCGGATACCCCGGTCTCCCAGGAACTCCTTAAATATGTGGAAATGGCACTAATGCACTTATCCCAAAGTTCCACTAGTGCTCGGATACCATATACAGTAGGTAGAAAGTTTTCTCAGTATGCCGGAGCCATGATCAAACTGCCTGCTTCATTTCTGGAACCCTGGCCTCCCGGGAACTCCTTAAACATGGCAATACCTGTAATGCACTTATCCCAACGTTCCACTAGTTCTTGGATTCAATCAAAGTAGAAATACATGATCGGACTGCCGGCTTCACATCTAAAACTCTGGCCTCCCAGGAACTCCTTAAACATGTGGAAATGGCACTAATGCACTTATGCCAACATTCCACTGGTTCTTGTATACCATCAAGGTAGAAAGTTTGCTCAGTACGCCGGAGCCATGATCGGACTGCCTGCTTCATGTTTGAAACCCTGGCCTCCCGGGAACTCCTTTAATGGCCGAAACATGTCCATGGAAATTTCTCTGGGCAAGTTCAGCACTGGATACTGTGGGGGGATGCGGCAATAACTCCCAGCTGATTTCCTGTAAAGTGCAAATGGTGTTGGTGATAGATTGTGTATACACTTCTCACAGACAGTTGCGTCTGTCCCGCAAGGATCAGACAGTTCCTATAATTGAACGTTCACAGGAACGACTGCAGTGGGCTCCGAGCCACCTCGGCCGGAACGTATGGAGTTCTTTAAAATGTCCCACCATTCAAATGTTTTACTTCGGCTAAGAGTCTCATGACGGTAATGTTCTTGAAGTCTTGTGTAAATGTCAACCGGTTTTATGCCTTTATTCATGAGAAATTTCTACACAAGGGAATAAACCACTTTGGCCCCTGCTGTTATACAAAAAAAAAAAGAAAAAAAAGAAACTTCCCATCAGGCTGCATTACAGGCTGTTGATTATTTTTCCTAAAACAGTACGTCATTAAGCGTGTTACTCTTCTGCCCCTAATATGACTTCCACATTAAAATGTGGAAGGATCACTCTTAGAGAAATGCCACAGGTGTATTATTTTTCACCATACTGTACGACTGTGTCACTTTCTCAAGAACAGGGTTGGTTTGTTTCAGCCACGTCGAGGTTCAGAACAGACTGTTGATATTTCACTGAAATGAATAAACACTTCCTATTCGTGTCTGTGTGGTTAGCTCGAATATTCATGCTTAAATACTTTTAACTGCTTGTTGACTCTTATAGTAGAAGTAGTGAGGCTCAAATAGAGCAAAGATGATTATTGAACGAAGTGTTTTTTTTTTTTTAAAGCTAAAAATATACAGTACGTATTTTTTATGTTCCGGCGGTACGTCATGTCATGGATTTGATATTGCTGTCATTTTCAGGAACACTCCACTGATACTTTACACTAATTTGTGTTAGTGCAGGCTAAATAAAGGAACATGGGGTTTACACACTTGTGTTGTTTACCCATGATTGGAAAAGAAATAAAAATAAAACATTGCGTATTGGATTAACTTGTTCAGAATTAGGAATGACCGATCGGAATATCAGTGTGAGCGTCGAGCACAGCCGACGTCACGGATACCTGACGTTCAGTACTCTTCAGAGTTTCCATTCGGAAATGCAGACGCCGGCGCCGGACAACAATCCACTGTCCCAAAAACAAAACAAAAAAAAACCATATAAGCAAAACACTGAATCACAGTTCCTGAAACTGAGTGTCTGACAAGACCTTGTCGTCGCACCCGATTCCCACAGCAGGCTGAAAAACGTGAGAACGTACAGCCACGATTAATTTACTGTAATCAGGGGAATCCTCTTGGTGTCATATCGAATTTTCGTACCACTACAATGAGTCCTGCAGTGTAAATATTACTCACCAGTCTCACTGTATTGAAACATGTCTGATGTTTTTGCCCTGTGATGTGGCGGCTTGCGTTTCTATCCTCCTACAGCTTACCTGAAGTCAGTCACGCCTGTTTTTTTTTTTTTTTTTTTTCCACTACGATTAAGACACAACACTGCTAGAGGATGTTAGTGCTGCAGTGCCTTCCTGAAAAACCTCAGCAGAAGTGAGACTTTCATTTTCAGTAGCTGAATTGACACGATCATGGAAACATTTCAACAATAGCACTCGCTGGCTTGTGAATGTCTTTGTTTAAGTCCTAATATGTCCCCTTGAAGCTGATGCAAGCAGCAGTGCATTGTACAAAAACATTCTTTTTCAATGCAAGCATAACGGTATATTATAAATTCAACAACTTTTTTTTTTTTCCCCCAAACTTACTTTGTTACATACTTTAATTTGTAAAAAACAAAAGTTAAATCTTAATCACAACATATTAGATTTTTATGATGGAAAGAATAAGAAAAGAAAAAACAGACATTCAGAATAAACATGCAAGGAGTGTTCAAGTCAAACCGGGACTTGTGAAAACATTTCTGGTGATTGAAGGCATAAAAATGATTTACATTTACAAAATACATTTACGGTGATGAGACTCATTCTCGCTCCAAGCCATTATCCGATCCTCGATCCAAGCCATTTCCACATGTCTGGACCATTAAAGGAGTTCCTGGGAGGCCAGAGTTCCAAACATAACGCAGGCAGTCTGCTTAAAGGCTGAGAAAACTTTCGAACTTGGTGGTATCCAAGCACTGGTGATAACACTGGGATAAGTGCATTAGTGTAGAAATAAAGGGAGGTTTTACTCTCGTAACTGTGTTCGGTTATTCTGCACGATCAAAAGTCCTGGTTTGATTTGAACACCTGCAATAATTTCCTTTGAACAGTTGATATTGAGATGTTTCTGCTACATCTGCTCTGTAAATCCTTCATAACGGCTCTAATCTGAGGTGCTGGTTGTTAATTTGTGATTTCTGAGGCTGGTGACTCTAAATGAACTTCTCCTCTGCAGCGGAGGTACGTTTTGGTTTTGCTTTCCTGGGACGGGAGCCGATTTCATCGTGGTGCTTGATGGGTTTTGCAAATGCAATATATACTGTACTGTATATATATATATTCAGTCAAAAGTCAGCCAAATAAATGTATACACACTTCAGGAAAAGAAAAATAGCATAATGTATATTATATTAATATAATATTAATGCTATTATTATTATTATACTATCATATACTTTATCAATATATAACATATAGGAATACATTTAGTCTTAAAATATTTTAAAAATAACATTTCCTGAAGTGCGTATACATGTTTTGGACAGACTCACCGTACATACAGTATAAAATCTTGTTTTAACAACATTAAATAAAATCTACCTTAAGACTCATAAAGCACCGCTCAAAATTGTTTCAGAAGAAATCGCTGTCGTGTTTTTTTGCTTTTTTTTTTTTTTACCATTACAGCGTTTACGTGAAGACATTTCATTGTGACATTAAATCGCGTTGTTATTTTTAATTTTTTTTTTTTACATGTGTTTAATTACTTATTGTCATTGTTTTGTATATGACTCAGTAGTAATGATGGAAAATGTTAAATTCTGGGAATCAGGCTTTCGTGAGACAAAATAGCTGCCCTTGTTAACCTTTACCTTAAACCACTCGTTTTATAAGAATCATGTATTGACAGGAAGTATTTGACCTTATCTGTAGTTTTGCCACACTTCTCTTTGTGGTTGTAATGCCCCTCCCCTTATAGACTTCAGGGTATTTCCTACTTAACTTTAAAAGGTGGAAGAGATTTGTACTTGAAACGGTTGACGTCGTGTGCACAGGTGATATCACATACGGAACATTTATCACTGGAGGTGACGATGTCTGTGAGTACGAAAACAACAAGCCGAGGATGTGAAAATGTTCAATGCTTATTCATGTATCAGAAATCATTTCCAGTTGATTTGAAATTGCACTAAAGGAAATCTGAGCCACTGTTTATTATATGAATGAATGCACGCACAGATGCACAATAAAGAGGATGCACAACCTGTGAAAACATTAAAGCGCACCAAATTCAGACCTTGTGTTTTACTCGATAGCACGGTTCGAGTCAGCGTTTGGCACCGGGCGCTGCCGAGAGCCGAGGGCATTGAGCGCGGTGAGGAATAGCGCTAGAAGAATGCCATGCTGTGCTGGTATGGCGGTGTCCAGTGGCGGTATCCAGGAACTCCGCCTCCGATGCCCCAGCCCGTGGCACTCGAGTCGTCACAGGGGTGCGAGGCAGCGATACGCAGAGGAGATGCCCACCACTGCTTATCGACACCGGTCCAGATGAACCCGAAAGAAACGCTTTCCCCGGCATTCCTGGGCTCTGCCCGCTGAGTATCTGGGAAAGCGCCGACTGTCTCTTTGAGCTGTGACAGACCTAAGGCGAACTGCGAGCTGCTGCCAAGGTGCCCACAATTCGCTACGATTCTCAGGGCTCAGGAGCCTCGAGGCTTGCTGGCCTGTCGAGACGTTTAAAAAAAAAAAAAAAAAAAACACCCCCTCCTCCCTATATCCTCACGGGAACCTCGGCCAATGCAGAGCGCCTGGCATCGGCAGGATGGCTCCCGGAGCGGTGGCCGGGTTCGATACGCATTCACAGAAGGGCTATTTTGCGTCACGGTGCATTCTGGGACACATGAAAGGAATGTGTTTTGTGGAGGTGGAGCCCAGATTCATGTTTCATACCGTGCAGATAAATAAAGAGGAAACATAAAAGGCTCAGTGAATGCAGATTTATTTTCAGAAAGTGAAAGTTTTATGTTCCTTAACCAGGGCCAGGCTCGCCATATTTCTGTCCTTTAATAAGCATAAAGTGACAGATTTGGGATCTGAAGCTGTTGCTACTGTAGATGTTAGTGTGTTTTGTACATATTTGACATATTAACGACTAATCTATAGGTTACAAACTGGTCCAAATGCCCACTTTGCGCCACATTAGTCAATTTTGTGAGCTGATATACTGTACACTGAACTTTGCAAAAGTTTTCCCGCCTCCTGAAACTCATGGCGGCACAATTTCCCGTCTCGTATCACATTAACTTCAAGCCTTGATAAAAATAAATTTAAAAATATAAAAAAAAGAAAAAGTTTTTCCGTCTCCAAACGTTGTTCAAAACCATTACGGCGTATTCTGAACGAGAAAGGATCGTTCGCTTCTCTCAATCTCTGGCTGCTCCGCTCTATCGCTTTTGATTAATATGTGAAGGAAATGCTTCTGAAAGAGATTTATACCCCGGTGCATCTGCAAAATAATCAAATCATTACCAGCTAACGACAGTGAAATGACTGATGATCTGGCGAGTCCTCGAGAAGGCTGGGCCTCGTAGCCTCAGAGGGCGCAGTGCCCACCTGCCAGACGCTGAAGAAAGAGCTTCGAAGCTGCTCGCGCTACTAGTACCGGCGGTGATGAAGTCGTCCGGAGCGGTACCGACTTCTGTCACTGTCTTGTGGGGAAGGAGAAACAGAACAGGGCCTCGCGCTCCGCGTCAGAAAAAGAGGCGCTACCCCGTCGCTTTCGGTGGAGTGCGCTTGTCAAAAGCAACATGGAATATGAGAGGATTAATGGTTCGGAGTGAGGGAGGTGGGACGAAGTCTTTAACCAGACAGCATAATTGAAACCCGTGGAATTTCTTTCTGTACTCAGGTCTACGCCTACTTTTTTTATTTATTTTTTTTACAACAGACCAGTGCCAGGTTAAGTTCCCTGTCATTTCAGGCATTGTGGAAAAATCGTTTTGAAATTATGGCTCAGCATGAAGGTTGTATAAAAAACACGACAACAAAAGATTTCCATTTCTGTCCCAGCTTTCATGTAGAATAAGTAAATCTGTTTTATTATAATTTTTTCCAACAGTGTCTGCACTCAGGGTAGTGGTGGCTCAGACGGATGAGGCTGAGGGTGGCTGATCGGAAGGATCAACGGTTCAAGTCACAGCACCACTACTGTTGGGCCCTTGAGCGAGGACCCTACCTGATCCTATAGAGGGGCGCTGCATTGTTGCGGACCCTACACTCCGATCCAATCTTCTGAACTGGGATATGCAGGGGGAAAAAATCATTCCACTGTGCAGTAAGGTACAAAGAAGTGAATCTTAATCCAATCTAATCTCATCCAACCTGACCTCCTTGATCCAATCTAATCTCTGAACCTGAATGGTGCTGGCTCAGACGGTAGAGGCTCAGGGTGGAAGGATCAATGGTTCAAGCCACAGCACCACTACTGTTGGGCTCTTGAGCAAGAACCTGAACCTATAGAGGGTGCTATGTATTCTTGCGGACCCTACACTCCGATCCAATCTTCTGAACTGGGATATGTGTAAAAATCCAATCTGACCTCCTTAATCCAATGATTTGAGTTACTGATCAGAGGCTCGGCGGTTCGAGTCCTACAGTAGCTCCGTCAGTTGCTGCCATTGAGCCCTTGAGAAAGGCCCTTAACTCTGTCTGCTCCAGTAAAATGGCTCACCCCAACCCACTAACAAGAAGCTGGGATATGCAAACCAAAGAATAAAGAATTTCACTGTGCAGTAATGTATATGTGACGAATAAAGGCTGAACGTCAACCAATTTTGTCCAAATCAATCATTGAAATCATTATCAAAAGTTTCCCAAGAGCATTACTAAGGAATACTGTAAACACACAACACTTAATCGGCGCAAATCCTAACAATAAAACAACCCATGACTAAGCAAACCTTAGTCATCATGACTCGGATAGCTAATTCCATTTGACACAATATTTACGCGTGTTACGTTACGTTCCAGTTTTCCAGGAAGAAGAGCCCTCCTCCTCCTCCTCTACCGCTGCCGCGCTCTTCCAAGGTTCACTCGTTCTCACCCCGATGAATTTGAAGAGAAGCCCACTAATTACCCACTACTGTAAAAATATTGGTTCCTCTTTCTCATTCTCGTTAATTTTTTTTTTTTAAACCTAAAAACCAAGCGCAAAAAAAAAATCGTTGCTTCAGTCTTAAGTGGGCACTAGAGAAATCGGACCACGCCGGGTCACTTCTTTTTCTTGTCCTGAGCAACAGGAAAAATCTCTAAGATGCTCGAGGATGCGCTGTAGAACAAAGTGAAACGTACATTTCCAACGTTCCGAGACACTCCGCTGTCAACCGAGACAGAGACGTCTCATTTGTTCTCTTTTTTTTTTTTTTTAAAGCGCTTTTCTTGGACAATTGTTAATTACCGAGTCAGGCCTTAAACGCTGCGCTCAAGTATTTTGATGGACTTAATGAAGCTCTTTCCTCTCCATCCTCCTCGTCTTCCTCCTCCAAACTTGACTAACACAGGTGTGCCCTGATGCCTACAGATGTTGCCATGGTTACCTTTCTGTGTAATTATCCAGAACAGCTGAACTTGGTTTCTCAACAAAAGGGTAAATATACTGTGTACACGTCTATCCTCGATAAAGTATTTCTAATTTTTTCTTCTTCTTCTTCTTTTTTTTTAAGAGACAGAAAGACGAGGCTGCGTGATTCGTCCATGCTTACAGATCTTGCATTTGTGTGTTTGTGTGTGTGTGCGTGTGTTTTAATGGCAGGCAATTTTCTCACTGGTTTGTTGAAACCCAGTGCTGGAATTTTAGGAATTATTCTGCGGTTTTAGGGCGCTTTCATTATCTGTGACTACCCTTTATCTTGGATCTGTTTGGATCAGGTCATAAATCTAGTATAAGCTCAATAAAAAGGGAAGGTGGGAAAGAGTCAGGAAAATCCCTGTGGAAAGAAAAAAAAAAGAATGAAAGGAACTTTGTTAGGGTGGGGACGAGGTGCGCATTAGTTACAGAGGGTTTCCTGATAATTAATTAAAAAAACACACACACGCATTACATGACTAAGAGGCTTACACTGAAAGAGTTATTTCGATATGTCGCAATACCTATTATTATTATTATTATTATTGCTTTTTTTTTTCCCTCCTGTAGCGCCGAAGACCCTTTTTAGCAGGATCTGTTAACGATGGCCAGCCGAGTCCTTCCGTGGAGGAATCCTTATCACACTCGACTTCAGATCTGTCTAATCACATCTGCGCATTTAATTAAGCGACGGGTTTAATGGACTTTCAGAAAATATCATGTCTTGCTGCGATTCGAACACTGTGTCAAGACGCATGTCAGCGATTTGAAAGGGGATCGCAAGCACTCAGGCTTCAAACGCGGCGATTCTTTCTGCCCTAATAGCTGCATAAGTCTGCATATCCGCTATTACTACGTTTTTTTTGTTTTTTTTAAGTATGATAAAAGATTTGGCTGGTTAAGAAGAAGACGGACGTCTGGATGTTTCCAGCTGCACTTTTCATGCGTCTTGTATCTGATCGTGTGTTAACCACGCGCAGTTACACGTGTAAATCAAATACCTTTTCTGGTCAGACAGATTGAAATCTGATAGCTGTGTTGTGGTTTTCACGTACAAATCTGCTTAGCGTATGTAAACAGCATCTTTATTTCATTTTAGGAATACGACGGCTTCCTTATTAAAAGTTTTTTTTTAAATAAATCCCTTAAAACCTAAGCGGCACAGATCTGTGCCGGCAAGAAAGCATCAGTCAACGACGATGACCAGTAAGTAAATAAATAAATATACTGTGTGTGTGGGTGTGTGTGTATCGCGGCAGGTTGGCTTAGTGGTTAGCACTGATGCCTCACACCTCCAGGACCTGGGTTCGATTCGTGCACCGGTCTGTGTGCATGTTCTCCTCGTGCTTGGTGGGTTTCCTCCAGGTTCTCCAGTTTCCTCCAACAGTCCAAAGACATGCGTATTAAGTTGATTGGCGTTTCCAAATTGGCTGCAGTGTGTGAATGTTGGTTGGAGTTAATGGGAATGAATACAATGGTCATTTATAAATAAAATAAATAAATCATCACTTTTATAACATATGCATTTTAACACGACGGGAATATGGCAGTGATGGCGCAAAAACAATTATTATACTAATAATTGAGCATATTATTACCCTATGGTTGAACCTTTTGTTAAACCATAAGACCATGTGATCATGTGAATACGCTGCCCATGTGACCCATTTTAAATTTTTTGCTGAGTCATGTTTGTCGGTTAGTCGGTTAAAACGAAATAAAATTCAGGTCATCTTAAAAAAGGTCATCATTGAAAAAAAAAAGGGATATGTCACTCTGTACTGCACAATCCAGAGCCCTACTGTATATATATATATATATTTATATATATATATATATATATATATATATATAGCCTATATATATTTATTTATTTATTTTAAATGCTCAGAGCTTTAAGAACTACGGTTTATTGTCAAATGTTTTAGAGAGGCA
>JAQQZT010000019.1:3296933-3311452 GCA_030068275.1 Clarias platycephalus | reverse complement strand
ATATATAGATATATATATATATATATATATATATATATATTAGCCTTTGTGTGCGTCAGACCGTCCTGGGAAGGGGTTCAACTCAGATCGTAAACCCGCTTCAGAGTCATCTGCACACTTTCAGTTTTAAATGGATAATCTGAGTCAGGTTCGATCACTCTCCATGTACTTCATTGGACTGATCCAGAAGCAGTAGGCTCCATCATATTCACCCCAGAATTATTTTTCTTTTTTTCTTATTCTGGCTTTTTATTATAAATTATATTTCTACATTTTACATCTCTAATCGTTATATCATTATGTATACATAAAAAATGTATTAAATACATAAATAAATAGAGCAAAAAAGAAAAAAAAAAAGAGCTGCTTTTACAAAACAATTTTCGATCCTCTTCTTCATTGGAAACACATTCCTCCGTCAACATCCTCTCGAGGCAGAACTTGGGTGGCATCTCTCTCTCTCTCTCTCCGCTCCGCTCTGCTCTAATTAGCCAAAGTGCTTGCGCTCTGAAGCCTGAGGGCTCCAAAGTGTGTAATTGTCAAGCTCGCAGTCGGCCCAGACTTGATAAATACATTTTTCAGGCGTACTCGGCACGCACGGTGATGGCCGTCTCTTTTCGCGGAACGCTCTCAGGGTCACTTTATTCGCTCTCTAACAAAGCGCCGGCTCCTCGGGGAGATGATAAAGGAGGATTAATGGCGCCTCGGCTGGACAGCGAGTGTGCTTAATACACCGGAACGTACTCAAAGGCCTCTCTGTTAGCACGAATATACCTGTGGGGGGTACGGGCCAGGAGATAGGAGAGCGTGAAGACAAGAGAGTGTGTGAGGAAGAGCGAGAGAGAGAGAGAGAGAAAGAGAGAGAAAGGAAGCCCTGTATAAAATGATTCACACCCAACCTGTGGCCAGTGACAAACTTTGGTTTGACTCTTTATGAGTATGCTGGGAGTGTGTAGGCACACACACACACACACACACACACATGCAATAACTCACGCACGAATTCATAACCAGATCGTAAATACGCATTCCATTAATACACGCCATGCCCAACTCGTCGCCAGAGGCTCCCTTTTTTAGACAAATTGCCCAATATTGTAAATAAGGCCTGTAATTAAAACAGGCCCAGCTTGATGAGAACAAGTAGAGTTGTGTCTCGTTGCTCTACATTGTAAACATTAATTTCAGGGTGCTCTTTCTCTTTTTAATCTGCTCTCGTTGCCAGGAGATCAAAAAAGAAAAAAAAAAAAAAAAAGAAAAGAAAGAAAAAGAAAAAAGTCTGGGATGAAAGTTACGCCTTGGTGCCATGGATCTGGTTTTGCCCTCCGTTCCTCACCGCTATTGGTTTCCATGTACGTAGCTGTTTTGCTCCCGGTGCACGTGTCATTTGCATCGGGGAAAGTGCAACGCTGTCGACATGATTAAGCATACTTCCTGTCTCAGACACCCACACGAGCACTTTGACACCCACAACGGACTACTCAAATACTACAACAACAACAACAAGATGCGTCACTCTCGTGTTGCTAATGCTCTCTCGCTCTCACTGCCTGTGTGTTATTGTTAAATAGAGTTTATTAGATCAAAATATGGCAATAGTAATAATAATAATAATAAGGGTAATGATAGCAATAATAATAATAATTATAATAATAATAATATTAATAATGTATGAATTTATTCTGTGTGTGTGTATATATATATATATATATATATATATATATATAAAACAGTTTATAGTTAAACTAAACTTAAGGTTTAATGCACATTGAAGGTAAACATTACAAATTCACGTCTTTCCTGAAAGCCACGCCGAAATCGACTGACCTAACAGACTTTTATTAAAATCCCAGTTGAAGAGTCTGGGATGCCGCAGAGACCGGAGTTTCCCTTCTTGACCTTTTTTTTTCTTTTTTTTTTTGAGTTCTCTGAGTAGAATTTTTGTTCGATTTCACATAAACCATGTCATACGAGGGTTAACCACGAACATAACCCTGACATTAAGATTTTGAGTAGTGTGAGTTGTTACAAAATTCCAGGTTTCACCACATGTTCTCAGAGCAGATACTGTATTCTACCGAGCTGTAAGATGAGCATTGGCGAATAATATTCAATTCTGTTCAATTCAATTTTATTTGTATAGCGCTTTTAACAATTGACATTGTCGCAAAGCAGCTTTACACAATATAAAAAGGGTCCTGATAATAAATAAATAAACAAATTCTAAAGCCACCTTCAATGTGAATATATCGATATAAATAAATAGATACTGCATAATTACACATGGATAAGGAAGTGCAAGTGTGTAGTATATATATCAATTTAAAATAATACATTAAACTAAATTTAATATTAATTAAACTGCAACAATATAAATTAATACATTTAATGAATTAATCAGGAGCAGCATGTGGAACTATTTTAGTAATTTGTGCATTCAAAAAAGAATTGAATAATACAATTAATTAGTAATATAAGTAATAATTACTATAAAATATATCAACACTGCGCACTTGAACTTCCTTATCCACATCTAATCATGCCGTATCTATCTATCTATCTATCTATCTATCTATCTATCTATCTATCTATCTATCTATCTATCTATCTATCTATCTATCAAACAGAAAGAAAATCCATGCAGCTTTGTATTTCGAACATGAAGAAGCTCTGAATCTTGGGTTTCCAGTTTAATGTCTATTTTTTTTTATTATTATTTTTTTTTATTCTGGTAAGACAACAGGATATGTAAGACGTCTCAGACAGAACAAACCTTAGAAATTCTGATGTACATGAGGGGGTTAGGAAACTTTCTGCAGCCTGTGACCTTTAACTGTTGAAAAAAAAACCACAGACCCCACAGTGCAGATTTTTAAAAAAATATGTGGTTGATTATTTAAATAAGTACAGTAGATTAAGTACAGAAGTTGTTTATTGATGCTATTCAAACAGTATTATTATTATTATTATTATTATTATTGTTATTATCATTATTATTTGGTTGGAGTTAAACCTGTTTGATCGTTGATCAGTTGGTATATTAATTATATGTTTTAGCTAGTAGCATTTTTTTAATTAGCAAATTTAACTTTTAATTTAACACATTATTTTAATAAAGATATTTAGTAATAAAGATATACAGTAAGTTAGCAAGCCAAAGATTTTTTTTTTCTGAAAATTTTAATTAAATTAATACAACTTGTAGTTTCAATGCTGCAACAGTAATAAACTGAATTAAGGCAGGGGAAAAAACAGACAAAAACCCAGGTCCCCACATTCCCCCTTAACTGTACCTCCAAGACCCCACTTTGACAGCCCCTTGTGTAAACGCTCACACGCCGCCCTCTTGTGGCTACAACCGGAATCGCACCTCCAACTCAACACACAACGATCCAAACCCAGCAAAGCTCAAAGCCAACATGGATCTTATTGTGCTGAACTTTTTTTCTTTTTGACTTTAAACTAGCTGACCTTCTTCTTTTCCTTCTTTATTATTAGCACTCACACCTTGACACATGAACTGAAATTAACACAGCGCAGTGATTCATGCAAATTGAAAAAAAAAAAAACATCCCACGCCAAATGAAACCTCGTTGGCTTTTGTGGAGCCCCAAAACCACGACTTTTTCTGAGAAACGACTGCGACTTGACGAGAACAACTAACGACACGCCGCCAGATATGCATTAATTATCAAAGCACGATTAGCATGAAGATATTTATCGCAATGGGTTGTGAAACCAAATAAGCGTGCAATATTTCCAAAAAGAAAAAAAAATTATGTCATCATTAAATAAAATAAAAAAAGAAGTAGAAGAAGAAGAAAAAAAAAGAAGTAGTGACCTAGATAGCTGGACAGATTCTTGCATTGTTATTTAGCGGGCATGTTTCTCACCTTCTTTACAGTTTGTTTCCACAGGATGAACCCAAGCCTTTAGGTTACGAAAGCCCATGCTACAGTTACTGGAAATTGATTAGAAAAAAGAAAAAAAAAACTCTCCAGAGACCCTCTTGGCTCTTACCTTACACCACTGTACAAAACAGTGGCTCCAATCACTTCACATCAGCGATCGCTCTTATAATAAGCCTGCTAAATAAACATAACATGCACTTAAAGACCTTGTATTGCATTTTTTTTTACCTAGCCTGCTTAATTAAACTGAATTAAATTAAATTTATATTATACTATTTTATTCATAGATCAAGAGCAACAAGTGCAAAAGCTTTGACTCATATCAGGTCCAGCTGATTCAAATCATCTCTTGTCTCACTTGTCTCAGACATCATTAACACGCTGCAATCATAAAATCATAAAACAATCATAATGAAGGTGAATATTGATTCACGTCTATTGAATGGTTTGTTCTGAATAGGTCTAAAAATATTGAAGCTAATTTATAAGAAGACGAAGAAGAAGAAGAAAGAATGAAGATACAGTGAGGCGTGATTATGGAAAGGAAGAAGAAGATTGAACATAGAGGAAATGTTTGTGCATGGTAGAATTGCTCAGAGATGATCCTGCCATGGTGTTGTTCCGCTTTTCAGAGTTAAAGGAAAACACCATTGCTGCTTGCATGTGCAGTGCAAATGATGCATAAAGGAAACAAGAACATTTCACTGAAAAAAAAAAAAATATATATAAAAAGCATTTAAATTTAGAAATACACACANNNNATACAATGATGGAAAATAATGCACAGTATGGAAAAAAAAAACAAGCAGACCTTCATTACAGACAGCATACATACACACACACATATATTTTCTGTTTTAAATTATTATTATTGGTGCTGTTTTATTTTAATTTTTTTGCCATGCGTAATTGCGCATTTATATCCATCCACCACGAAGTCACCTCATCCTCAGGTGCAGCGTGATCTCCAAGATTTCTCTCCACGAGTTGATTTTGCCTTAAGAAATCTGAATGCCTCTGCTTTAAAGTCGCGCTGCGGCGGCATGGCGCACAGGAAACGGCTCCAAGGTGTCGGAGCTTTACACCGCTGCATCATTTCTAATCAGCTCACATCCACTCTTAATCACTTTCAAATCCTAAAATCAAACTTCCTATACAGTCCTGGGTGATGGTCGTTTTTTCCCGCCACAAATATGACCAGTGATTGAGTTTATCTATTGTCGGGTTGGTTCGTCTCCAAATGCGTGTTTAAACAGATCCGTTACATCAAGTGTATTAATTATCATGACCGTTTATTTAAAAACAAAACAACAAAAAAAACGGTAGAATTTGTTCTTTGATTTTTTTTTTTTTTCAAATTATTCTAACAGTATTTTTTAAAATGAGATCAAAAGGAATGAGAGAAAATAGAACATCTGGAGTGCGTTACATGATAAACCTGTAGAAAGACATTAAATAGCATGATCACAATAGTGCGCATTATTATTATTATTAATAATAATAATATTATTATTATTAATAATAATAATAATTTTATATTAACCCAAAGACCATACACGTTTTCTTTCCGTCTATTATATATTAAATGTGACATTTATCACATTTACCTGCTTTGGAAAGTACACTTGCAACTCGTATCTCACATCTGTGATGCTGTGTGGAAAAAAATATATATACATATATCAACAAATAAATAAATATATATATATATAAATTTTTCCCTTTCATGTCCATATGGGACAGTGTGAAAGTTGTTGATAGCAGGCTTTTAATTTTTTTTTTCATTATTTCTCAGAATGTGTAAAGATAAAAAAAAAGGAGGGAGAGATAGAAAGAAGGAAGGAAGGAGGGAGGGGTGTGAATGATGCTTTTTTTTTTTTTTCCCCCTGGAGAGAAAACTGAGTATGAGAGAAGAGAAGAGGAGAATCAGGAGAGGGTGCGAGCCCCAAAACTCGCTTGGCGAATCATCCGAGAGGCAACAAGGGGCGGATCCGTTTACCTGCCTCCCTCATCCACCACCACCACCAACACCTCCTCCTCCTCCTCCTCTCACTCTCTCTCTCTCTCTTTCACTCAATCTCTCTCATACGGTCCCGTCCTCCGGCTCACAGCTCCATCCCGGCTTCGCGTTGCGCTGTGCGCTTTCTCTCTCTCTGCGTCGCGCCGTGCGCTCCCGACTCCAACAACGCGTCTGTGTTTAAGTCTGAGTGTGTGAGAGTGTGTGTGTGTGTGTGTGTGTGTGAGAGAGAGAGAGAGATAGGGAGTGTGAGAGTGTTTGACATCTTTCTGTGACTCCGGATCCCTCCAGGTCTCAGAGCTCTTTCTCAACTTTGGATGGGAAACGCGCGGCTCACCAGGGATCGCTGACTAAAGGTAAGGGGTTCTTTCTTCTTTATTATTATTTATTTCTTCTTTCTCAGCAACATCACATGGTTTATTACTTTATTGATCATTTACAACTAGTTTGCTGTCATCTTTTTTTTTTTAAGAGAAAAAATCTCAAAAAAATCCCAATGCGCACAAGATTACACAGATGCCATGCGTTTAGTAATAATACTAATACCAGCAATAATAACAATTAAGCACTGTTGTAAATAACACAAAAAATTGTTCTACACTTATTTAAAGCTTGTGCTTAAGCATTTCATAATTCTTATAACCAAGGATGAAAATGAAGCATCCTATCCAACCTATCCACATTCACAGTAATAACTGATCATTTCAATAACTTGCACCTACACTTTCGTGATTTATCAGTATTTGCACTTATATGCATAAAGGCAA
The DNA here is from genome assembly GCA_030068275.1 of Clarias platycephalus. Taxonomy (NCBI): domain Eukaryota; kingdom Metazoa; phylum Chordata; class Actinopteri; order Siluriformes; family Clariidae; genus Clarias; species Clarias platycephalus. The sequence continues at coordinate 3,304,757 of JAQQZT010000019.1, read as the reverse complement.
CATTCCCTATTTTTTAAGGTGAACATCTTGTCGTTTTTCTTTTTAATCCAAGGTTTAGCCCAGCACAGAGACAGCAGGCTATTTTTGTCTCAGAAACCTGAATCACTTTTGGGACTGTCAGCATCCAGATGCACCGTCCTGCTTGTTAACAAGATCTTTATTCACTCTAAATTAGATCTAATCACGCTCAGGCATCAAAAACCATGTGATTTTCCAAAATGCACTGCTTCTGTGAAAAAAAAAAACCCAAAAACCTAACAAAAAGAGAGAGAGAGAGAAAGAAAGAGAGCGATAAAAAAAAAGCATGGTTTGACTTGATTCTGGATGGTGAAAAGTGTGATAAGAGATCTCATGATTTTGATGTTGGACTGGAAATGACTGTCATGACTTGAGCTCCTTGCTGTGCTTCTCACACTCTTACACACTCTTACACACTCACACTTTCAGTCCTGCTACAGCCACTTTTACAGCACTTACAGCTCATTCAGTAACTTTGCCTTTTAGACCACAAAGTTTTAATAACCGATGTTGTGTGAGTCGTCTTGTCACATGCACACTTTTTTTTGTTGTTGTCTTTTTTACGTAATAATAATAACCATCTGAACATGTGGGCCGTTCATAGATCAGGCTCTTGCGCGCATCAAACTAAATCGAGCATACATCCTTCCGCGTAGCGACGAGAGCAGGACCCGTGTCTCTTGTCACTTCACCTTAGTCTTACAGCTTAGCCTTTGACATCTTTTCTTTGTCTTTTTATAGCAGTTGCTCTGAGGAGTATTTTGCTCTCCTCTGCAGCGCTCTTTTGTAATGATTGTGGCTTATCAGGTCACTATTTCGCAGAACAGAGCCACAGTGCTTTTCCTGTCACTCTCACTGCCAGTTCTTGTAAATGCGGGTTTAAGATCAAAGACTCTTATTCTGAACGTTAATTCCCCTCAACTGCTCTTTCGCGAGCCCATGTGTATTATATTTGTTCATGTGAAACTGGCTGGCTGGGCTCGATCACAAGGTTAAGGCTTTTTATCTGAGCAACTTAACCTTGTTTTCACACTCGCGATGTAATCGGTGCGGTGACTCAACGAGGTAGCCGTCTCATTGAGTCACTTGTTAAAAGGCTTGTTCTAATGAAGGAGGCTCGAACGGCGGAGAGTGTGTGTTACAGATTTAGGCTTCGCCCCTAAAGTCTGGATGAACTGTCACGATTCTGTTCAAGGCCCGAAACAGGCCGATTTTAGTCAAGCGCTGATATTTGTTTATACTGTTGAGCATTTGTCATTTGAGTCGTATTATTAATATTATTATTATTATTATTATTATTATTAAGGCTTCGGCCAGCAGGATGTGTATGCATGCTTGGGGCACATGTAGGTCACTGAGACGTGAAGTGAAAGTAGTGCAAGTCAAAGCCTCGCTAGTATTCGCAGGAAGTCAGGGACACTTCAAAGACGCGCTTTTGGTTTTTATTTATTTGGTGGCACACTCACACTCCGGTTCGTCAGGGACAAGAGCTCGGGGTCGAAACATCTTAGCAGGAGGAACGAGAGAGAAAAGAGAGACAGAGAAAGAGAGAGAGGAAGATTAAAAAAAAGAAAAGAGGAACAACATTTACTCTCCGACCCTCTGAGACCAATTAACCTGCACGTCGCTTCAGCGGGTTGAGAAAGCACCTCTGAGCATAATCACCGCGGCCCAGCGTCGATGAATTATTTCTGTGCCGTCACACCCGATTTGTCGTTTTACAAATTGACATAAAAGTGTCAAACAGGGCTCGGTTTAGTGTCAAGAGCGCAGAAATGTCCCTGTCGCAGTCGTCCCGGTTGGTCCAGGGCTTGTGAAGGCTTCACCGACATGTGAGGTAAAAAAAAAAAAAAAAAAACCCATAATGAACGGTGGAGCGAAATAACACCTCAGCACCGAGTGAAATTATACTTGCGGTCAGAGGCTCGGTAAATACCCGTTTAGCTGCCAGCGCATGTGTTTATTAGGCTGTCGCCAGTTAGGTGCCTGTCTCTTTCTTTTTTCTCGACTGTTGTGGCTGTTTACGGATTCCACTTGTTTTCTTTTTTTTTTGTGCTTTTTTTTTTCCCTTCTCCGACTCAAAACTGCACTCATACATTTCCTAATATAGATGAGACTTAATAACGATTCAGACATTATGATGACAGGTTGGGGGGAAAAAAAAAAGAGGGAGATAATAATGAATGGTGTCTTAATAGAGATTGTTGGTGCATTCCTGGGCTCGGAGTCAAAAATGTTAAAAAAAAAAAAAAACCTGGCAATTACAGACACAGGGCGCGTTTTCATGTGCGCGGCTTCTCAGGCGTGCGGTTCCCAACTTTCCTCCTTGCCAGAACTTGTCTCCAGCTTGGGTTTTTTTTTTTTTCATTTTTGGAGCCACGGCTTCTCTTTTGAAATCCACATCTCTTTTCATATGCAGAATGGCTCGGTCCGGGACAGCAAAAAAAAAAAATAAATAAATAAAAAATAAACACAACCCAGCAACCAACCTGCGTCATGTCGATTTCGCCATGGTCCGAGTCGACGGAGCGTTTGCGAAATCAGAGCGGCGACGTTATCACGGCGCACAGCAGCGTCCCTAATAGAATTTGGAGCGCACGCTCGGCTCGGCTCGGCTCTGTGAGAACCATCAACTCCTTGTAACCTAAATTTAGTCCTGCTTGTACAGTTGTCTCCTATTTATTTATTACTATGTTTTTATGCTTGTCGTTATGCGATCTGTGTAGGTTTTCTCAGATCCTTTGTTCTGGTGTAGCGTCAGAAAGGAAAAGGAGTGACGGATGCGCGTGCTGAAAAAGATCAGGTTGTTAATACCCACCCACGTACTCCGAAGAAACAATTTAGAACAATATTGGCTTTTACAGCAGACACTCACTCGCTCACACACACTGGAAGGCAGATTTAGAGAGAGAGAGAGGGAGAGAGACTCAGATTAGCTAATTCAGACCTTCTCTGCTTTGATGAGTGAAAAAAAAAAGAATGACAAAAGAGGTAGTGTTGATAAAAACACTAAGGCCTGAGAGTTTACGCTTCTTGCACTTTAACACACACACACACACACACACACACACTATGATCTTCCTGAGATTCTCTCTCACTCTCCCTCACACACACACACAAGTCTCCTCTCCTCTATTAATCGCGATCCACGAGGCAGGAATTAGACGCCTAATGATGCGAGCATGTGATAGCCGACCGCAGCAGTGACAGGAAAGTCATTTCCGAGGGCTGGAGTGTGGCGCTGGACGATCGTTCTCTGACTAATTCATTTGCTAATTTGATAAAGGCAGGAAGAATAAACAAGGCCGTCATCTTCTCTCGTGCTCCTTCCCGTCCGTCTCTCACCGTGCGCCGAGCAGGAGGAAGAGGAAGGAGGGAGGGAGGAGGGAGGAAAGGGGGTGGGGGGGTGATTTTATACCTTTGCCTTTATTCTCACAGGGGAAGGACAGTGCGCTGTGCTTTTTGTGGTTAAGATATTCAGGCATGGAGACATCACCGCTGCGGCCAGACCTCGGGACAGGGCTCTGCCTTAACCTACTCACCACACACACACACACACATCATACTGGCACATGTTTAGGCCGTAAAAAGCCACAGGGGGATTTTTTACAGTACACATCTCATCACAGGCTTAACCAGGGAATGTGTTTGAAAAGAGACATCTAAGACACATACACACACACTCAGAAGGAGAAAGAGAGAGACGGAGCTCCAACTCCATTCTCAATGTACTGCGTACAGCTTAATTAACATCTCGTATCATTACACAACTCCATACCTAAGATTTCACGTAATGCAGCTGTGTGATTCCCTTAAACATCTTACACACAACATGTCGCGCTTAACAAAATCCTAATCCTGGTATTACTAACCCAACGTCGTGAAGGAAGCTGAATAGCGTCGCGAGCTGCGTTTTCTAATTTTTTAAAACGTTTTGATAATTTTTTTTTTTCCCCTTCAGCAGCAGCGGCGGCGTGTTGAGCCCTCTCCCCGAGCGAGTGAGCGAGCGAGTGAGCGAGCGAAGTGGGCAGTGATGACTCTACCCCATGCTGGCTGCATTATCAAACTGCCAAGATCCACTTGGCCCTGATTTATAACGCGAGCTTCAATAATCACGTTAATGCACAGCTACAGTCGCAGAACCGGCGGCCGCCAAGACAAAACAACGCCCACGCCGTGTTGCGATCGGGAGAGCGTTGGTGAGAGCAGGGTCTGGAGGAGAAGAGTGAAAAAATAAAAATAGGAAAAGAAAAAAAGAACTGCTTTCCGTCACCGAGGCGCATTTTGACAAACTTTGGGGGAAGATTTAGAACTTTCCCTGATGACGTTACACGTTATATGACATTTGCATTAACCACCTGAGATTTCTTATTTCATTCCGCGCCCAGGCTAAACAACATCGTCGCTAGCGCACTAATCAGGTAGGCAACGAGAAAAACAAAATTTTCACGTCCACGTCAGGCTGAGCTTCCGGTAAACGCAGGCCGTGTCTACAAGAACCCTGAAACAACACCAGAAACCTTCTACACCCATTTGACAAGTGCATTACTTGCCTCCTTCGGCCCTGTCGCGACATCTTTACACCATCTAACACATAATCGAGTGTTTCATAATAATCTTACCTGATCAAATCAAAAACCTGAGGCTCTGTGCCCTTCCCGGATGTTAGAAAGGGCACTGCTGATGTGTGTGTGTGTGTGTGTGTGTGTGTGTGAGTGCCAGAGTGCTTGGCATTGTCAGCACCTGTTGGCAAAGCCGGGTCCCTCTTGGCAGAGCCGCTCTCTCAGGCGGCCACGGCGGACGTTAAAGCGTCCGTGGTGCATTTCAAGATGGCCGCCGTCCCCTTTAAAGTCTCCTCATGGGCTTCGCTTACAGTATATATGAGAGATTAGAGGAAGATATGAATGAACAACATGTCTCAGAGTGTCTGTTTGAAATGACTGGTTATTCCCACCACAAGACATACAGTATGGTGACAATATCATGGTCCATCACATGCAAAGAAATGCTGTAGAGAAAAAAACTAAAAGAATTAAACAAAGTCAGTATTTGGCGTGACAATACTTTGAGGACGCTTCACAACCACTTACGGTTCTTCTGAGGACTCTGACTGTCGCACCTGCTTCTTTCTTACATGCAAAATCCGGAAGCTTCCATTTTGTTTTGGGTTTTTTTTCACCTAAAAAGCGCTCGCTTATTTAATAAGCAGCTTTCTTTTTACATTTTTTTTCTTTTTTCAATTTTGTGACGGAATAACGATGACATTTTTCTTTTGTACCGCCTCAATAATAAAGTTATACAATTAAAAGCTTGCCCTATAAAATACACACAGTACTGTCTATGATACATAATAATCTGCATTCAACAACATGGATTGTGTTGAGTGCTACAAATTGCAGGACACTACATCCACAACACTTTAACTTTTTAAGTATTTAATGTATTACACCTTGTTACAAGTCTGCGGCACTCAAAAGAAAATTTTATAAGCATCGTAACGTCTGGACAATTCTGCAACTTTTACATTTACCCACACAAAACGCACACGTATACCCTATACAGTACAAAGCAAAAATTAGATCATTCCTTTTTTTTTTTTCCTCTACTAAAGAAATCTATTTCACGAAACATGATTGATCTCCTCTTGCTGTTTTTCTTTCCTATCTTGCATGCATTTGATTCTCAGGGAAGAGAGAAAGGAAGAAAAAAAAAAAAACATTCTTAGAGTATATATAAAATATGCTTAATGCACACAATTGCAGGAGCGTTAAATCATGACTTTACATCCTGCATATGACGTCCGAGCAAATGAAATCGACAGATTGGAGAAAGAAGAGAGAGAGAGAAAGAGATGAGCTTCTAAGTCGAGTCTGTTTGCTTTTGGAAAAAATTTTAAAACGACGTCTCGGGGAGAAAGCGCTAGGAATTAGAAAGGTTGTCTGGTGCTAATGATGATCCCTTGCTCGGGTTCCTCTGGGCCTGTTTGCACCGTGGCCTGGTAGCCTGACTGGCTCTGAATGTTTACTCTACCACCTAGCTGGTGTTGCTGCTGCTGCTACTTTCTCTCTCTTTCTCTCTCTCTTTCTCTCTCTCTTTCTCTCTCTGTGAGCTAGTTCGGCAACACCACCCACGCGGCGGTCTTTACAAGAGCTCTGGCATCCCCAGAGAGCCAGCGTGAGCTCCGTGCATATTTGTCAGCGCCGGAAAGGCCTCTTATTTTCAGCAGCGAAAAAGGTCAAGCACAAGAGAGAAAACGAGAGAGTGAGAGTGATAAAGAGAAAGAGGGAGAGAGAAAAACTGTGGCTAGGAATTGTTACATCACGCAGGCGAGAGCCGCTCTTCGGCGTTTAGCGCGTCGCTCTTCACACTTCACACCAGCACTGCGGTTTACTGATTACGATTTCATAAGAAACTGACCAGCTTTTGCAGAATATCAGCGTAGCTTACAAGCTTACAAGTTTCCTGCCTCGCCAGGTTGCATAGTAAAGCTGAACTTTTTGGTCTTCAAAACAGCAATATTACTTTAGCAATAATAATAGGAACTTTCACAAGCGAGATAATGTATGATGATGTATGTAATATGCGTTAATTACAGTGTTATTACAGGAAAAGTTGTACTTTGCATATATATTAATATACATGATGCACTCTATCTATATATCTATCTATCTCTCTCTATATATACATATACAGATAGGATAGATACACACACATTCGTATGCATGCACATGTCTATCACTTTATCTCCATCTCTCTTTCTCTGTCTCTCTCTCGTTCTTTTTTTTTGCATAAGGAAATATTCCCATGCAAAAGGTGATGCTCGGATTTGCAGATAAACTTAGGGTTACTGGGTTGACACCACAGCACACTGCATGGATATTAAAATCAGCAGCTGCTGCAGACAATAGGTCATTAGCTCATGTTCAGGGAGGAACGGTGTGGGGTAGAAGTGGCCTACAACAGCAACTGCAACAGCGACCCCGGATATCACCACTCTCTCTCTCTCTCTCTCTCTCTCTCTCTCTCGTTCATGCCTTCCTTCTCTTCTGTTAATAATCATTTATTTTATTTTGCTTGTTTAGTTATTAATTAACGTGTGCGTTATTTACCTGCATGCTTTCACTCCTTCTATCCGAATGCGGTCCGGCCAATTAGCACTTCGGGAGCGCGCGTGCACGCGTGCCCGCACGCACGCATACAGGCTCAGGGCGCGTGCACGCGCGCTCCAGTGGTGGTGATAATAATAATAATAATACTAATCGACTCTCACGTGCATCAAAGCTGATTCGAAATCGCGCGCCGTCTTTAGTATTAATTGATATTATTATGATTAGTATTTTAGATTATTTCCCCCCTTTAATACTTTTTTTAAATTTCCCACACTGTGTAAAGCCTCTTCTTACCTGCGAAATCCCGGCCCGTTTATGGAAGCGCGCAAGAGGGGAGGGGGGGGGTGTAGTGTGTGTGTGTGTGTGTGTGTGTGTTTGGTTTATTTTCTTTCTGCCATGAGGAGGAAGAAGGCGAGCAGCGCGTGCAGCACCGAGCGAAGGGGGGAGTGATGAGTCAATGCAACTCAGGGTTTAATGGGGAGTGAGAGAGAGAGAGAGAGAGCGAGCGCGCGCGCGTGAAAGAGAGAGAGAGAGAGAGAGAGAGAAAAGGGGGGAGCTCGCGGAAAAAAAGGGGAAGCTGTCATGCGTCTGTAGCGCGCGCGCCTGCTTCATTCGACGCCGGAAAGTGAATCGCAAGTGTATATATCCGAGCGCGCGCGCACACACACACACACACATACACACACACACACACATA
>JAQQZT010000019.1:3271449-3296897 GCA_030068275.1 Clarias platycephalus | reverse complement strand
TATATACTGTACGCGCACGGGCACGCACGCGCCGCGGTGTCGGATGCAAAAAACAAGAAGAAGAAGAAGAGGAAGAAGAAGCCTCCGGTTTTGTCCGCTTCGCCGCTTTTCCAGCCGGACCGGAGAGAGAGAGGGAGAGAGCGGAGAGAGAGGACAGGGAGAGGAGGAGAGGCGAAGCGCCGCCCGCTGTTCCGCGTCGTCTCTCCCGGTTTACGAGGCTGTCTGCGGCTCCGTGACGCGCCATGCCCTCCGCGTGCACTCCGCTTCCGAATTCGTTCACCCGGGCGCCGCGCTCGCGCTCTCCGTCGCTTGGTGGTTAGCGAGCAGCTCGAGCAGCGCCGGCACGCGCAGCCCGTAAAACTCGCCTGAACTCGGGGGGCAGAGCACACAAAGCTCGCGCCGCTCTCTTTCTCTCTCTCTCTCGCCTTCTCTTTCTTTCTACATTTCTCTTTCTCTCTCTTTCACATCCAGCACTTTAACTTCTTCAACCTCTTTGTGTGTGTGTGTGTGTTTTTTATTTTTATGTATTATCCTTTGTTGTTTTTATTTATTTCTCCTTTCAACACCATGCCAGTGTTGACGCGCTCGTGCGAAGCGGATTGATTTATTAATTCTCGTAGAAAGAAAGGAAGAGGAGAGAGAGAGAGAGCAAAGTTTTCCTTTGGACTCACTAAACTCCTGTCCCTTTATGAGCTTTGCAGGTTGGACGTGGTGACTCGCAGGTGTGTTTGCATCCCTTCTGCATTGCCTTTTCAACACTATTAACAACAAATAATGGTGCTTTATTTCTTGCTGCTGATTATTTTTGTCATCAATATTATGATTGTTTTGTTTATTCTGAAATGAAAGCACTTTTCAGGTGATTGGTGTGTGTTTGCACTTGTGCAAAGTTTAGTACAAGCTCTTAAATTTATTTTGCATTCATGATCTGTTACTTAATTAAATGTCTTGCATTATTGTATGCTTGACCTTGTTGCATATTTATAACCTCAAACAAACAGACAAAAAAAAAAAAAAAACAGAATCAGGTAGAGGAGCTACATACCAGACTATAGGAGTTTATGCAACCTACATGACAGTGGAGTTAGATCTAATGCAATTTGTTAACACACACACAAACCCACACCCACACCCCTGGAGAAGTGTGCACCCTTTTGTGTTGCTGTTGTTTTAAACCTGAAGTAGGTTATTAATGCATTCATGCACAGTATGAGCTCCCTGGAATTTATTGCTTTAATATATGGCTTGTAATGTTTGGCTCAGGCTTGTTAATAAACCCTGCATTTATTTATTTATTATTTTTTTATTACTATTATTGTAATTATTATTATTATTTTGTGTGAGGTGGGTTTTCTATCAAGGTAATCTTTTTGAGACATCTGGGTGCCTCTGATTACCACCACATTTTGCGGTGGGGTTATTTAAGAAATGCAAAAAAGTTGACACCTAACGCAACGTCACGCTTCACGCTTCGTGCCTTCAACTTTCAGAGCAAAATATATTTATACGGTATATGTATATGAGAAAAGAAAAAACCACAAACACAATCAAATAAATGCTGAAGCTCATCTCGGAGCAAAAAAGAGAGCAAAGACCTACTAAAAAGTACTCGCCGATCACCCCGCTGTGTTTTTTTTAGTTTCCTTCCTCATGCTTTTGCGCATTGCTCGGAGAACAGCCCTGCTGCACAGAGCGGTGGAATCCTCAGCAAAAAAAAAAAAAAAAAAATCCTTCACCACAACCCCAAAACCTTGGTTTGTTTGCTCTCCCTCTCTTTCTCTCTCCGCATGGGATTCAGCGGCGGGATGGTCCATACATAATACATGGTCTAAAAAAGCAAGATGAGAAGCAAGAAGAATCATAAATGTCAGGAAATGTTAGAGAGGATCAGAGAGAACGTGTCCAGGAAAAAAAAAAGCATGTCTGGGTCGAGGCGTTTTTTGAGTTTCCAGACAAAGATTCATAAGTGTGGGTCAGGATGTGATGGTGTACATATACAGAAAGTGTGTAAGGCTTTATCTATCTTGACTATCATATATATGCGAAGGAATCTCGTTTTTATCAAATATAAAATCTTAATCCATCATATCTTAAGTGTAAGATTTAAGAGTGATACAGGGATGAACTTAGATCGCGCTCTGATCTAACTCAGCTCTTCTGCATTTTTATTTTGTTAGTTATTTTTTGTTTTATAAATTAAATATTTGCTTTCACTTACAGGAAGACTGGACGAAGTGACTGAAACCCCTTTAGTGTCATTCAGTACACTTTATTATTAATTAAAAATTATTTTAGCCTTTTAATATCATTTATATAAAAGAGTATTTTTTAAATGCACACATATAAGGGGAAAGCTTTTTAATATTTGCTGTCATTTGGAAACAAGCGAACGCGGCATATACCTCCGGACTGTATGTAAGAGCTGGTTTAGTGACATTAGCAGCGTAATCCGTGGATTAACTACACTTTTCGGAGCGTTATGAATATGATCAGTGCTTCCGCGACTTCAATTGATTTATCTCACTGTTTTAGTTTTGCACTTTTTTTTTTTTTAATGCATTACCTTTCTGCCTGGAAGAAAAAAAAAAATTCTAGGTAAATATCGTGTATCATAAAATCATTTTCAGGTGATTAAATACATTTTTGGTCTCTCACACACACACACTCACAGCCTTAAACACAACCATATTCATTGCAGCATTGCTCACAACTCGCACGAATATGAAATGGTATAAGAGCAAACTGAAGCCTGAACAATCAGAACCAAATGCTGTAAACTCGTCGTATCTCCAGGTGACTGTGAGCAGTGGAGCTGAGTCATGATGGACCATCTCAGCGAGGTGTGCCTGGGGAAGGAGAACTGCGAGCTGGTGGGCGGCTTGAACGACGCCAAGGGTCCTCCGGCCAAGATAGCCCGGCTGGAACAGAACGGCAGCCCTCAGGGGCGCTCGCGCCTGGGCAGCACCGGCGCCAAGCTCTCCGGAGTGGCCTTCAAACCCTCGCCACACCTGCTCAAGACCTCGCACAAGAGGGGTGAGTCGCTAAGAGTCACACTTCTGAGTAACCAGGGAGTCTGGAAGCTGGTAGAGTTGTTAGTCGTATGTTGCTTCAGCTGAGATAATCGCAAAAGAGCGGATTTTGAAGCATTGATGTCGACCATGTCACAGAAAAGTCTTAAATATGGTTAATTCGTTAGAGACATAGCAAGACTACTCAACTTATATATATATATATATATATATATATATATATATATACACACCCTTGATCTTAGGAAAATTGACACGGATTCTAATAAGAACAAGCAAAAAGTAACAAAGTATCTTTGCTTTAACCTTCAGAGCCTTTGACCTGAATTAATAATTTTTTTTTTTGGATTTCTACCAATTTGTGATTAACGTTTCTTAATTCATAATTTGTTTGGGGAATAAAAAAATAACAGAGCTTCGTGTTAGAGGAAATTAAATTTTCTTAGATCATTCTATCGTGAAGCATTTTATCGAGTTTTCTTTTATACTTTTATAACTTTTTTTATTTATATGAAATTTTCAATGTGGTGGAAAATCTGAGAAAAAGGGACTCGAACTTGATCTCCTGCGATCATGCCGCGTTATAGCCGGTTTAAACATTATATCATGGTTTCCTCCTTTTGTTGACATTAATAAGACAATTATACGTCGATTTATAAGTTTTCCTTTCTCGGATAACAAAATCTGTTTACGAATTATAGATTAAGCGTAGAGAGATTGAGCTGTTCCTATAGAAACGATGACGTGATAAAAGAATTGGAGAAAGCTATGAGAGGAAGCGTCGCCTACACATTCGCAGCCATAACCAGTGACATAATTGTTCTCGCGCTCATTTACGAACACTTTTTTCGACAAAAGTTTGCTGAACTTGGCCGCCGTCGCGGGCATTGTTCCCCCTCCCGGATAATATTTAGCACGGGCTGTAACGTTGGCCGGCGGAAAACAAAGCTGGGATTGATCCCGAAACGAACCTACACAGCATTCTTTATTGTTAGATCTTTATCTGTTAAAAAACGCACGCTTCAGCACATTGTTCCGGGATCGGCGCGCTAACCGATTTGTTGCTTGTTTGCCAGAGGACGTCTGGATCCTCGGGGAGGTCAGGCTTCAGGCTTCAAGTTTTTAGGCTGCGGAGGAACTTTGTTACGATGTGCTGCTTTAATATTAGCCCAAGTTTCTCCAAATTTCAGCGCCGAAGTGTTTCAGCTGGCTGGCATTAAGTGATATTTGCAGAGTAAACCCAAACACATGACGGCTTTGGACAGGGAATCATTCTTTTTCTTCTTCTTCTTCTTCTTCTTTTTTTTTTTTGCCTTTAACAGCACAGGAGTGTTTACACAGACTCATAAGCCTTCAGGCTGTATGGTTTGTCGAGAGGCGCCGCAAAGCATTTTGGGAAGGTTTTCATATTTTGCATAGGGTTAAAAAAAAAAAAAAAAAGGTAGAAAGCGCTCGGTTTTATGTATTGCAATAACAATCGGTCAGAAAGTGTGGATTCATTTCCTATAAGAGCAGCTCTGACTGTAGCGCAGTCGCACATCGCGGGTTTTCGTCCTCGTCATCGTTTCTGTGGTCACAGACGTTCCATAAGATAGAAAAGATTTCCAGCGTGTTGTTGTTGTTTAAATAAAAGAAAGCAGGTTTGATCATTGGAAAAAGGAACGAAGCACGGAGAAGTAACGGTAACTCTCGCTGCTGTGTTGTCACGCTTCCCAGGTAACATGCTGCCCGTGTTCTGCGTGGTCGAGCACTACGAGAACCCGATCGACTTCGACAGCAGGGAAGAGCACGCCGAGTTCGTGCTGGTCAGGAAGGACATGCTGTTCAACCAGCTGATCGAGATGGCGCTCCTGTCCCTCGGCTACTCGCACAGCTCCGCCGCGCAAGCGAAAGGTGAAGGCATGACACTCTTAACCTGTTATAACCTCTCATACAGGATGTTTATTGTTTCGGCGAACGCATGCACGGAAAGCCTTTAAAGCGCATCCTGTGTAAATATAAAACATTCCTATACTTATAGAGCGGTTATATAATAATCAGACTTAGTTATATGTCACATGTACTTTACAGCACAGCTTTTTTTTTCACATGTCGCAGTTAGAAAGCTGATGTCAGGGCAGGATACAGCACCCCTGGGGCAGTCAGGGTTAAAGGGCATGCTCAGCGGCCCTTACCTTTGGTGGTGCTGGGCTTGAACCCCCAACCTTCTGTTCAGTCTTAACCACTTGAGCCACCACTGCTCCACATATGGGAAAGCTACACATTTCTGTATAGAGAAGCTGAGAGAAGACCTGGCGTTCCAACCTTTTTTTTTTCTTTTCTTTCTTTTTTGTGTAAGAAAGATTTAAAGATTTCATTCCATCTGATTATAACCTGAACCGTCGCTTCGTCACAACAACCTGGTCTAAGACTGACATCCACACGAAACCCATGCTCTTTTTTGAAAGGCAGTTCACACAGGCCGGATCTGATTACGATCTGACTCCTCCTACAACACCAAATGTGACGTTTTCAACCAAACACGTTCTGTCGCCTTCGTCGGGTCACGTCTTGACCCGGCCAGACTTTCGTTCTGCGGCGAATGACAGAACCCGACTCGTTCACGTTCACGCCACTCGGGTTTTCTCAGGGAAAACCACCTCCTTCGCAGATTACGTCCGTCGTCGCCAGCGTGGGTAGCGTAACCGTCCGTCTTCTTCTTCTTCTACTTCTCACGTGTGGAAGCTTGACTGCCTAGCTAGCGGTAAATCAAAGCTACCCACCTTATCCAGCGCTTTTTGCGAAATGTTTAAACCGACACTTCCTGAGCCGCATATAAATAGATCGTGCGATGTAGCACCTTTTACTGTACGTGTTGGTTGGAACACAAAAACAAAATAAATAAATAAATAAACAAACATATGACAGCCTGCTAATGAGAGCAAATTGTTTACGAGAACAAATCGTTTGCCAGACAGGTTCCTTTGGTTAACCATTATTTATAATTACCGGAAGATTTGACATCAATTATCTCAGAACTTAGCTTTTTCCTTAGTGCCGGATTTTTCATGTCAGATTAGTCATGCGAATGTGAGTTCAGCGTGTGTGTGTGTGTGTAAGAGTGTTTGTTTATCTGTAACGGTGTGTGTTTTCATTTGCAGGTATGATTCAGGTAGGCAAGTGGAACCCCGTTCCCTTGTCGTACGTGACCGACGCCCCCGACGCTACCGTCGCCGACATGCTCCAGGACGTCTACCACGTCATCACGCTGAAGATCCAGCTGCACAGGTGCGGCCCGGGAATTTAGCGCTCTACCCATAATCATAATAATAATTTTTTTGTGTGGCTAGGACGCAGAAGGTTGCGTTTATTTCTAGCGTGCTAGTTCGAGCCGTACGCGTTTGTCTGTCGCTCGGCTCTGCTCGTGTCTCTCGTTCTCTCCCTCCGTCGCCCCCACTTTCTCGCTCTCCTCCCCAGAGGGTCTGCGGCTGCTCAGCACGTTAGGGTCCTCCTGCTGCTATTCCGCTTTACTGCGCGTGTGTGTAAATGCGTGTCTCTGTGTGTGTGTGTGTGCATACGCGTGTTTGTGTTTGTAAGTATATTTACATCCGCAGGCAGCGTATATAAAGACCCACATACAAAGCTCGCCTCTAGCTTCACACCGGCGTTCACGGGCCGTAATGAAAGGGTTGGTTTTTCGACGGGGTTCGGCGGCGTCCTTCATGCCGCACTCTCGCCTAATATTGTTTTCAATCCCATTCAATAGGCGTTATAAAAGATGCATATAGCACAGCTGCGACGTCGCCAATCATCCCTGGCAGAGAAGCTCGTTTTTATTAACCGTATGCATGTAGCGTTTTTTTTTTTTTTTTTTTTTTTTCCTTATACAGCATACACCGGTTTGTTTTCTATCATACTCGGGAATGTATTTCCTTTATTTCGCAGCTTTAACAGGACGGATATGTCGAGCAGGCAGGGCGAGCCGCAAAGGTAGAAGTAACGTGAAATATTAGTCGCCACATGCAGCTGATGTATAATTCATGCATCAATACAGCAGATGTGTTGTATAAAGTAATTAACTAATCAGAACAATCAGGAGAGAGAGAGAAAGAGAGACAGAGCGAGAGAGAGAGGGAGAGAGGGACAGCAATCTCCAGATGCATCTGCTTGATGCGCCAAATGAAATCTGTCTGTCTTGGAGGGGTGCTTGCAGCAGGCCTGTTCTCTCTCACTCTCTCTTTCTCTCTCTCTCCTTCTCTCTCCCTCTCCTTTATGACTCTCTTTGTTTCTTTCAGCCACCCTGAATCACTCTCTCTCTTTCTCTCTCTACCTCCATCTGTCCCTCCATGCAGTTGTCCTAAACTGGAAGACTTGCCTCCCGAGCAGTGGACCCACTCGACGGTGCGAAACGCCCTCAAGGAGTTACTCAAAGACATGAACCAGAGCTCTCTGGCTAAAGAATGTCCTTTATCACAGGTACCGGAACCGTCCAGCATCTCCTTCTCTCCAGCCCCATGGCATATTTTGTGGCAAGCGTCCAGACGCGGTGTGGAAAATCAGTTATTATTATTATGATGATAATAATAATAAAACGATCACCATATCGTACGCAGTTTCTAGTTTTCTCGCTCGGTCGAGACTCAAATTTCCATTCGGCTAGAGCTCGTGATTTGTGCTCACCTCGATGTCGTTCGTATCATTTAAAACTCGGGTTTTAAAGCCGGAGTCTGCAATTATTAGTCCTGTGCTGACTCCGCCCATTTTTTTTTTTTTTTTTTACAAAACGGTATTAAAACTGTGCTGTAGCTAAAGGCGGAGCTAGTTTCCATCCTGGATAAAATGTTAAGAAAACGACTGAACTGGTCGGTACTCTATGGAGCATGGGTGGCTCAGTCAAGACTCCGGGTTCCGGGTTATCGGAAGGTCAGGGGTTCGAGTCCCGCCCTTAACCTTATGCCCATACAAAATCAGTCCACTGTTCCAAAACCCAGAAAAGAAAGGAGGAGGTTTGAGTGTATTTTAGCGAAGAAGGAACCCGTCAACTAATCTGCTCGACAGCACAGGAGGAACAAAGATAAATTGAGTTCTATTGCTTGTTATATAGTTTTTAAGGAATTTTTTAAATATTCTACTTACTATACGTCTGGAAATATGTTTTAACATAAATATGTTTGACACCACAGTTAATTGATGACTTTGACCCCGTCAACAATACAACATCAGACAGACCCCAAACATGACTCCACCCCCTTTTTAAAGGTTGGCCTTCAGCTGGGAGGTTTGGGGGCGGAGCAAATTTCCATCCTGCAAATATTTTAAAACTGTTTAAATCTGTACATTAGAGATGACGGAAATAATCGATTTAGTGATGCATCTCGATTCTCAATTACTGTAGCAATTCATGTCTAGCTACACTCACGACAATTTATTTATTTTTTTAATAAATATATTGCCTGATGTTTGCAGTTGAGATGGTAAAATGTGACCAGTCCTCTATAATTCTTCAGGTGGTGCACTCTGAACTATTTACACATTGCTAAGTTGCTAAGTTTGTTAAAAAAATTCCAAACAAACATAATATATTTTAAAATCGTGACTTATGTGAGGTGATAATACCGTATCAGGTGATCCCTAGTGATTCCCATCCTTACTTTACTTATATACTATTTAATATACATTGGGCAATTTAAATTTCTGTTTTAATTCTATTTTAATTGTGTCCAGCTTAATGTTTATTTTTATTGCACATTCTATCTTTAGTTTAATTGTATTTTATAGTGCAATATTTTCATTTGTAGTATTACATTTTTTTTTTTTTTTTTTTGTATTTCTAGGTCAGGACAGTCATATACGCATTTGGCTACTTTGTATGTTGTGTTATATAATGTGATATAATTAGAACAGGTGGAGGAACATGATAAAAAGTTACAGATGGCACCTTTAGCTAAATATATAGTGATATAAAATATACAGTACCAGTCAAAAGTTTGGACACAAGTTTGGATTTATTTTCTACATTCTTGAATAATACTGGAAATGTCAAAACTATAAATAGCACATATGGAATTAGGTAATAATAATGTAAGTAACAACAAAACAACAACAGTAAGATTTTATTTTAAGACACGAAGCTCAGCTGTTATGGATAAATTCTCGCAAGAACAGTATTGTGTCGAGTGCATCTGCAAAACGGATCAAGCACCAGGATGAAACTGTCTCTTTCCAGGAAAGCAAGCTCAAAACGTACCTCTGCAGCAGAGGAGAAGTTCATTAAGAGTCACCAGCCTCAGAAATCACCAATTAACAAACAGCACCTCAGATTAGAGCCGGATTTAAAGAGCAAAAGTAGCAGATATACATATCAATATCAACTGTTCAAAGTATTTTGGACGCCTTCAGCATTGTTTTACAGTGTAGAAAGAAAGACTATGGAATTAGATGAGGGGCGGGGGTGGGGGGGGCGTACAAACTTATGACTGGTAGTGTATATATGGAGTCAGTCAAAAAAATGCATCCGCACTTCAGGAAAGTAAATATTTGAATACTAAATTTATTGCTCAATGTTATACATTGATATATGAAATATAATAATAATAATAATAATAATAATAATAACAACAGCATGATAATATACATCATATTATTTATTTTTTTTTCTAAAGTGTGTATATATTTTTTTTGACTGACTTTATATATATATATATATATATATATATATATATATATATGTATCTTGGCTTCTTAGTAGAAATGAATTCAAGAACACAGATTAAGAGAGATGCAGATAAAAAGCTGCTGTATTGAGGTGTTTGACATCTGAACACTCAGCTGCCAGCTCAAGCAAACACAAGCATGGAATTAAATAAGTGGCCGCACTTTAAAAAAATAATTATTAAAATTTTTATCTCTTCCGATGTTACGGTAAACGCTGCAAACCGATTCGCTTTTGTTATGACCCGCAGCTATAAACAGTCGTTCCCTCGTTAGTACTTAACACTCTCC
The DNA here is from genome assembly GCA_030068275.1 of Clarias platycephalus. Taxonomy (NCBI): domain Eukaryota; kingdom Metazoa; phylum Chordata; class Actinopteri; order Siluriformes; family Clariidae; genus Clarias; species Clarias platycephalus. Next base: position 3,286,887 of record JAQQZT010000019.1, on the reverse strand, counting down.
GACCAATCAGAACTGAGATTTTTTTTTCGAGAGCGCTGCGGAGTTAAAAAAAAAAAAAAATCCCAGCGTATGCGTTCTGTAAGTCTCAGCAACAGCTACAGGGCAAGAAACTGCGTCTTCAAGTCCGGAAATTACGGTAATACGTTACGCCCCTCTCACGCGGCCCCTCCTTCTGGGCCAGTTACAGTCATGATGAATGCAAGTTATTGTTAGGGAGAAACAATAGCGGAGGAGACAGGAAGAGTCTTTGTTGCAGGGCAGAAGGGTCGCACTCGTCTTTTTTTATTTTTTATTAAAGTTTCTATAAGTTCGCATTCGCCCTCCACTCCTCATCTTCTGTAGGAAGCGTACCGACGTTGGAACGGTTTATAACAGAGAGAGGAGTTTTTATCAGCTGAGAGAGCAATTCTTTTCCTACCTGATCGTGTGTGTGAGTGCGTGAGGGTGTGAGCGAGCTTGTGTGTTCGGGTGTGTTTGTGGTGACAATGTCCGGTTTTCGAAGCCTATCTTAAGGGGAACATCTAAGTCTCAAATCACTCATTTCCTCCACGTCTGAGTGACTGACACTTCAGCATGAATTACAGCCTGCGTGCAGTCAGCCCGGGTGCCCACACACACACACACACACACACACACGCACGCACATGCACGCACACTCAAACCAAGATGTGGTACTCTGCCAAACATTCACCAATTTCTTTGGTGAAACCTCACACCCAGGATTTATGTTTCTGTTTTTTTTTTCTTTTTCTTTTGAAGTCTGCTTTCTAATATCCTTCTTTAGGTTGCCAGGTATTTTAACTTCGACTCCACACCTGACAGAGCCGGTCGGTTCCGCGCCACTAATCAAGAACGATTCATTTACCGATGCGCTTTATTATCCAGCTTTGTTGTCAGGAACCGCGGCTCGATCTCGAAGCAGATGATGTCACCAGATGATGTCACCAGATGACGTCATGAAGCCACATGGTTCCTCTTTGTGTGTTGACATACAAGACACAACATGCAAATTGTGTTCCTTCTCCGCGGTATAAATCGACAAAGTCGAGCGCCGTCGCAAGATGTTTAATGGAAGTATTTAGTTCAGAATAAGAGTATTTTTAAGAATACTGATTATATGTTTCAAAATAAAATCAAAAAAGTTTTTCTTCTTTTTTTTTGGAGAGAGTAAAATTGTTTTCCGTAAGAAGCTCCGCCTCTTCTCTATATTGTAGTGATGAAAGTTTCTGCTATATGAAGCTTAATTGAATTTGCAAGAGTGTTGGTAAAAGGTTTCTGTTATTGTTTAGACGTCTTCAACTAAAAACATCAGATTTTGTTGGAAGGTGGACGATTTTTGTTTTTAAATTTCCATAACAGCCTGATCCAAAAGTGTTTCTCAAGTGTGAGATTCGAGCTCACAACCTCCTTGCGCGGAACCTCGGCGGCTGATCTACCAGTGCCTGCAGAGCTCAGCATATTTACGGCACATGATTGGCAACTTTTATAGGATTAACTTGTCCTTGATATTCAGGATGTTAATCCTCGCACACAACGAGGAAGGTTAACAAACAGAGTATCTGGAGAATTAAGCGGCGCTGGAGCCGGGGGAGCGAGAGGCTTAAAAAGAGCGCCTTTGTCCGCCGTGTTGTCGAGCGTTTCGATTTTATTCCCCAGCAGCCATACTCTCTCTCTTTTTTTTTTTTTCTCTCCCTTTTCTGTTTGTCAATGCGTCTGGCCTTCGAATGCCTGAGACTCCATTGAGAAAGAAAGGAAAGCTCAAGAATGTTTCGAGTATGCAGGTTGTTCGGAGATGATTAGATGCGAGATGAATGTCCCACCTTTAGGTCAGCTCCGCTCATCGAGACTTTTTCAACACGATTCTAAGCGTCATTTAATCGTGCGTGAGCGAGCCTGCCGCCAGCGTGCAGGTATTCTAACCCCACTTCTACTGGAGTTGAAGAAGCTGTAATTAAGACGTGGTGGGAAAAGGAGAAACGAGGCCTCCTACGCAAAACAAAAGCAAACGGCAGAAAGAAAAGCGAAAAAAGAGAGACGGCAGAAAGCGGCAGAGCAGGACGCCGCATATTTTCGTTCCAAGCAGATCGCTGAGCGCGATAGTGCCCTAGCGAGACTTCCTGTCCTGGCTGATAACACCTGAAGATGCTTATCATTTAAAGGGCCTCTGCCTTTTCCCAATCACCTGCGGACGAAGGTCACTCTCGACCCGAGCGCCGGTGCAGCCCGGCTCCGCGTCAGCCACGCGCTCAGCGGCCACGTGCTCGGGTGCACAAGAAGCGTGATTAATGAACGGCATTTATTCTAACATCTGTGTCAAAAGCAGAGGGCTGCAAGGGAGGGGAGAGATGGATGCGTCACAGCGGCCCACACAACAGGCCCGGCTGTCAGCCGAATGAAAGATTCGACGCATTTTTAGCGTAATTATTTGCACACCTTTTTCAATCAGTCGACGCATAAATCTTCATTCCGGCCCCTCCCCTTCTGGCTTCATTCGTTATCAGCGCCGCAGGAATTCGCCGTCTACGTTTTCGAAAAAATATAAGAGCATCTGATAAGTTAAAGTGGAGGAGGAGAAGGAGGAGACTCTCTCTCTTTTTTTTTTTTCTTTTTTCGACTGCACCTTTTCCTCGTTCTCTTCATCTCCCCAGCTGTGCGCACACTAGCAATAAAGGTTAATCGTCCTTCTCGAGCATACACAGCAGCCTCGGTCTTTACTGAGCCGTTACTCCGCCATCCTGCCCCGTTTTTCTGCAGTTCATGTGCCACACTTTAGCTCGGAGAACATCCGGATTTTTGAAAAAAAAAAAATTTTCAGGTTCTTAACGGTGTAAATTTGTGCGATTAGCGTCTCGCGATGACCCCTGCCCCGCGACCGCGCCGCGTTCCTAAAAATTCTGCGCCGTAAGAGCAGATCGAGTCGATCGTCCGCGAAGGAAGAGGCGTGACTGTCCCTGGGCGCTCGTATTATACGCAATGATAAAGCCGCTAGACCTGTAATTTCAAAACAGATGGTTTCGTCCTTTGAATATTTATAACAATCAGGGCGGCTTCTCATATCTGTGTGTGGGACTGAGCCCGGGGCCATTAAGGTGTTAAGTGTTGAGGCTTAATGAAACAGAATTTGTAAGGAATGCGTCAGAATGAAAAGGAACACCACTGAACAACGGGTGAGAGGAGAAGCTCTCGCTGTGTGGCCTCTCGAACCGACACTGGCTTTTAAAGCAGCTTGCCAGTGCGACTCGCATTAGCGCAGACAAGAAATCCCCAAAGCGTCATCTGTTCAGCTATCTGGATAGTAAATCTTCCTGCATACAAGGCTGCCGTGGTTGTTGTTTTTTTTTTTCTTTTCTTTTCTTTCTTTTTTTTTTTTTTTTTTCTTATCTCACTCCTCAAGCTCGTCTTACCTGGCAGGCTGCCTCTTAACCTCTGAGAAGAAATTCCATGTATTTTAAACAGACATGTTGATAATCAGTGCTATGTTCATATGTTATACCACAGTGGTCTCGAACGCTCGATTCTGATTGGTTGATTTTTGGTTTGTTTTTTCCTTATAAGCAACTCCAAACCCCGGGGTTATTCATATATTAATGCGCTTGTACTAATACGCCATTGTTTCTATAGTAACAACTTATTAAAGAGTCTGCAGCGTCATTAGGGTTTTAAAATTTGCGTTTTTTTTTTTTTTTTTTTTTTTTTTAGTAACATAAATTGTTTATTTTTTTTTGTATTATGTTCAGGAGAGAGAAAAAGGCAAAGCTGGTGAGGGAACGGCTGTTTATAGCTGCTATAACGTAAGTGAGATTAATGGAACTTTAAACGTAGCTATAAACGTATACATAGAGTATAGTCGATTTTATTTATTTATTTTTTTATATATATATTTTTAGCATTGGAAAATTGATGGGGTGTGAAAGTTTTCAGGGTGTGCCGGTGTAGGAAAACAATCCAGCGTGGTTTGTGGTGGTTATATGCATAGCAAAAGAGTTGATTGATTGTGATTCTGTACTGAAGTTAACTAGCATTTTTAAAATATCGTTCCTCGCATTTTCATTTTTAGACCAAATGGCGGACATGATTCATTTCTCCTGAGCTGTCATGTTTAGAAATATGGTTTCTTTTTTAAACCACGACAAACTTTTATGCAAATATCGTGCTCCAAAAAAAATCAAGTCAAATGTAGCGCGTGTTAAACAGTGTCATGTTGAAAACGGTAAGGTGTTACACTTTGAACCAAACGGAAACTTAACACCATGTCCACCCCTCCCCGTCTCTCTCTCTCTCTCTCTCTCTCTCTCTCTCTTTCTGCAGAGCATGATATCTTCCATCGTGAACAGCACTTACTATGCAAATGTGTCTGCGGCGAAGTGTCAGGAATTTGGACGTTGGTACAAACATTTCAAGAAGACAAAAGATATGATGGGTAAGCCGAACGGCCGCAGCGTTGTGTTACACGTGTTGTTACTCTGTCTCATTACACCCCCTTTTAAAAAAAATTTTTTTTAAACGTTAAAACATTATTTGACCTACAGTTTATATGTTACGTTACAATGGTAATAATGACTTTCTGAAAATAAAAACAATTTATTACAACAATTACACAAAACAAAGACCACAGTTTACCAGGTTAATACTCGCTACATCGGATACGGCTACTACATTTACAGCACGTGTTGAATTATTATAGTATATTGATGGTAAAATTATTATCTTTTTCGTTAGTTTTTATTACCTAGAAAATATTATGTCAGACAGCGACGTTTGAGAGACAAAACGCAACTTGAAGATGAACATCTCAGCATGAGGGTGTCGTACTGTACCCACTCTGTTCTATTGAGGATTTTGGCATTAAACAGAATTGGCACTCATGGTAAAGGGCTCGATGGGTTACGGTGTGCTGCCAGCTGATTAAAACTGGAAATAATTAAGCATATAAATGTATCTGTGGAGATTGATGACAGCAAATCGGATGCTGTTTAAACTTCTTTTGTTTGCTACCATAACACAGTTCTGGAAATTGTACAGTACATGACAGCCCTGACCACATTTGAAGGAATAAAAAGGGACTAAAATATACTTTTGCTCATCTCTAAGGTGACTGATTTTTAAGTTGCCTATTAATCTTTTTTGTGCATGGTATGTTTTACCTAGAAATTATTGTGTAGTGTAAATTAAAAAAAAAATTATAGTCCACATACTGTATGAACCTTGAAAAAAATACAGAAAAAAATATCTATAGTTCTAAATTTCTAAATATCTTTAGTTCTAAATTTCTAAATTTAGTTCTAAATTTCTGTAGTTCTATAGTTTCTGTAGTTACAAAGTTCCTAAAGTGTACCGTAGTAACTAGTAGTAAGTTCAGTAATTCTAAAGTTTTATAATTCTAAATGTCTGTAATTTTGCATTTTTAAACTTTTACAGTTCTAAAGTTCTAAATATCCATAGTTCTAAAGTTTTCTAGTTTTAAATTTCTATAGTTCTAAATTTCTAAACTTGTCCAATTCTGTACTATAGTTGTAAATGTGTATAGTTATAAATTTCTGTAGTTCTAAAGTTCTATAGTTTAAAATTTCTGTATTTCTGAAGGTTTTAACAGATAAATAAATACATAAACCAAATATACAAATAAATTAACAAGCATTAATTACCCTCAGAACATAATGGACCATTGGTTCTTTAGTTAGTTTTTTTTAAATATAGCAAGGCCTGTCATGATCTCAGAATACTCCCAAGCGTAGGAACCTTTAAATAATTTATTAAAATATTTTATTTTAACTGCAATATAAAAAGATTCCATTAACAAGTTTTTTTTGTATTTATATGAAAAATTATATGTATTATTGAAAAAGAAAACCAGTTTTTTAAAAGTTTGAAAGATTTGAATTTTAAAAGTTTGAATACAATTTTAATTTTAAGATCAAGAAAATTTTCACTATTCACGAAGTCAATACAAAGTTCCAACCTAATCATGATAAAAAATATTGAGCTAAATTTTTTTTTTTAATTGTCCATATATTGTGTGTATTGTATATGTTTTTATTGATTTCTTTTTTCAAAATATAAAAAAGACACATACTTATTATCAAGAAAGATCAGTAATGTTTGTATTTTACAATTAAAAAATTCTGCATAAATCTTTACCTTAAAGATATCTGCTTTCAGTTGAAGGTTGTAATTATTTAAAAACTGTAATTGTTATTAAAAAACTAACTTTTAAAGTATTTACTCATATGAATATAATATTGATATTGATGTTAATATTCAGATTTTTAAAAATTGGATTTAAAATAAAATTTTCAATGAAAGGGATAAACTTAAAAACATTTTAATGCTTCACATCCCGTGAGCGTAACTGAAGTTATCGTTTGTTACACACCCCAAAAACCCCACAAACACCTCTCGAAGTGAGTCACTGACACTTTTAATATCCTGCCAGGCCACTTGATGCAACGGCTGCCCTCCTCAACCCCCCTTGTGCACACGTGCTTGTACCTCCACACTAACACTTTCTATTTCTTTCCACACCTGTGTGTTTGTATGTATATTTGTGTGTGTGTGTGTGTGTGTGTGTGCCGACATGCGCAGTCGTGCGCCAACCCTCCCAGCTGGAGGGCTACCTGGGGACGTGCGTCCTCCATGACAGCCCACGTGCCACCGCAGTAGGTAGGTCATGTGACACAGCCGGCCACTCCCCTTACGACTTAATCATGGTTCGGGTGCCTCCGAGCGGCGCTCAGCGTGCCATAATGATGCTCGGGAGGCACGCGATACGTTTAACCCGGGGTGCCACAATTAGCAGAACTAGCGTGCGTGGTCACAGAGTTGTTTTGGAGATTCGGTTTAGATGAGAGCAGTGTGAGCCGGGGCTCTTTAAGGTTGTGTTGAGTGTGGGGGATGTGTGTGTGTGTGTGTGTGTGTGTGTGTGTGTGTGTGTGTGTGTGTGTGTGAAAGATGTCCGACTGCGCGGCAATGAAGTGAGATGGAGTCCTGCTGTTCTCTTGGGCCTCTCTCAGGGTCCCCCCCTCTTTCTCTCTCTCTCTCTCTCTCTCTCTCTCTCTCTCTCTCTCTCCCACATTCCCTCTACTATTGTACCGCTAATCCCAACTCACTGAGCGCCAGATTCCGCAGAAGGAACTCCCGTTCTGTGTCTCCTTCAGCAGGGCCTTCAAACATTTTGCTCCTTCCTGTCAATTTGCATTTACATATTATATGTGCGTGATTTGTGTGTGTGTGTGTGTGTGTTTGCCCCCAGCACTTTGAGAACGCAAAAAGCGAACGCGAAGGCGCACCGTAACATCAGACTGCCGGAATGAGGGGGATTATGAGGAGCCTTTGATTATTATTGAGCCCCCTCACTTTTTTTTACGCCCGTACTGAAAGGAACAGCAGTGGCTCCCTTTGTGTTTGCCGTCACTAAAGACCCGAGCTTGTGTTCCTGTGATTATTGTCTAGGTATCTGGACAGATTCCATGCTCTTAATCTGTTGTTGATCTCTCATAGAAATTTCGACAAGTTGCCGTAATGCACTTTTCTTCCCCTTAAAAAAAATAAAAATAAAATAAATCTTTGGAAACGTTTATTTTTTTTTTCGTGCCTGAATTTTGCCTCGCATCTATACGCGTAGGTGTCGAAACCTCTTTAATTTCTCCTGATTTAAACAAATCCTTTTAAACTAATTTGCCCCGAACGTCTGGAGGAGCCGTGACGCCATGGCCTCGCGCATAAACCTCCACGCTCACAACAGACCTTTTCATTTTCGGATTTTCCAGCCCGTTGTTTTGCGGGCTCGCGCACGTCAATTAAAAAAGGGCTGAGATATTTATAACAGTAAATACCATCAACAGTACCAAATAGATGCCTCATTCTCCCGGTCATGTCGAGGCTAGCCCAGGCGCGAGGGCTTGTCCGTGAGACTCCAGCTATATCTATCCGGAAAATTTCATACCGGCCAGCTCGCGTTCTTGAAAATAAAGGGCGATTCAGGCATTCTGCTCTTTGGCCGCACAGACGCGAGGCCTGTTGTCATTGCTCACATGATCGGGTCATGGACGTTTTAAACTAATTTGGGACGCCGCCAACTTGCAGGTCATGAGCTCTTTTTGATGATTCTCACGGGTCCGGCGCTCGATCAACATGTGTGCCTTGCACAGATTAGCAGCTTTAACTGCTGTTAAAATGTATTTAGTCTTTAGTCTCAAGTTGGTTTGTCTTTCCATCACCTTCTGGACATTTGCTGTATTTAATACATGGCTGAAACAAGCAACTAAAGCATCAATGCAAAACCAATGCAGACTTGTCCATTAAAAGCCGTTACGCAGCTTCGTGTCTTCTCCTTATCCTCCTTACAGTTTGTAAAGTCTGTCTCAATAGCTGCTTTTTCCCATCTCACTTCACCTAATAAGTGAAGTGCTTCCTTCTTTCACGTTCTCGACTATTAGGGGAAAACTTAAACTTGTTTTTCCACATATGAATGCCACACCAGCTTAGCTATTAAGCGATTAGAAGCATTATTGATTTGATTCTCTATAAAACTATTAGCTTTATCACTTCCCGCTCTTTCTTTTCTCTGTGTCTTCTAGCCGAAATGGACGGCTTGTCAGAGCTCTCGCCGCCCGGCACCAACCACCTAAGCTTCAGTCAGCAGCCCATCCCGGGCAGCACGGCCGAGCAGCCTCCGTCCCCGGTGCCTCTTGCCCACAGCGGTCAGGCCCCAGGCCGTGCCCAGCTTCCCGGTCTCCACCCCGGCCTGGTGTCCAGCCCCATCAGTCCTCAGCTGGTCAACCAACAGATTGTCATGGCGCAGATCCTGAACCAGCAGTATGCCGTGAACAGGCTCCTGGCGCAGCAGTCCTTGAACCAGCAGTACCTGAACCACCCGCCGGTCAGCCGGGCGCTCAGCAAACCCATGGATTCGCAGGTGTCCTCCAATACAGAAGTCTCCTCCGAGATCTACCAGTGGGTGAGGGACGAGCTGAAGAGGGCCGGGATCTCGCAGGCCGTGTTCGCTCGCGTCGCGTTCAACAGGACTCAGGTACGACAAAAAAAAGTCTTTGATTATGAAGCTCCCAAGTCACAGCTGACTCCGTCCATGGTGGAGCTGAGAAAAAAAAAAATATTGATTAGGAGTAGGATTTTTTTATTTGTGATAATTACTGGATCGCAACGCAAGTTGAATCGGCACCTAGATATGGCGATCATTTTAGGATCGGGTGGTTCCTGGTGATTACTAATATACAGATACATATATGGTTGAGAGAGAAGGATTTCCCCAAAGCCTGCTATTTTTAGGTTCAGGATCTTGTTTGCTTTGATTAGCTTGTTATTCGATTGCACACGCTAAGACAAAAGATTAAGACTTAAAAAAAATATATATACAGTATATATCCTTGTTTTTTCCCAGTCAGCCATCTTGACTGTTTTTTTTATTCTTTGCTATGACTAAAATTCAAACTTTTCAAATTAGGACACTTCAGATATTCAGTAAGGATATTCAGATATTTTTATTGAAATGCTAAAGATTAAGACGAAATGGAGCTAAATGCTAGCTAATGGACCGGGCTAGCTGGCTATTTCTCAGTATTTAGCTGGCTGTTTTATCTGAATAATTGCCGAGTCATTCTTTGCTCCTTATTCGGTTTTCCCGACATGATTTTGTCACAGATCGTTAATCATGACAATTATGGTTTATAATTTTTGTCCTCATCCTCGTAAACTTTAACCTAGAATTATTTGCGAAGGCGTTCTCTGAGAACGGAGTTTTCGCCGACAGACGAATCGTGTGGTTTTAAAGGATTTGCAAAAACTTGCTAATTTACATCGATGAATCACATTTACACTCTGGAAATTCCTGTCGATCATTCCTGTAAATATATTCATATCATAATCGAAGCAGCGACTTTTTCTCTGTTCTTAGTTTGATACAGCGTACACGTACGCACGTATGTACAGTATCAAGCGCCTTAATTCCAGGTTTCTTTTGTCGACCATGAAACTGCTTTGTTGACATCCAGAATGCTGAATCATTCCCTTAGCAGCGGAGCGCCACACATCAGGTATGACACGTTTGCCTGATGCGTGTCACTACAAGTAGGCCATATTACGCTAATCACTGTTCTCTGGTAACAAGCGGTGGAATGCTCTCGGAGATGGAAGCCCCATGCTCGCTGTTGTGGGAATAAACAGACAAGGCTAGACTGCTGTCTCGGAGAACAGGATGGAATGAGAGATGCCTAGATGGTGCATAGCGAGACTTGTATTAGCTCTCACTGTCCTGCGTCTGAGGTTTAGCAGCGACGACTAGTTGTCTTCAAAGGATATAATAGCTTAGGTAATATAATGACTAGCAAAGATTGTGTTGTTTGCTGATGCGTGTTGCCTGATTAATTCAACCGAACTATGTGCTGAGGAAGAAATTCCAGATTCAAGATGGAGCGTTTATGGACAATATATAGTCGAGTCTTTATGAGATACCAAACAATTCCACTGGTGGAAAACTGGTGGATCAGCTTCTTAGCCCAGCGGATAATCAGGTTTAACAACAAGACCCTGCTCTGTATTCGCATTCACAAAACAAACGTTTTCAGTTTATCATGTAGCTTTGTTTTTTGTTTTAAAGGGCCCGTATTTTAAATTTTTTTTATAGTTTTTAGAGCTCCAGCTGAAATACAATTCAGATAATCAGATAATGTATTTTTATACCTCAGACTCCTTCTGTTTCACTCCTCCTCCGAATGTTCCACTTCGGTGTTTATGTAAATGAGCTTCTGCGCTAGTAAGTCACTGAGCAACGAGCCGGGGGAGGGAGGTCTTCTCAAGTGAGGTCACACTAGGAAACTAATCTAATTGGCTCGTTTACATCCCGACAAACACAAAAATGGAAAAAATGGACAAAAAGCGTGGAATGTTTTTTTCTTCCATGAAAAGTTTGTTGTTTGAATGTTTTTTTTTTTGTACAGACACACTGGAAATTCATCAGAATTTCTAAAAATGACAAAATACACTACGTCTGGCTTACACTGACAAAACTTTGCAAGTTAAGTTTATTTCATGGAATTAAAAATGTTTAAATAAGAGTTTCTACCAATAGAACACATTAGATCAGGCTTTGGTGCTTGGACCCCCGAATATAAGAGCGTTTGTATGTAGGTTCCACCATTATGCAAAGAATTCAAGTTTAAAAAAAAACACCACAGATCCACTGACTATACTTCATGCACGTCACTTGGTCTATATTAAAGCACTTAGCTAGCTAAGTGATACATTTTTACATAGCATTAGGTGCAGCTTTTTAGCCTAGTCAGTAATGTTCTCAGGAAAGTAAAACGAGGCACCGGGAAACATACTGGAGTTTTTACATAAACAAACAAAAAAAAAGATAAAACGCTAATTTTATGATATGCCCACCCCTAACCTGGCTCTCCAGCAGTGCATGGGGAGCCTGCACCTGGTCACTGATTTTTTTTTTTTTGTTCCCTCTTTCACCTGCATCAGAGATAATGTCAGAGAAGATGTTCTGCATAGCTCGGGGAAAAGTTCATTACAGCTCCATGTAGCTTTGAAGTCGTGTGAAAGTGATAAGAATCAACTGGAAATTGTGGAGCGTGAACATGAAGTCATGTTTTTTTCTCTCTTTTTTTTTTTTTTTCACGCAAACTGTCAGCCTCGGTTATTATTCTCCACTATACGAGATTTTGAAGGGAGGTGCCTTTTTTCCTTCCACGGAGCTCTTGTAATATTTATCGTAGACTCTTTGACAGCTGTTTAATGAACACTGCTTGTGGTACATCACAGCGTCTGAGTCTGTGGAGGTTCCAGAAAAAGAGTAGGGAAGTGATGGAGCGCAGCACGGTTCGTAACAGTCGTATTAAATTACGTAACCGTTTCCAACTAATTGTTTGCAGTACACGTGCTGGAAGTGTTTAAACCGAGCCCATGACGCTTTTTTTCTGAGAGTTAATCTTCGGTCGCTGTCTCGCGCAGGGATTACTGTCGGAGATCCTGAGAAAAGAGGAAGACCCCAAAACGGCGTCTCAGTCCCTGCTGGTGAACCTGAGGGCCATGCAGAACTTCCTGCAGTTACCCGAGGCTGAAAGAGACCGTATTTATCAGGAAGAGAGGGAGAGGAGTTTAACGGCGGCATCCTCCATGGGTCCCGCGCCGCTTATTAACACACCTCCGACACGCCCTGTCCAGGTAACTAGTCTGATTTGTGCAAGAATAAACTCTTGATGTAGCACAGAGATAAAAAAAAAACAGTCATTATTTTTTCACTATTTAATGTTTTTCTCACTGTTGGAAATTTCACTCACATTCATTTAATCGTGGCGAGCTCAAGCCGCACAGCACTGATGACTCAGCAGTCGGCGGTACTGTATACGGTGCTGTGTATAGGTAGATCCATCTGTCATCATTCTCCTTAGAAAACATAGGTATATGAAAAACTTTCAACTTTCAAATCAATACGTTTCAATAGCCGACTGAAGTGCTTTTAGTATAACAAAGCACAAGACCATGTTAGTTAATATTAGAGCTGTACAATTTGATAAAAAACGCAGTTTAAACTGCAAAATTTAACTATCAAATGTCAGTTTTTATATTCAAATGTATTTATTTATGCTAACGGAAAATAAGACAAAGTTTCTTATTCAGAAGATGTTTGCCAATATTTTTTAATCAACCCAAAATTATATAAATATATAACAAATTATTGACAAACTTTACATAAATTGCACACATTTGCAATTAAATAATTGCACAGGCCCATATTGAGATTTTGATTTTTATGCGCGTAATTCATTGTACTTGACGACGTAATCTGAATATTTTAAAAAACGTGCACCGGTTATACGATTTGTAGGTAGCCGGTCGTCTCTCATAGTGAGAGTCGCTATACAGTACGTTTACAAACTTGTACCAGACATTTTTATGAAGTAGCTGAAAACCTGGGACCGTATTCACAAAGCTTCTTAGAATTCTCTCAGAGAGCTCCTATCTTAGCTTAAAAAGTTCTAGCTGGAAGTCTTAGACTTAAGGAAACTTTTCAGAGTTAGGAAAGTACACAAAAGTACATCTTAGTGAGGAGGTGTGGTCGACCCCGTTGCTAGGGATGATGCAGCAATTCAAGGACTGTGATTGGTTGATGTAAAATAACCTCTGTAAAGGTCTTGAAATGCGCTCTTTGTGGAAAATAGAATATATGATAATAGAACAGACGGTGAAATCATTAATGTTTGTATATGAAGAAATTGTATAATTATGACTTCAGGCTACTTTATACAAAGTTTCTGTTATAGACTAAATATCTTAAAGTTAAACAGCCAAATGTTGAAAATGTGTCTACTTTTGAAGCAAACAATTTCCACACAGTAGTTACTATCTTAAAGTTCTTACATTTATCTACCAAACTGATTTTATTAGATTGTGATCCATTTTAGATTGATGGGAGCAAAATGGCTCAGCTTTTAGCAATTTATTTAAGTTGCACTTTTGGATGGTATGTAGCCAACAATCCAAGAGAGAAGGATGGAAGTAAAACAACAAGAAAACCAAATTGGACAGAAGAGCAGTGTTTACTTTTAGCTTTACGTTCAGTGTTTGGAGAATATTTCTTCTTTCTGCCATTTTGTCCTCTACTATAGAAACTCTTAAGCCTCTTAACAGTCCTCCTCTCTACTCTTAACAATGTTTACCTTAGGATGTTATGTAAGATGTTTCGTGAATCATTTTTATTTTTACTAAGATTTTGTCCTAAATTTAAGGGAAGTTCTAAGAAAATGTCATAATTCTAAGAATTTTCTTAGAATTTCCTCACTAGGAGCAACTTTTAGGCGTAAGAAGCTTTGTGAATAGATTTCTTGTTAAAATCAAAAAAGTCAAATGAACAAATTCCTTTCTATCTATTCTTATACAGTATATATATATATATATATAAATAAGAATCTATAGAAATGCTCTATGCAGTTTATCATTAAATTTGCCATATTTCTATACTGTACACGGCACTGTATATAGTACTAGTACTAGCGGCGTGTCATAACATCCTCACTACATACTACATACTATTAGTGCACTTAAATGTGAGTAGTGGACACAAAGTCCGTTTTTCTTTTTGAAATTCAGGACAAAGCCCCCCCTCTCCTGCACATTCAACACTGAGATTTTGCACAGTAGCAGAGGCTGGGACGCCATTGGTGTTTACTCAAGTGTTTATGTGTGTGTGTGTGTGTGTGTGTGTGTGTGTGTGTGTGTGTGTGTGTGTGTGTGTGTGTGTGTGTTTTTGTGTGATGTGTGTGTGCACTCACACGTGTGCTCACAGGGGAAATGAATATACATCAGCTTTCAGAGTTTGCCATATCATGAGATCCTGACCCTGGAGCTGTTGCCATAGTAACCTGATTGACGCTCGTCAGCGTGAGTGACGCGAACGGGGCGTTTTCTTTCTAAGGGCTTCTACGAATGCGGCGCTAATCTTTGGCTTTGACTCGACCTCTGATTGATATGATGTCACTTTGGAGTGTGTGTGTGTGTGTGTGTGTGTGTGTGTGTGTGTGTGTGTGTGTGTGTGTGTGTATGAGACGTGTAGGTAGTAAATTAAGAGAGACAACGACTCTAATGATCGATCCGAACCAGGAGGCCGGCTGTCAAACCCGAGTCGCTCCATATTCAACAGGAAATTAAACCGTCTCCGTGTGTCCTCACCTGCAGTCTCGGAGCGACGAGTGTGTCCTCTGGACCGGACGTACTTTTAAAAATGAGCTGCATAAAGAGAGACAATTATACGACTACGAGATCAAGTAATGTATCAGTTCCTGCTGGTAATCAAGTCCGGCGGATAACTTGAGGTATATGTGAGACATCCGTCCTACAAACTCACGGACAGGACGAATTTGAGTAACTAACAGAACCGACCTTAAATACGAGCTCTTGGAAAAATGGTGCGTCTTCATATCTCAGAGGCTGGTGGGCGGAGCTAACACGCTAACTAAAACATAGTGTGTCAAAAAAACTAACAAACAGACAAAGCTATAATGTCCATCATTCTGCATTTTATTTCGTTCATCTATAAATTCGATCGTGTTCTGATGGAGGCGATTACAGAGACACGCCTGCACTTCTATTAAAATCACATCACTCTGACCCGCCTCGATCAGGACGATGATCTGATGGTCAGTAGGTAAATATTACTCATGTAAACACTCGATCCGTTCGTTTCCATCTCGTCAGAATAAATATATTCATGTTTGCCCCACGTAGGTGATGTGACGAGCTTCCCGGGAAGAAATAATAATAATAATATAAAATATATATATTTATTTATTTTTTGCTTCCATTCCTGATCAGTCGACTCCATAAGAACCGCTCTCTCTCTCTCTCTCTCTCTCTCTCTCTCTCTCTCTCTCTCTCAGTTCAGTTCAGAAGAGCTTTATTGGCATGAATGTTAAC
>JAQQZT010000019.1:3259756-3271349 GCA_030068275.1 Clarias platycephalus | reverse complement strand
TGTGTGTGTGTGTGTGTGTGTGTGTGTGTGTGTGTGTGTGTGTGTGTGTGTGTGTGTGTGTGTGTGTTTTTGTGTGAATGTGTGTGCTCAAACCAGAGTGTAGGAGTGAACCAGATGCTGCTTTCCAGTTCAGATCCCAGAATCAGCTGCTACTCCGACTCGGTTAGTTCAGCCGTTACTCTTGTTTATTTGGTTCATCAGGCATGCGAGATCCTGCACAGCCTACTTTTAGAGACGTTCTACTGTGTTTATGAGTCATGTTGTTGTTTTAGGTATGTCCACTATATGAAATGTGAATGCGTAACAGGAAATCTGATGTTTAATCATTCTTGGGGAAAAAAAAAAAAAAAAGAAAAGAAAAAAAAAGCATGGCATATATTGTACACACACGCACGCACACACAGACACACAAACACCCATGTGTTTACGGCGCTGCAAACAGTATGTCTCAAACATATTGCCTGATGTGCTACCAGTTATCTCTCCGGCTGTCGAGGTTCCGTGTGCCAAGAGCGTACCCGTAGTAAGGCATACCAACCTGACGCGTACACATATCGTTTCATATCACCAAGGCGGATGCTTTGGCTGTTTAGTTTTTTTTTTATTTTTTTTTTAACTATCATTAAAACGCCCATGTACAGTGTATTTTAATGGACGATCATGCTAAGCGAGTCCGTGCAAGTTTCTGCCACCGACGCTATCGCGCTATCGAAAGACACGGCTCAACCTCGATTTACATTACGAAAGTCTTCAAACAAGCGAGCGCATTTAAAAAGATAGGAGTGGTGATAATGTTCAGCAGAGTCCTTGTCCTCTAAAGAGACATTAAGCCGATTAATCAGGAAGGGTGGCTCTTCATTTTAAATGTAGAGTGTCGTGAATATTAGATTAGTTTTGATTAAAGTCGCACGGTCCGGAGGAGTTAAATACATTTAAATATGTGTGTGTGTGTGTGTGTGTGCAGCCCAGAAGAGAAGAATGTAACAACATCAGACCAGAGGACTGGAACCCTAGGATTCCTGTTGGGATATCTCCTGTGAGTACTCTTTCAGTTCACACATTAAACACACACACAGGATTGGGGGTGGGGGTGGGGGGGGGGATAAAAGTACATGTAGGAAATATTAATTTGTGTGTATGGAATAATTTGGGCTGTCTTATTTCCTGAGGCTATAATGTGGCTGGACGATACATTTTCTTTAATATGATGTTGATATCTTGATTTAAAAAAAAAAAAAGAAAAAAATGTCATGCCTAATTTTTAATAATCTGAATATAAATATAAATTTAATTTATAATGATGTTATGGTGTTTCTTTCGTTTCTTTTCTTTTTAAAGCAACACTGCGTTTTGTTTTGTTTTTTTAATCCCCAGTTGTCTTGCCATATGTCTTGCCTAATTAACTGTATTTGGGATAAAATTAAAATAGTCTTGATTATTTATTTATCTATTTATCTATTTATTTATTTATTTATTTATTTATTTTTAAATATTGAACATGCAAACGAAGTCAGTCTATAAAAGCTATAAAATTCATCACAAAATATTTAGCAGGAGTAAATCAAAGCAAATTGGCTTCTTGTCATTTTTTTTTTAATTTTTTTTTTTAAGATTAGTACTGAAATGTCCTAAATGAAGATATAAAAAAGTCTTTATTAAGTTTATTATAATTATTTAAAGTCCACGTACCTTGATTTGTTTTCCAGTAACAGGTAATCCAGGATTCGCCTGGCAGTTTTGTGTTTTTTTTTTATCATTAGATTTGTACTCTTTCTTTAGCCGTGTGTGTCACTGACAGTTCTTGATTGAATGATGCACTTGTTGGAAATGTAATTAAAACTCCGCCCCCTTCTATGCTGGATTGAGAAGGCGTCCCGGCTCCCCCCCCAGGTGAAGCCCCTGCCCTTGGCGTCCGAGTGGAACGGCAAGCAGGAGAGCTCCGTCCTCAACATCAGCTCGTCCATCTACGACGAGATCCAGCAGGAGATGAAGAGGGCCAAAGTGTCGCAGGCCATGTTCGCCAAGGTCGCCGCTTCCAAGAGCCAGGTACGGAACAGCCGAGCCGCTTCAACAACCAAGTATTAGCGTGAAACGATTCCATGCACGGTTTTTGGGGTGTTAGCAGGAATGAGCTCCAACGTTAGTCGGATGTTTATTGTGTCATTAAACTACATCACGGATATGAAGAATTCATACAAAATGTTTTTGGGTGATGTTTGGTAGTCGTGCAAAAGAAATAAGCATTGATTAGCATTAGCATCATTACGCTAAGCTAAATAATTCATCATCAAATATGTAAAACTAAAATCAAGACTGAAAGAATTTACTACTGGTCATGAATACAGATCTGCCAACGTTTTGTAAGGTCCTTCCAAATGATTTTATAAACCGAAAAATATAGTTTAAATAAATGTAACCTAAAGTAACCGGATGAGCATTAGTGTACGTTTTCTTTGCTATGGTTTTTTTTTGTTTTTGCTTAATAAGTTTTCTACTCTGTAACCCCGCCTCCAATTGTTCAGACAGTCAGAATTTTTGGTTCGAAAGCACTGATTTGCTTTACTATTGTCGCTTGAAAGGTTTCCAAGTCAGCCATGTTGATTTGAATGCTGCGTGGATGGAGCTGGGATCATTTCTTATCGTTGTTACAGTAGTAGTTTTGTTATTCTACACTTCAGGGCCCGACATCGCCGAGTTTCTTGTGGACAGTAATTACACACACTGACAGTCCATTGTACACACTGGTAAGACTCAGGGTATGTGGCACATATAAGCTGCCAGTCTTAAATCTGTGACTTTCAAAGTTGAAGAAAACTGCAGCGAATAAATAAAAAAAAACACTTCGACCGTCCAAAGCACGACTCAGAGGTCAGTTTTGAGTCGAAACGTCTCACTTCAACCAGACGGGGGAAAAAGAAAAAAAAAAAAACATCAACATCATCCTGCGACTACAAAGAGGCTCAGGAAAGCGTCTCCTTAGAAAGTGAGATGAAAGAAAAGACTCACGAGAATCACGCTCACCCCAAAACACAGCCTGGTAATTTACAGCCATAATGGCGCAGGCTTTATTGTGGCCTTGCGAACAGCAGACGATGTTTCAACGTTAAACAAACGTGTTTATATTGTCCCGTCTGTGCTAAGCCCACGCCATTATCTCACCCAGAGAACAAGCTACAGCTGAATACAGGCTTGTGTGTACCAAATTACCGCCTGATTCTCTCTATTAAAACTAATTAAAGAAACGGCAGCCGAGCCCCGTTATTAAAGGTTTGGAATATCCGAGTGCGCAAGTCGAAGATTTCGCAGGATCGCGTTTGATGCCGAAAGAAGGGGGGAAAAAAATATATAAAAAAAAAAATGAGTGAAAAGCCCTAAATTATCTGGAAATATCGGAGGCCCCCTTTTTTTTCCCGCTGATTGCGCTGATCACAGTGCCAGATACCTTTCTTTTACCAAATTACAGTTTGATGCACAAACCACTGTTTTTGTTCAAGGGAGTTCAAAGCTGAGAAATGAAGGGAGGGGCAGCATGGCGCAGAAAGAGTAACCCAGGCAGCGTGTTCTTTCCTGAGAACATCTCCCTTTTTGGGAATTATGGAAAGAAAAAGAAAAAAACACAGTTCGGTTGCTGTCTGTTACATAGTCGGTTCTATATACAGTAAATATATCGCTTTCCGATTGGTAAGGAGGCATCGATTCATTTACGATAACTATTTCTGTACTACAGGTTCATATTAACGTACTCGTTAACGGGATACGTCATGGTTTCCATGGTAACGGCTAATTCACAGGAATTAGTTGATTGTTTCGCCGACTTTCCATGAAACCAAACTCCCGCAAGAAGACGGATTGATAAAACTTCTGTTTAACAATGTTGAACTGATTATGGGGGGATGAGGGAATGACTGCGATAACACGAGCTAACTTGTTCTCAGAGATTTAGTGATGAACGGATAAAAATGCGCAACATGTTCTTCCGTAAACAAATTTTTATTATTTTTAAAAAATGCAGAATAAGTGACAAATTACTGCGGTCGGAAAAAAGGAATGAAACACTTCGAGGCATTCCGTTCTTGGAAAATAATCAACTTCAAAGTATTAACAGGAACGGCAATTCTTCGACGTTGATTAGTTTTCTATAACGTCTTTAGAAAGAGTGTTTTATTCCGTGTATAAGCAGCAGGAGAGAGGGAGAGAATATACAGTACTGGGTGTGTAGTCGTGTTATTAGGTGGATATGTACGTATTTAAGACTGTGAGTGTGTGTGTGTTTATGGGTGTGTGTCTGCCTGCCATATTTTCTTATATATATATATATATATATATATATATACACATGTCTGTATATATAATGTATATATGTGTGTGTCTATGAGTGATTATGTGTGTATAAGTGTGACTGTGTGGATGTGCGTGCATGCATTCGCTCGTCCCCCCCTTTGCATGCGCCTGCACTCCCCATTCATGGCTGGTGTGAATGTGAATTAAGCGGCAGATAAGAACTGTGCTAATTACGCAGCTGAAAAAGGGGCCGGGGAGAGCACTTATCTCCGGCTCCATCTCGTAATGTGCGCTCCCTGGGCAGCTGGTCGTCCCCCCTCCCCTCCCCTCCCCCCTTCCAACCACCACCACCACCACCCTCCCTTCTTTTGCTACTTCCATCCATCCATCCTGCTTTCCTTCTATCCCTCCATCCCTCTATCAGGCTCACAGGCTAAACGTCCAGCCAGAGCTGGTATCGGTATCTCTGGAGGCGGTAACTCACGTCATGGCGGTCAGTCAAAGCGGCGTGTGTTTGTGAAACATGGGGGGGATGGGAGGTTGTCGTTTCTTATTCCTCCGTTATCGGGCCGAAAAAGGGGCCTGTGGGGTCTCCGAGTACGGAGGATGGAGTAGAAAAAGAAAAAGGCGATGGCGTACGATTTACTCGATTGTACTTTAGAAACGCAGAGCACAGAGACGAGGAACGAGACACCGGAGCTGTAAATCTCACTCCAGAACAAGTACAAGTGTGTGTGTGTGAGTGTGAGAGAACATTTGACTTTGGGCTCATGCTCGTGTGAATTCTATCTGATCTATAAAAAAAAAAACAGAATTTCCCAATCCCAAATCTCTCTCATAATCAAAAGGAAAAGGATGCATGATTTCGGTTATTATTACAGAAATAAAATCTATGCATGGATGTCAACATAGTCATGTCCGTTTGTGTGTGTGTGTATGTGTGTGGTGGGGGGATGGGTGTTGAACGCGTGCCACATCGTCCCTCTCTCTGGGCTCGGCTCCACGCAGCCCCTCTGTCTGGTGCCGCTTCACGCTCCCGCTTTCCCGCTGCACCATTTTGCTCGGTCTCTCTTACGGATTAGCGCAACATCTACATTACGCACAAGGGGCTACCAAGTCCTGGACCAGGCTAGCTGTTTCGCGTAGCATTCGTGTCGAACTCTCGAATCCGATTGGTCAGAAGGGAATTGACAAGTATCATGGTTTCCGTGAGGATGTTTGGAAGGAGTCTCCAGTGCGAGCGCTTTGTCGAAGCTGCTTTAACGGAAGCGTCAACGTATCCCGAGAACGCTCCGCAACATTAAAGGTAACGGCGAGCGGATGAAAAGGCCACGTGTCGCTCTTTAAAGAATAAAATAATCATCGTGGTTTAGGAGGAACAAAAGACGCTTCTAAGGGGGAAATAAATAAATGAATAAATATTAACTTCTTTAATTCCTTGCATATCTCCGAGCTCAAGTGGGAACAAGTGCAGTCTCTGTTCTTGGATGAGAAGTATCTTCAGATCTGAGTCCCATTCCGTCAGAATGACCCTTCTCGCGCGTTCTGTTCCTCTCCTGGAAGAGGCAGGGGTAATTAGCAGTGCTCTAATGAGACAGAATGTCAGGGATATGGTGCGTCGCTGCAGTACAGGGGGGCAGGTGTGGGGCTCTCGTGTGTGCGTGTGTTCGCATGTCTCTGTGTGTGTGTGTGTGTGTGTGTGTGTGTGTGGGTTGGGGGATTGCAGAGGGTGTGCCATCTGTCACCAAGGGCCCGGTTCGGCACTCTCTAGAGAAGCGACACTGTAGGCTGCAAAGAAAAACGCAGAATGTGTCAAAGTGTTAGATGTACTGTACCTGAGATCACTGCTCGAGATCCAAATCGTGCTCTTGTGCAAACAAGTTTAAAACCCAGTCCTTGTTGGTTGGTGTCTGCTGTCTTCAGGAACTCGTGGTCTTTTGATGGAGCAGACAATAAAAGGAAGTTCTGGTGAAGCTGCAGTAGCTACTGTAGTGTTGGTGTTTCTCCAGGTTCTTAAAGGAGGCACTTTAAGGTTATCAAATCTTCTTGTCAAAAAGGTTTGAGAAATCAGATGGAGGATCCTCTTGGACTCTCTTTAGGAGACACGGCTGAGCCTTTCTTCACGATGGGCTGTTTAGTTAAGTGGGGTTTTTTTTTACGACAGTTACGATCATGGATGGTTTTTCCTCAAGCGTCATGACGAAAGACGCTAGGTTCCTTGAAGTTCCTGGCTGCTCAAGCAAGCTAGCTTTCTTACTAAGATCTACAATGCTTGGAGCCTTTTCCTAAAGAGGAACCCTCGGCCATACGGTTTTAACACAGACAGTGACCAAACTGAGCCAAGAGCGAGTTTATAAGATATTATAAGTTATAGGATTTCTCAGCAACTGCTTCCTCTTTTGCTCACATGCATCCTTTTCCTGCTCTCATGGGCGGGGCTTACGGGTTCGCCGAACATCTTCAGCATCAGCCTCTGTATTCTTTAAGTCCTGTGTTCAGCTTATCTTTGACTTTTTAGATCTGCATTGCATGCTGTCTAAGAAAGCATTATTATTCATTCCTATAGGGGAGAACAAGATTGTGCGTGTGTGTGTGTGTGTGTGTGTGTGTGTGTGTGTAATATGTATATACATATATACATATATATCCCTGCATTATTTCCTTCATTATTTGGCGTAGTGTGGCGGCTGCATTTTGAGAAGTGGTTTGTTTACCATTATGAATTCATCCTCTTCCCGTGGGGGATGGAGGGAAGCAGAAGCAGGCAGATGGGAGCGGAGAGGGGGAGCGCGCCCGCGCCTCTTTATTAATTGATTTATTTATTTATCTGGCTGCCTGGTTATTAGGTTGCCTGGGAAACGGCTGCGGTTCCCTCTATTATTAAAGACGCAATTTTCTTGAACTGGAGGCCCCAGATGTCTGAATAATTGATTTAGGGCTGAATTATGGCCCAAAAAGGCAAAGCCTCGCCTTGCAATGAAGCTGTTTTTTTTTTTTTTTTCTCTCTCTCTCTCTCTCTTATTGCAGAACAGATAGAGAATGTAGCAGTTTTTTTAGGATTTCTCTCACCTTCACCTCTGGCAACAGCCTCACTTGCTCAGAGATTGTTCCCTTTCTTTTTATCCTCTCTCTCTCTCTCTGTGTGTGTGTGTGTGTGTGTGTGTGTGTGTGTGTGTGTGTGTGTGTGTGTTTTTACATCATTCTTTCTCTCCGCACCGTGTTCAGCTCTTTGAATCCCCCTCTTTATTACTTTATATGACTTTATACCGTCTTCCATCACATGCCACATTCCCTCATCACATTCCCTTTCTGTCTGTTTTATTTTTCTCAATATTTGACTGGCATTATTATATAGGAGATTTTTCACCGACTGTAGGAACACCAGTTGTCTCGAACGCTGTTTCACAGTAGAAATGTCGCTTCCTGATCTCGAGTCCCTTCCTCGTCAGACCACACAGGCCTCGTTCCGCGGCCCATTCCTCCTAATCTGATCAGGCAGGCAAATACGCCGGGAAAAGCGGCTTTAATGATCCCCCTAATTACCCCAAGTCAATACCAACTGTATTATTAGACTCCGGGAAAAATATTCCATTAGAACCCCCCCCCCATCCCCCCCCACCCCCACTCTGTGTGACTCGGTGCGTGGCGATGTCACGCGCCGCGCACCCCCTCGCTTGTAATTAATTTTATTTACACACGCAGGAATGCGCAAGGTCGCACCTGCAGCCCGGAGCCGGCCCCTGCCTCGCCCGCTTAATCAGATCTGTCATAATTACCGCTCGCCATGCCTGTGACACACGCCGAGAAATATTTCAATTTCACCGCTCGCTCCTGGCGCCTCACGTGTCCGCCCAGCGCGCCGCTCGTTCGCGCATTGAGGTGCGGGCGGCGGACGCGCGCGCCTTTCTCCCTCTTCCTTCATCCACTCTTCATCCTCTCTCATCATCTCGTCTGCTGCTCATGTAACAACTCGGCCATTTTTAATTGACAGATCAGGATTCCGTCCCTCTCCTCCATTGGCTGAGATCAGTCAGCTGATGTAGTCACGTGCTCGCCGGAGTCGAGCAACATGAAGTCTCAGTCGAAAGTCCAAGTGTACTAACCTAACTTGGAGCTTTTATTCTTTTTGGATCCATCGTCTGGTTGTTTTTTTTTTTTGTTTGTTTTTTGCTTCTTCTTCTTTTTTCGAAGGCAAACCTGTCTGCAAATTAAGGATGCTGATTTAGCTGACATATACAATTTGCAGGTTTTATGCAATTTTAATCTATAATGCAATAAGATCTCGGTGATTTATCTGCTCAATTACGCACTGATATTAGCAATTAAACTCCAGCTTTGAATTAAATCTCAATCAGGCGCTTATAATTGATGGACTAGCACGACTCGGAGGCGCTTCACGAGTCTCTCCCTGTCTCTCTCTCTCTGCTCGTACGAGTTGCATCCGAATCTTCGGTCACGTGTAACATCACTCCCCGTCTCCTTTTCTTTCTTTTGTGGTCCTTCAGAAGAAACGAGCAGATTTGTGGAATGGATCGCTGCTGTCGCAGGAAGTTTTGCAGAAGAACAAGAGAGCCTGTTTGAAAAGATCATGACTATCTGAATTTGACTGTCGAAAGTCGAGTCTGTCCGCTTTTACAGTTTACACTCCTGTTTTCATAACACATAACGATTTAAACTTCAGTAATTTGATATGACACTTGTGAAGGAAAGAAAAAAAATAACATTTTCAGGAAAATCTGATCGATAAAGCAGTATGAAATATGTGACGAGATAAAATTAGATGCAATTTGATAAAGTATTGTTTTTTATTATTATTATTATTATTATTATTATTATTATTATTATTATTATTATTATATAAGATTGGCAGATGGGTTGTAAATATTCAGTTAATAATTTATATTCAGGAATTTAGATTCTTTTTTTTCTTTTTTTTTTGGTTAAAACATTTTTTTTAATAATGTCCTGGTTTGTTATACACTTATTATTTTATAATTTTCTATCCATCATCTCGATCTGTATGTCTCACTTTTCTTTCACTGTCTCTCTGCTTCTCAGTTCTCTCTCTCTCTATCTCTCTCTCTCTCTATTTCTCTGGCCCCATTCAGAGACCAGCACTTAAATAACCCCCTCATTACCGACTCATTATGGACCACTGCATTCTGGGACTTGTAGTCCTTTTCTGCAGTGCAGCTTTTATGTGCTCGTGTGGCTCAAAAAAAAGAAGAAGAAGAAGAAGCTTATTTATTTATTTATTTATTTATTTTTAGGCTTCCCTGCCCTCTTTTCCTGCCAAACACACAACAAGGCTCTGCGTCCTGGTTCGCTGTCGACCTGCCTTTCTTTTTTTTTTCTCCACCCCACACATGCTGCATGACACCGTTTATATTTCTCAGATGGGACGCGTTCACGGCCGAGGTTCGCATCACGTACATAAACGTGTAGCTGTACAGGTTCAGGCGCCCGGTGCTGGCCTTCGGATTTCTCCGCACAGTGCTGCGTGCCAGAGCTGGGCCCGTGCCAGCGTGGGGAAACAGGGGGGCTGGAAATAGAAGGAGGAGAAGAAGAGGAGGTGTGTGTGTGTGTGTGTGTGTGTGTGTGTTGGGGGGGATAATAACGCTTTGTCTGTAGCCCCTCTGCTTCACATCATAATGTTTGTCTCTTCTCTCTCCTTCCTCTATCAGCACAGAAGAAGTAGGCCATAACAGTGGATTACTCTGAGCGGGAAAAAAAAAAAAAAAAGGAATGACGTCGTAATGCGCCGGGATTAGCGGCGTTATAAACACATCTTTTAGGAATCTCTGCTCTCTCTCTCTCTATTTCTCTCTCTTCTTTTTTTCCCCCCTATCAGCCATGCGGCGCAGCTTTTCCCCGACTTTATGGAAGTCTCAACAGGGTTACGGAGGACACGGCTCTCACTGTGACACCGCTAACACCACGCTGCTAACGCTATTTGCTAAATGAGATAATATAAAGGTGTTATGTTTATCAGCGTGCTGATCGGAGGTGAATACAGTGCTGTTCGCTCACACAGAAGCCCTTTGCACCAGTTATTGGCAACATGTGACTACTCACACACACACACACACACACGCAACGTTTTGCATTCTCTTTCCCTTTTTCATCGCATAGCTGGCTAATCTCGCGCATGAAATTAGCCATTATATTTTGAGAGATTTTTTTTTATCTGTATTTTTTTTATTTATTAGAATCCGCCGTTAATACCCAGCCTACACCATGGACTCTCACGTCGCTCCACCCCTACACCGATTTGTTTGCATTCAGCTTCCCAAATTTTCCCGCTTTTCTGAATCAAAGTTTCCATCAAATCAGCTACCGTTACATTTATTTGAGAAGATTCAAAGGCAAACAGAAAATGTCATGACCAACATATCAAACGTATGACATCATACTAAACAGTCTCCCTAAGTAATACACTTACACTCTTTAGGTATATCGTTAAACCACTAGAAAACCGGACACATCATCGATTCAGAGACGTAAGTGTCAAACGATTACAATAATAAATGTCAGAGCCGGTCATGTGATGCGTGCAGCATTGAACCCGTGTCTCGTTTGAATTTTAAAGGAATGGAAAAAAAAATCCTGAGCCCATCCCAGAATACAATTACAAATCAGATTACACACACACACACATGTTCAAATACTCCTGCGTAACCAGGGCCAATTTACTGTAGCATAGCCAATCCACTTACTGCCGTGGAGAAAACCTGCACTAACATGGGGAAAACCTTCCAGACAGGTGGATAGGACCAGGGACTCTGGGTCTGTGAGGCAGCTTTATACTTGTTAAAAATAGGAAACTTCATCTAGTTTGTGAAATAGCAGCAAATGTCAGTAAATAGCGGATCGATTTAATATATTATTGTCCATATCCATTGTTTTTCCCTAAATTTGTATTTAGATGTTATTCTGTGTCTACATTCTCATAATACACTACGCTCATATATCCTTGATGGCATAAAGCATTAACCTTCGTTATCTACATCATTATTCTAACATCATCTGTAGCTAAACATTACCTTAACTACCTTATCTGTAATGTTACGTGTAACTGGAGTTACCTGTGTAATCAGTAACATCACCTCTAAGTAGAATTACCTGTGTAATCTATAAACTGTAATGTTACCTCTAGCTAGAGAGTTAATGTGACTTTGCCTGTAGCTAGACTTACCTTTGTAATCTGTAACATTACCTGTAGCTAAAAGGTTACTGCGGCGGCACGGTGGTGTAGTGGTTAGCACTGTCGCCTTGCACCTCCAGGGTCCGGGTTCGATTCCCGGCCAGGCTC
>JAQQZT010000019.1:3245883-3258401 GCA_030068275.1 Clarias platycephalus | reverse complement strand
ATTTGTAATCTGGAACATTACCTGTAGTTAGAAAGTTACCTTTGTAATCTGGAACATTACCTGTAGCTAGAAAGTTACCTAGTATGTAATCTGTAACATTACCTGTAACATTACCTGTAGCTAGAGTTAAATTTGTAATCTGTAACATTACTTGTAATTAAAAAGTTACCCAGTATGTAACCTGTAACATTACCTGTAAGTAGAAAGTTACCGTGGTAATCTGTAATTTTATCTTTAGCTAGTGTTATCCATGTAATATGTCACATTCCCTGTAGCTAGTGAGTTGCCTAAAGTATCTGTAACATTACTTAAGTACCTAGAGACTTACATTACCTGTAAGGATATCACATCTGTAGCTACAGTGTTTTCTGTAGCATTACCTATAGCTGGAGAGTTACCCAGTTACCCATTTTATTTGTAACATCGTCTGAAGCTCGAAAGTTACCTCTGTCATCTGTAACACTACCTGAATGCATTCGTACAGAGTCGTCATTTATATTATGGATGGAGCTACTGTTCTAGAATATTAATACTGTTGTGTAATAGCTTCAAATGTTAAGGCTAAATCTAGTAGCCTAGTAATGTGCTTTATACACATACTGTACACACACACACACGTTTCTGACCGTCAAAACTCTCTGAGAACAAATTCTAAATAAAACCCTGTCTGTGACACGACTGCCATGTAGAAAGATTTAAACAACATAGTGGTTAAAAAAAACAAACCAGGATCCATATCTGGAGCACACACACACACACACACAGCATGCGCCTCTCACGCTTTCTGTGTTTGGTAAGGCAGTGGAAGAAATGCAATTGGACAAACACAAGCAGACGTTGGAGTGTGTAAACCCCGCAGAGCCGCTCGAATCGATGAGGCCCGGTCTTCACATGTCATGTTTCCTCCATGTGGAAGAACATGCTGGCGAGATTATTGACACAGTTTGATTTCTTTTTAACTGTGTGTGTGTGTGTGAGTGAGTGCGTGTAATAGTATCGTTTGATGGAGAGGGTATTTTGATCTGGGCTTCCTGCATGTAGCAGTATTTTATAAAGGGGTTTAGTGGTTCTGATTGATTGCACCCGTGTGTCGGCAGAAACGACGCAGAGACATCAGTGTGTGTTTGCTATGCTAGTGTGTGGCATCTTAATAAAAAGGTTGCAGAGAAACAGTGTGGGATTTACAGTCTTTATGTCTCTCTCTCTCTCTCTCTCTCTCTCTATCGCTGTGTCTCTCGCTCTCTCGGGTTTGATGTGGCTTTGGGAGGAGTTGGAACCGGGGACAACAGAAGTGCTGAGTTATCTCAGCCGTGCAGCGCGCCTGTGTGGCTCCGGCTCTGGCTCCAACCTCTGTGTGTGTGTGTGTGTGTGGGGCTGAGTGCTAGGTAATCCTGTGGAAATGAAAGGTGCTGCCGCACACTGGTCTGGAGATTACAGTGTCATTCTTGTAACGCTGCCAGGACACAGTGCAACACACACACACACACACACACACACACATCTCTCCACCCCTTCTGTTGCTTTCTGTGCAGCGGTGGAGAGGAACACCTTCTGTGCAGTGTGTGTGTGTGTGAGTGTGTGGTTCTGCACAGTGATGCACAGTTTAAAATGGCTGATCTGTTGCGGCACAGGCCAGTAGAAAAGATGGCCAGCGACTGAAATCGTGCTTTCTGACAAATCTTTAGAGCAATTTTAATAAATATTTAACAATAATTAAAGTCCATTAGCAACTGTAAGATAACGGCTAATAAACGAATAATAGTAATATTAAAGTAAATAGATTTCGAGCTAAAGGATGACGTTATTACATGAATGATCGAATTAATAAATAGAATTGTTTATAAATGTGAATATAAATAAAATACAAAATTAAATAAATAGATATGGATTTAATGTTGTAAAAAATAGATAAAATAAAATTAATTAATTCTGTACTTACATTTTTTTTTTTTATTCTAAAAAAAGACTAATTAATCAATACTCTACTTAAAATATACTAATTTTATTTTAATTGTTTATTTTTCTTAAATGAATGCACTGAGAAACAAAGCAGCAAATAAAAAATAATTAGATAAAAAGGGGAAAAAATCTGAAACAAAACACACTTAAAAATATAATATAATATAATATAATATAAAAGTTAATGAAGCACTAAGAAAAAAATAGAAGTGAGATTAAAAAAAAATAAAAAACTTTAAAGAATTGTACATTCTAGAACCCTTAACATATAATATTATATTATGCTGATACTGTCTGAAAATCACACACACACTCTCTCTCTCACTTTCTCACACACATACTAGTTCATCCATAATAATTTATTTTCATATACTGTATATATTGTATAATATTGTATAATATAAATATAAATTCTATATGAAATCTAGCCAAAGTATTTCCACATACTGCAAGATGTGTGTCGCGGTGTTAATGTGACCCTGAGTTCATGCGTACGTGTTTCTGCATGTGTGTGTGAGCAGGGTTGGCTGTGCGAGCTGCTGCGCTGGAAGGAGGACCCGTCCCCGGAGAACCGCACACTGTGGGAGAACCTGTCCATGATCCGGCGCTTTCTGAGCCTCTCGCAGTCGGAGAGGGACGCCATCTACGAGCAGGAGAGCAACGGAGGGCAGCAACACCACCCTGAGAGACCCACTCACCTGCTGCACATGCCCACTGAACCACTGCAGGTATACACACACTCGCTCACACACACACACATTTCATTTGGATATATTTTCCAAGAACTATTTTTTTTTTATTATAATTATTTAAAAAGGGCCAGTATAGTTATTTAAGAAAAAGAAAAAAAAAATCCAATTTTAAATAATTGCAATTTATCTATATATTAAAATTATGTTTAACAAATTGTCCTAACACTACAATTTGTAATTATTTACAAATTGGATGATTCCAGCACTATTTTTGTCTGAAGATGTCCAAAGTCGTATCTTTAATCTCAGGCACAGGACAACACTCAGAGCATCGGGTCAAATATGACAAAATGGGATCAGCGCGTCCTTATAAAACTGTATTTGCTTCAGCTTGAGTAATTGTGTTATTGTTTTTGGAGTAGTTGCTTGTGAGGTTTGGACCCAACAGTACGTAATGCCCTACATAGTGCATGTGACCTATATACAGATCTGTGCAAGAGCCTGTGGCGTCTTAGGTGCAAATGGTATATACAGTACAGTATATATGTTTATTTGTTGACTCGGGCACAATTTGGTCAGCACATTTAATAGAACTGTTTTGAATTCCAAACAGTATAAAACGTTTATTATAGAGAAAAAACGTTTGTCGGTCAGTAAAGGAAGAAAGAATTGTTACATATTATATAACCAACCACTTTCAGCCAAATAAAAAACGAAATAAGAAAACCCCGTAATGAAAACCCCGACTTTGGTTGCAAAAAAAAAAAAAAAGAAAGTGATTGCGACAATGAGTTTTCAGTAGAACTGTGGCCGATTCTCAGGAAACCTTTCAGGTAGCCTCCTTAGAAAACTGCACACAAAAGTGGTTTCTTACCATTTACTGCTCTTGGATGTTGTAGTTTTTGCCCTTAAACTTACAACCAGGTTACATAAAAAATATAGCAAGTTATAAATGTATTACTTTTACACCCAACCTAGTGAACCTCACAGTTTAACCTAGAACATGAGCCTTACGTATGTACAGTAAGTCTACAAGAGTATACAAGATATATTCGTGCATGGTTTCTATTGAACGCGTATCACTTTCACACCATCGCAAAGTCGAAAAACTGTCGAACCATCAGGTAGTCAGGGAGTGTCCAGATGTTAGACGGTGTTTTTGCTTAACAGCATTTCTTTGCATTGTAGTCTACATATAAATATATAGAGTATATTGAACAGTTTCAATAAACACCTTATATATCACTGCACTTTTACTCATTTTGGCCAATTATTTCTTTAGACATGCAAGGTTGTCTATATAACCTTTAAAAAAAAAAATTTAAAAAAAGCTTTAATCTTCCAGACTTTGAGCAAAGCATAACCCGTAGCTCTCAGATCTTCTAGTTTACAATGCTGTGAACTGATATATCATATTTTTGTATATTTCTCATGATCTTCAACAGTCTTCATCTTCATCAATCTAATTAAAAAGGTTTTGTGTGCAGCAAAACTCGACACTTTTTTTTTTTTTTCCCTTGATCAAATTTGCTGCCACTAGTTTCAGTTTAACTCACTACAAAAACACAAAGCATGACTCATGTTTGCTGTATTTTTTATTAAAGCCTCAACCAGCATATTATTCATGCTGAAGTGCATACTTAAATAACTACAAACATAACTGATTTATCCATTGTGGCTAAACCGTGGGAGGTGGAGTTACGGCGTTTTGCAAAATCACGCAAAAATTCGCACTTGTATAACCAGAGCAATTTGGGCCGAAATATGATGCTGTGGCATTTCTGTGCTTTTAACCGACCTCGTGACTCAGAGAAAGCATGCAGAAAATATTCAAATCAGATTGCAATACTTCTTGACTCGCTTCACAAAAGACTCGTTCTTCTCAAAACTGTAATAATGGAGTTATCTCATTTTGCATTCAAATATAAAATACAGTTATTTCTTCATCCGTAACATAGTCGTGTTCATTTATTTTCGAGTTGAACAACTGAGATTAGAACAACAGAATCAGGTAGATTTTAACTTTCAAGCAAAATTTAGTGTTAGTGTTTGTGTTCTTCTGAAATGTTTAAAAAAAAAAAAAATTTCCATCACGTATTATGTGCTATTTTGATCCAGTCCAAGTGAGTAATAGTGAATAAATCATTTTTTTTTTTTTTCATACAAAGTAAACAAGATGTAAGGATGCAGGTGGCCTTGAGGCAAATCTCGTGAAATGAGGCTTTCAAGTAAAAGGCCGGACCGTTTTGAGTTATTCTTTCACTTTGTACAGATTTTCACTGTTTAACGTCATTTAAACCGCTCGGAGTAAATCTAAAACTAAAAGCGTCCTCCTGGACGTGTCGTGTTGTTTTTAACTGTAACTCAGTGATATTATTGCATCACTAGCAAGTTTTTGGTTTTTTTTCTATTTGTTCACGTTTTTCCCAGGGTGTAAAATGAGCACTGAAGCATTTTATGAACCAATAAGAAAGTTGCTGAAAGTTTCTATTGTTAAGTGTTGACAATAAGAACAGAAAGGAAAAAAAAAAACAGTATGGAGGGAAGAAAAATGGCTGAACTTCCTTCAACCTCTGCCATGATCTGGTAGGATGTGGTGTAGATCAGGTGTAGATTAAAGAGCAAAGTGTGACGCAGAACATGACAAGCAGGAAGACGAAGAAAATAGGTAATTTAAAATGAGATTTAGTGTTAAAAAAAAAAAATTATATATACAGAATAATATTATTGAACATTAAAGTGTACTATTTATAAAAATAAAAAAAAAGAGAGAGAGAGAAATGAGAGATGAAAATCAGTGCTTAGTTTCATTTAACTTTTTTTATTTAAAAAATAAATAAATATATATATATTAAAAAATTATAATATTATGGCACGGCTTAATTCCAAACAACCTCACCAGAAGTCATGAAATCTGAACTTGCAACCTTCCGGCCAGTAAAACAGGACCACAAATGCGGCCACATTGTTTCTTTAGTATTATCTCAGAATGATCGTGCCCTAAAACTTTACACCGAGTTCAGGTTTTTCCCAAGAAGGAAATAAAAACAGTTTATTGTAAACGCTGTTAAGCGACAGTTGCCCCTTCAGTGGCCACAACGTAGAACAATGCTGCATTTCAGAGCCAGTGTGTCATGTCTCTCACCCTAACGTGTGGCTTTCCAACCACACACACACACACACACACACACACTCATGCGTGTGCACAAACACACGCACATCATGTCAATCCCTCCCAGCCAGCCACATGATTGAATCTTTGCAGATCTGGCCTTTTTTTTTTTTTTTTCTTTCTTTTTTTTTCCCTCCTCTTGTTGTGTGAAGGCCCAGCTTTTTGAATAGTGCTTGATAAGCAATCAACAGCCACGCAGAATTTTGTGTGAACATTTTTGCATGTAAAAAGGCCTTCGTGCTAATAGGCTGATGAAAGAGATAAAGGTAAAAGAAAAATTTCCTAGATCTGATTACATTGACAGAAAGGTTGCGTCGCCTGATTCTGACCTGCTCCGAACAATGCGCCCGATGACGAGCCGGACTCCCGGTCCAGCACCGGTCCATTTCCTTCTTTTACGTTGTAAAATCTGTATTACTGTACATACCTTATGAAGAACGAAAACTTGCCTAGACTGACAGTTATTAAGCAGGAACGACGTAAAATGACAAAAGAACGTCTGCTCATCCAGTTTGCAGTTTTTGCATTTTTGCCTCTTAGTAACCAACACTAACCAACACACCGTTTTAATACGTCTTCTATTCAGAAAGAGCACATTGTGAATAATGGAATGGCGTTTGAGGAAAATGCAGAATCCGTACTTAATGCACTCCCCCGGCCACTTTATTAGGTACACCAGGCTAGTCCCGCGTTTAGCCTCCAGAGCTGGCAGAATTCGACAAGGTGCCTGAAACGTCCCTTGGAGATTTTTATCCGTATTGACACGATAGCATCACGCAGTCGCTGCAGATTTGTCGGCTGCACATCCTCCCGTTCCGACCGCATCCCGATGGCGCTCTATTGGATTGAGATCTGGAGACTCTGGAGGCCGTTTGAGTCCAGTGAACTCATTGTCATGTTCAAGAAACCGGTTTGATATGATTTTAACTTTGTGACACGGTGTGTTATACAGCGGGGGGGGACGAACAACAATACTCAGGTACTGTAGGCATGATGCTCAGTTAGTACTAAGGGGCCCAAAGTGTGCCGAGAAAATATCCTCGACACCAGCAGCAGCCTGAAACGCTTATTCACGCAGGGTTGAGCCATGCTTTCATGATGTTTACGCCGAATTCTGACCCGAACGTCGTAGCTGAAATCAAAACTCATCAGACCAGGCAACATTTTTCCAACCTTCTGTTGTTCAATTCTGGTGAGCCCATGCGGATTATAGCCTCAGTTTCCTGTTCTTAGCTGACAGGCGCGTCACCCGGTGTGGTCTTCTTCGGCTGTAGAGGTTTGACGAGGTGTGCGTTCAGACATGCTCTTCCGTACACCTCGCTTGTGACATGATGCTATTTGAGTTACTAATTGCCTTCCTATCAGCTCGAACCAGTCCGGCCATTCTTCTCTGACCTCTGGCATTTTTGCCCAGAGAACTGCTGATGTGCACTGGATATTTTCTCTTAAAAACCCCTAGAGACGGTTATGCATGAAAATCCCAGTAGCTCAGACCAGCCCATCTGGTGTCTGGCACCAACAACCGATGTCACTCGAATTGTTTTTTTCTTCCTCGTCCTGATGCTCGGTTTCGACATCAGTAGATCGTCTCAATCGTACATACCTACAGTAAACGCTCTGAGTTGCTTTCATGTGATTGGCTGACGAGATATTTGTGTTGAAGAGCAGTTAATTAAAACAGGTGTACCTAATGAAGTGGCCAGTGAGTGTATAAAGCAATAAGAGACGACAGCACCACGTTTTCTTTTTTTTTTTTTTTAATCTGAAAGCTGATATGGATACGCATACAATATTTGTTCTTGATGAACTCCTTAGCTTTCATATGTTTTTAGGTAAAGCAATTCATAATTAAACTCATAACATAATAAAAATCTATCATTCTTTTCCAAAATCCAATTCCAGTCTTTGCTTGTTGTTACAGGATGCGATATCCGATCTATTTTGTCTGAGCCAACATTTTTTCCCTGATATCAACCCAGTATCGATACTGGTAATCTGATCAGTGCCGTCTATAAATACTTTTTTTGTAATTCGGTTATTTTAATGTTATCGGGACACTGTGTGTTTTTTTTGTTTGTTTTAGCTGTGTTTCTTAAGTGTAGCGCTGCACCACACATTATCTAAACAGTGATCCTAAATAATATCAATAATCCCCCGCCGGTCTGCTGTCACGTCGTGCAGATGTTACAGATGGTCGAGTGGGTGATTATCCACCTACAAGGTGACCTGTACGCAGGTGTAGCTGATAAACCCAAGTGTAAGTGTAGCTACGATGCGATAAACCTGCCGAAGCCTAATATTATTTCTGTCTGATTTCAGCCTCAGAGCCACCCTCTACCTGCAGCCCAGCTCCAGCCTGCGTTGGCGCTACCCCACCCGTCACAGCCGCTGATTTCCCAGCAGCCTCAGCCTCAGCAGCAAATGGGACCCCGCCTTCCGCCTCGCCAGCCCTCCACCGCGGCGCCCGCCGAGGCAGAGGACGAGTCGCGTCAGGCTAAAGGTCGCACCGGCTCCCGGATCTCCCTCGAAGCGCTCGGGATCCTCCAGAGCTTCGTGCAGGACGTGGGGCCGTACCCGGACGACGAGGCCGTGCACACGCTCTCCGCCCAGCTCGACCTGCCCCGGGATACAATCATCAAGTTCTTCCAGAACCAGCGTTTCTGTGTGCGGCCCAAAGAAGCGGCCTCGGGAATCGCCCTAGCCGCAGCCAGCGAGCAGGACAAGGTAGGCATGATGGACTTCAAAGAAGGCGAGCTGCTTAAAGAGCTGGACGAGAGCACGCAGACTACCAGCATCTTCACCATCAAGATCGAGGAGCACGTCAGCCCCGAGGGACAGTGTCAGGCCGAACAGGAAGTGAAAGAATAAAACCTCGAGCTCAGACTCTGATCTCCTCCAGCGGTAGAACTGTAAGAATCTCAACCCGGGACTGCGTAATACCGAAGTATTACCTTTTTGTAAAAGCCTTGTATTATTATTATTCCATTGTAAAGATTTCCGCATCATTAAATAACCTGCACAA
This sequence comes from Clarias platycephalus, assembly GCA_030068275.1. Classification (NCBI taxonomy): domain Eukaryota; kingdom Metazoa; phylum Chordata; class Actinopteri; order Siluriformes; family Clariidae; genus Clarias; species Clarias platycephalus. The sequence goes on along the minus strand of JAQQZT010000019.1, from coordinate 3,249,556 downwards.
TGAAACAAAAAAATGTTTTAAAAAAAACAACAAAAAAAAAACAAACTCTTAACTGTTGCTGTGGACGTTTGCTGACTGCACTTGATGTATGTTGTTTTTACACTGAACTTCCAAACTACTGATTTGAAAAGACAAATTCGCCTCAGTCAGACTTTGATAGATGTTTACGTACGTGGTGTTAACTGGATTTATTTTGTTTTATTTTAATGCAACTGATAATATAATGAAATAAAAAAAACAGGGGCCTTAAACGGTGACAAAACTGTCGGACAACACGGCGTTTTCTTTTCGAAACGAAGGATCACGCAGGATCTGGCGCCCCTAAGACCTGCAGGCAGACTGGATGAGATTTTCAATCTTATTTGTTTGGAAGAAATATAAATATATATATAAATATATAGACATATATTAATTGTAAAAAGATATATACAGTCTTAAAGAAACTATGCCAACAAATGCCTTGTACTATATGGCACTGCCGATGTTAGATTATTTTGCGAAACCTTTGTCACTGTAATTTTCAGGATTTTCACACAGGTTGAAAAGGAAAAAAAAATGTGAATCACAACTTATTCCTCATCATCCCACCTTATTTATTTGCAGTCCACGCCGTATTTTATTATTATTATTATAATTATTATAATTTTTATTATTATTCCTGTGATGTAATTCCGCCATTTCTGTCACAGCCCGTTTTTCTTTATTTGACTATTTATAAATGTAAGTTTGACGGGCGGGTAAAATCGAAAAAGTGTCTTAAACGTTTTAAATGGAAGATGTGCTTTAAGAAAAAAAAAAAGTAAAAAAAAAAAAAAGAAAAACAACAGTGCTGTACGTCAAGCGACTCATGCTACGAGCTTCACGATTTAAATGTTGTATGCAATTTTTCCTCTCATGCAAATAAGCTTAGGAGATCGATTAACCTATAGACCACCTTAGAGATTAAAAAAAAAAAAAAAAAAACCTTAAAAAAAAAAAAAAAACATATGCAATTTGTGTGGAATTCGATGTTTTGCGATGTGTCTTCCTTTGGTTAACGATACAATTCAAAGCTATTCCTGTATAAAATATTCTGTATAAAAAGGAGCGTTTGTTTTTTTATGAGTTTATCGCAAGGAGAACGCCGGTTATTTTGTTACGACTGACTGTTTTATAAGTGTTTCTCGGTTTTCTTCCTCGAGCGAAAAACTGTTCTAACTAGGAGTGGTTCTTGATTGTTAATGACACAATTAAACTGTTTGTATTGCACCCCAGAATCTTTGCATTAATGGAACCGGTACATAAAAATCGCACGCCGGATAAACCCCACAACAATTTATAACACAACGAATGTAAATTGCACTTTATCTTTAATTTTGTCCGTATACATTGATATAACATCTTAGGGTTGTGATGTCTTACTTTTCAGCCCTATCATGTTTATTTATTCATTTATTTTTAATTTATTATATAAGATGTCTCTCCTGACCTTTTATTATTTTTTTTCCACGTGAACTCCCGCCTCCCCGCTCTTTTCCATTTCATCCTCGCTTCTGTTTGTTTCCAATTGCGAGCACGTGACAGGATAAATAAGCGTCTGGCGTTAATGCCGTGTTAATGAGCCCGTCTTTGGGGAGAGGAGGTGTAAAGAGATGCAGGTGCTGTGACCTCTCGCTGAACCCCGGCTGAACGCTGCAGCTGGGAGACGAACGCGCGCCGCTGTTCACCTGCCTACACCTGTGCCGAGGTGTTGCTCGGGCCGCTCTTTAAATAACCCCCGAAAAATACAAGGCAGGAAAAAATTCCACACAAGGGGGGTTTAGGAGTGAACCGGGGATACAAAGGAACAATATGAAAAAGGAAAAATTGCTGATACAAAGGGCTGGCGCACTAAACACATGTGGGCTAGAAAAGAACTGGGAATACACGGAAATACGCCTTTGATACGTAGACTGGAGCAAAGTGCACGCGGTTACAGAGGAACACACTGGGAGACATGAGGACTTGATGATATGTTGGAGTCACAGGGACACATGGGAACATGCTGACACATAGAATACACACGCCATCACACTGTAATGCTGACACACAGGGGTTAAAGGAAAACAGGAGAACACTGACACTGGGTAACGCGCTGACACACAATAATACTGACACACGAAGACATTGATAGAGGGTAGCATGCAGATACACAACACTGATACAGAGTAACACACTGACAGGCTAGCACACAATAATACACTGACACACAATGACATTGATACGGGGTAACACCATGATTCAACAGTAATACACTGACTTGCACAGGGTGACACGCTGACACATTAGTACATGATGACATTAATACAGGGTGACATACTAACACACAATAACACAGTGACACAGGGTAACACCAACACACAATAATAACTGACAGGTAATAACATTAATACAGGGTGACATACTAACATACAATAACACACTGACAGGTAATGACATCGATACAGGGTAACACGCTGACACAGGGCTAACATGCTGACTCACAATGACTGACACACAGAATCACACTGAAAAATGCTAACACAGACACACAATGCGATTAATACATGCCGACACACAATACCACTGACAGACAATGACATCGATACAGGGTTACACGCTGGTACACAAAAACATTACGTTCAGGTAACATGCTGATACATTATATAATATAATAATACACTGAAACACAATGACATCGATCCTGGGTAACACGCTGACACACAATAATACAATGAAAAACAATGACATTGACACATGATAATGCACTGAAACTCAATAATACACTAAACACACAGTGACGCACAATAACACACTGACACACTATGACATTGACACACGATAATGCACTGAAACACAATTACATTTGTACTGGGTAACACACTGACACACAACAGTGAAACTGGGCAACACTGACACAATAATACACTGAAACATAATTGCATTGATGCTGTATCAATGTAGGAAAATGTAACGCACTAACACAGGCGTTGAATCAATAATATGCTGAAACACAATGACATTGATACTGGGTAACACACTGACGCACAACATTGATACTGGGTAACACACTGACACAATAATACACTGAAACACAATGACAATGGTACTATGTAACACACTGACACACAACATTGAAACTGGGTAACAGACTGACACACAACCTTGATACTGGGTAACACACTGACACACAACATTGAAACTGAGTAACACACTGACACACAACCTTGAAACTGAGTAACACACTGACACACAACATTGAAACTGAGTAACACACTGACACACAACATTGAAACTGAGTAACACACTGACACACAACCTTGATACTGGGTAACACACTGACGCACAACATTGATACTGGGTAACACACTGACACAATAATACACTGAAACACAATGACAATGGTACTATGTAACACACTGACACACAACATTGAAACTGGGTAACAGACTGACACACAACCTTGATACTGGGTAACACACTGACACACAACATTGATACTGAGTAACACACTGACACACAACCTTGATACTGGGTAACACACTGACACACACAACCTTGATACTGGGTAACACACTGACACACAACATTGAAACTGAGTAACACACTGACACACAACATTGATACTGAGTAACACACTGACACACAACCTTGATACTGGGTAACACACTGACAC